>VYXC01010859.1:0-103055 GCA_013397175.1 Platysteira castanea
AGGAACAGGATAGCATCAGGGGGCACCTCCACACATGACTTCTGTATTTTTTTTTCCTTTAATATGTGTATTCTTCTCTATCTGTATAGACAGTGAAGAAACAGAAGTGAACTAGGGTTGAAATCAAATTTTGACTCATTAAGAAAAAACAACGTTCTATTCACAATCTCTAAAATTGTGGTTTTGCCTTCATAACTCTGAGAAAATATAGGATATTTCTTCCTTACCACTGGATTCCTTGATATACTTCACATATATCTCACTATACCTTATGGCATACCTTAACTGCCATGGGATATTCTGGTTCAGACTGAACTTCAGTTATCTCAGATGTCCAGAGTCACTGCCTTTCTATCTCCTTGTCTTTAGTATCTTCCTTTGTGAAGTGTCAGCTGTTCTGACTTATTTGGTTGGTTATTCTAAACACATTTTCTTCTTTTTTCTGTTATTTTCATCACCACTGTATTATATCCCTCTAGGGAACACCTGATGCTTTGGGCACAGTGCTTTGCATGTGAATTAGACTGTTCTGTTCTGTGTGAATTTTTGTAATGTGTTTATTACCTCAGGATCTGGGCACCTCCCAGTGGTACATTAAGTAACCAAATATGTCACAGCTTATTTGCTTCCTTATACTCTCCTTAGACTTGCAGGGGAATATTTTCCTTTGGTATGGTTTTCTGTTGCTACTTTTGAAATATGAGATGTGTTTACTTGTGCTACAGAGAGAGATGAAATAATTGTATCTTGCACTTGGGGCAGAAGTGTTGAGTTCTTGGATCCCAGGGTTATTCATTCCAGAGTAAATTCACAAATAACAGGGAGTTTCCCAGCTTTTGCAAAGGCAGAGATGTGACTTTTTTAGTAAAAGGGTAGTAATTACCAGTAACACTAATATAGAAACAGCTCTTGGCTACTCAGAGTGTGCTTTTAACCATAAAATTCATAGATTTTACTGATGATCCTCGAGGAAAAAAAAATACCAAACAACTAACTTGCCATGTAGCAGTGTGTCTAAAATGTTTCCTGGATATAAAATCTAATTTGTTTTATAGATAATACAGTTAACATTATTGATCAGATAAAGGGACAAGTTTTTTCTTAATACACATTTTCCTTTTCTTGAGTTCTCTAATAGATTTAATAAGTGATTCTCTTTCGTAAATGCAATTATATATGCAAGTTACAGCTTATTTGCTATTAAGTAATCTTCAGATGTACTGTATTGGCTTCAATATTGTCACATATCTACGTACAGTGCTATTATCAAACGTGACATACTCAAAATGGGAAATGCCTACAACAAAAACACAGATGCATACTAGAAACTAATTTTTTTTTCATGAACATGATTCATTATTGTTTTACAGATTTTTGAGTTAGAATATTATGAGATAACCAATCAATTCATAGCTCTCAGAGGACTGAGTCAGAACTGGGTTTGCAATTGTTATCTGATAAGGAGTGTTGATGCTATCATCTCTCTCCATCCCCTGAATAGTGAACACAAAGGCTTTTCCTGCTCAGCTAGGCTTATTACTGTTAGATTGGCTTCTAAACCAACCTAATGCAGGTCACAAAGTGTAGTAAATTGGCAGCTGCTCTAACTGATGAAAAAAATAATTGCAGTGTGAGGCAGGGGAAGTTCTAAACTAATTTTTCCTTAGCAGAAAATAGGTATTATCAAATGCAGAGAAAGCTATGTTAAAGTAACCTTGAATTTTTGCCTTGAAGTCAAAAGCAGCTGGAATTTTCAGTCATGGTAATGGGTACATCTGAACAGTTGCATAATGAAGCTCCAACATCTAAAGAAGTTTCATGCACATCCCCCACCCAATTCAAAGGTGTTATTTTTCCAGGAAGGAAGCCTGTGTAGCTGGGACTTTCATTCACACCCTTCAGCATGATGTCCTTGAGACCTTTTTAATGCTTTGATGTGGGCCGGACTGGTAAGGCTGTGTATCTGAAATTGGCACATAACGTTTAACTTTAGGAACTGAAAATCAGGTCATTGTAAAGTCAGAAGAGCTAACATTGAGATCTCAGCATTAACTATGAGTATAGTCAGGAAAGGAAAAAAACCAGGCAATATTGAATTTTTTTTTTTTTAATTCTAGTATGTAAAGAAAATATGTCAATTGCTAACTGGACAATATATACAAGTTAGAGTATGAAATATGAAGAAATAGTGAATTAGTTATTCATACTGCTTTATGTAATGAAGATCAGAGGCTGTTGGTGGGAGAGTAAATGTGAATTGTGTCAGAAGTGCTTAAACAGAATCATAGAATCACTTAGGCTGGAAAAGACCTCCAAGATTGAGTGCAACATTTGGCTGAGCCTTGTCAACTAAACCATGGCATTAAGTGCCACGTCTGGTTGTTTCTTGAATACCCCCAGGAATGGTGACTCCACCACCTCCCTGGGCAGCCCCTTCCTTCTTCACGCTTTCAGAAAGGAAATTCTTCCTGATGTCCAACCTGAACCTCCCCTGGCACACCTTGAAACCAACCTTCTTGTCCTGGTTGCTGGTTGCCTGGGAGAGAGGCCAACCCCCGCTTGACTACAACCTCCTTTCAGCTTGTCTTAGAGGACAAAAGGTCTTCCTTGAGCCTCCTTTTCTTCAGGCTAAACACCCCCAGCTCCCTCAGACTCTCCTGATATTACTTACTCTCCAGACCCTTCCCCAGTTCCATTGTCCTCTGGACACATTCCAGGAGCTCTGAGGAGCAGAATTCCTTGATTTCTTTCATCTCTGTGATTTTCAATGACCCAATATGAATTGTAAATACGTAGAAGATTGCCAGGCAACAAAATCCCATTGCATATTCTTCATTGATTCTAGCAATAATGCCTTTTAAAATGCCTGAAGATTGTTTTATCACAAACTTCAGTATAATTTCCTTTCTACAAGAGAGCATTTTGGTCTAGCAGAAGGAATTCTTTCAAAAACTGAAGTAAATATCTGATGCAGCTTAAGGATACACCCTGAAGCAGAACATAATATTTGCATAGGAAATGACTGACTTATCACATAAATTTTCCTGTGTAATTTGCTAGTTTGCCTCCAAGGGGCATGTAAACCTGAAAAAGAGAGAAGCCAAATGTAAAAGAGGCATTTCTGCTTAAAAAAAAGCAGTCTTATCTGAGGGCTTAGCATGTTGCATCCTGATAGGAAGGGGTTTGTCTTTCTGGGCTATATGGAAAATTTTGTGGGCAACTTGTGCAACTTCGTTGATGCATTGAAGATGTATTCCCTGTATGTTATGCTGCAAAAGTGTGATGTTGTTATATGTCCTCTTGCTTTTTAGAAACTGAATTTCAACATCAAGGATATTAAAGATGACAAGAGTCTTTCTATACAGTTGAACTGCCAGGCACTGGTAATGGTTTATCAGAAAATTGTATCCTGTTTTAATGTAGTGTAACAAAGAAGCTATTGTTAAAAGGATGAAGAACTTATACACGAAGTAAAAATGTGAAGTAACTACATATAGTCATCCATATCATTCAAGGTATATACAGCAAAAGATTGAAGGAAAATGGTGACTGCATGATGTTGAGCATGCACTTATATAGATTACTTGGAGCTGAAAATGCAGCTTTAAATTAATAACAGCAATGAAAAGAAGTGTAAAAGGGATGGGCTGGCAGAGCATGATACAAAGCATCAATGCTTTAAATATTTACTGTTTTAACCGCTGCTGGTTGGTGGCCAGGAAAATTGTAATCTTTGCACTCGGTATGTTGTATTCAACATTCATGTAATCACATGAGCTGTCTGAGACGACCATTGTTGGAACATGGGTGAATTGGGAATGTGGTGCCTCTCCTGCTCTTGACAGGTGAGGGGCTTTGTGTGTAAGCCAATGTTGCTTTGAAATCATTACAAAAGGACATCAAGTTCAGTGGCCAGCAGATCAGATTCCTCCTCATTGGCCATCAGAGATGTTTTTATCATCGATTCTCATTTGCTTCTCTCAGTCAATAAACTACACACAGCACTATCTAAAATAGCCCTCTCTGCTGAGGTCAAGTGTCTTCCACATGTCATCAAGTTCATGACATGAAAGGGTCAGAGGTGTTTGCTGGAGAAAGGCAATGATCAGCTGGGATTAATTTAAGGAACCTTGAGGTTACAAAACACAAAGAAGGGTTTTCTTAGGAATTAATTTTTAAATTGATACTTATTAAATTCAGTGAAGCAAAACCATGCTGCATCACTGATCCATTTCCCTGTGCAGTGTGTATATTTATTCCCATTAATTTAAACCACTGAAAACCAGAAAGATGCTATTTCTGTAGGATTGCTTGTAGTCATACACCGGAGACAACTCATACAACTGTCAGCATCTATTTTGTGGCTATAACCCATTTGTAAGATGCAGATTGTTTTCTCCTTAGTTGGTGTTTGTACGGAACTCAGTGCATGAACACGTAGACTCAACGTGTTCCCAGTAGAACCTTGGGTTCACCTCAACATCACAGAAAGCAAAATGTAGCTCTTCAAGTATCTTCAAAATAGTATTGTCTTTGTGACTTATCACAGTCTGGGCTTGTACATTTGTTGTGTTCAGACCACAGTCCTCAATAAAGAGTGCTTCTGTTGAATAACTGGAACGAGGCTTTCTGGCCAGGCTTTTGAGAACCATGCCGTGATGGTCTCTGCTGGAAGCCACATTTTGCATCTCTTACAATAGCAGCACTTTCTGTCAGTGCCAGAACTGTTGTAGTCAGTCATCATTCATGGGAGCATAATATCTTTGTAATGCCAAGTGGGAGAAGACCAATGGCACCAGACTCTGTAATGCATGAAACATGCATATCCTAAACACATGGAAATATCTGTGACTGCAGATGGCCATCTCCAGTTCATTTTAAAGTAAACACTTGATTGTTTGTGCATCAGAATGTGTTTCACTACACCACAACACAGTAAGATGGTACAGTATAATATTCTTTCTGTCATTAGGTTGGCCATGAAATCTTAGTGCTACCAACATGTATTAAGAGGCAAAATGAACAACCAAAGGACTGAGAACAGACTTCACCTTATTAAATGAACAATAACATTGAACAATATTATTAAAAAAAAAAAAAAGTATGAGCAAACCAGGTGAAGGTTGAGAAACGCTGCACTAATTTAGCTGTAACAACAATATAAGTCACAAATTTAGCTCTTGGAGATGCATGAGTGAAATAACAGTGCAGTGTTGCAGATGTCAGTTTACATGTCAGCCTTGTTCTTGTGATTAAAAGGAATGTCTGCAAAACCTGAGGCAGCAGTATTATTCATATGAAGGTTGAGAAAACAGATTGAATGCAGCTGAAACCAACTCAGTTGGAAGCAGAAGCTTTGTTGTTCCAGGCAGAATATTAGAAGCAGAGATAACAAAGTTTTGGTTGCAAAGATCACATTGGTGCCACCGCAGTATATACTTTATAGCATCAAAGCAGAACTCACATGTGGCTGCCATGCCAAAGGTTTCTTTGCTTTGCTTTGTTCAAAAGCTGCTTTCTTTTTCCTTTGCTGCATGAGGTGGTGGCATTGCTTATCCGGGAGATGGATCTAACAGCCCTGCACAGTGCAGTGTTCTCATGCAGTAGGACAATCCTCCCTTCGCCTGTTGTGAACAGACTGTCTGCTCTGCAATGTTCGGGCGATGTAAAGAAACCAGATCTTGAAAAAACCTCTGTTTCTGAATGTCTGCCCACATTCTCTCCTGGTAGTTTTTCCTCAGCAATTCAATCTGCACTGACAACTGGTAACACAAAGCCAGATTTTGAAAAGTTTCTGTTAACTAATATTCAGATGGATAAACAGAGGGGCTTCTATGCCTGGGCACAAACTCCCAGGGAAGATTGATCAGGAATAAGCTTTTCATTGTGATTCATCAAAAATTCCTTCAAAATAAAAAATAAAGTCAGAGAAGGGTCTTATATAATGGGACAAAATTTTAAAAGTATATATACCAACTGGTTTTCTCACAGTACAGTGCTGGGAGCCAAACCATCTTTGGCATGGCTGTAGTCTGCATCCATTGCCTGCTTTAATATTGACTGTTCAGCTTTTCAACATCTGCTTCTTTCTGTTTCCTCTTATCATCTCTTTTTTTTATGCTCTCATCCTTTCACCATGAAAGGATTAGTGTAGGTGAACATCTTTTAAACACATCCCGTTCAGATTAATTTGAAACTTACCATTTCAGAAGACTTTGAGCCTTTACTTAAAGCTTTTAAATCATCTCCATACTGATCTCTGCTAGAGACCAAGTATATGATAAAAACTATGCTCTAGGGAAAAATTCCTAATGCCACAGTGAAGCCAGCAGGGATGGTGCAGATCATAAACCTGTTTCCTTCTGTAAGTGTGGCAATTGAAATGCCAATCCCTGCCATTCAAGGTGGCTGAAATTGGAGAATTATGATGAGCACTTGCACTAACTTTTACAGATTTGCTTCCTGGCTGGGTTTACTCTCATTTTGCTAGTTGAACTGACAAAGGAAGGAAATTAGTTGGCTGGTTTTACATCAGGGAGCAGTGACAGGAAAATATATGATTTTTTTTAATGTAAATTTTCTGTTTTGTAGTCCTCAAAGTATATATTGTTGAAAGTACTGTTCAAAGTTCCTCACTGAAATTTTGCAGGAACACTTAGAGTTTTGTGAAAAGCTAAATTTTATAGGTTTCCTCTACAAAGTGTTCTTCCTAGGATGTATAGCTCCTACCAAGCCCCAACTGCAAAAAAAGTGTGGGTGGCACACTCTTTCTATTCCTGTACCATCATGCTTTGTATTGCCTGAATTTATTCATCTGCATTTTCCTCTGGTTTAAAACCTGGTTCCAAATTTTCGTGATACTTTGAGAAAATCCAGAAATAAGCCTTTTTATGGCTCTCTTGATAATCTTTGTGGACTATTCAAATTCTTTATGCTCACTCTTGCAGAATTTTTTATTAATTACTTTTCTTCAGTAAAATATTTGTATCTTTCCCCACTCAAGGAAAAATCTCCATCCAAGGTCTTTTCTTTCAGTAGTTCTTTTCTTTGGAGACAGGTATTTATTTGAACGTAGTTGCATTATTTCAATGCTCACCAGTATTCTCCACAGATTATTAGTAGTGAATCCCTTTCCTAGGCTGACACACACTGATTCATTGATATTCTTTAGGGCAGAAGAGTGCTTCTTCCTGCTAAAAATTAAGCCAGAAAAACTTTCTTGCTTAGACCCATTGGAATATTGAATTGATTAATAGAAATGTACTTTGCAGAACATCTGCCCCTGACAACTGGGCTGCAAAGGGATGCCATCTCCATGCCGAGAGTACAGCTGGGTGTGCTGATGTCAGCTACTCCACTGGCCAATAACAGTTTTTGTGATCTAACACTTTTTCGTCAATTATGTGTAACTACATAATGGTCACTACTCTGCCTGCACGGGTTAAGAGGTGCTTGCTATACCTGAGAGGTGTCACAAACCATCTGTCTTTCTCCAGCTAACCTTCACTTTCCACACAGGTGAAGTCGCTTAGGAACCAGTGTATTTTCCTGAAAGCACAAGTTTTTCTGATTGAGATCTCTTAGAAAACTGCAAAGTAATAGAAAACTAGCAGTGGAAGAAAACTCTAGAATGAGGCTGCCTTTTATGTATTCTAAAGTGTTTTTTGCTATTTCACAGTAGCTTCTGCAGTTGTGTTTGTGGCTGTCCTGTGACCCACCAGGTAATCGTTGCTGTGCACCTCAGCATCCAGGGAGGTCCACTGGAGCTGACGGTGGCAGGAAGGTTCCGTAGCTGTATGGAATATAACAGTGGAACAGGAATGTCTGGTTCATGTGCAGAGCTATCTGGTGTACAGACAATCAACTCAGTCCTCCTATCAATTTTTAAGTTCAGTCCTCTCATGTTGGAAAAGATAGGAACAATTCCTACCCACTACCCAATTATCAGCAAATGAGACTGCTGTGAAAAGACAAGCCATTCTAACAAGCTTGAAAATAGACTTTTACCCCACCTTTAGAATTAATTATTTTTATGTCATTCACATCTACCTCTTTCTATTATTCTTTTGTTTTCACTGCACTGTGACAATGAGAGCAGTGTATAAGTGCTACCTTATGAACACTAAAAAAGTATTTTTTACTAGGATTTACATCCTGTCCATGGCTGGCAAATTTGTATACTCTTATGTGGGCATCAGAGGTATAAAATAAGGGACATTAAAGATCAACTGTCTAATTATAGGAAGAAGAAAACCTTTATGAAGAGTTGTCGCAAATATTTTCTTGTATAAAAAAAGGGTTTTTGTAATCATGGTAGCTTAACATGAGAAAAATACTTCTCTTCCCACTTATTGTGTATCCAAACATCTCATTCTCAGACCATTTAAAAAGTAACGGAGTCATGACAGATGCACAGTATTCAAAATTTTGCTGAGTACAAGTAAAATAAGTCCATTGCCTGAAGCTGATATGAAAGGAATCTGAATAGGACGTACAGTTATACCAAGAGAAGGTACATTTATAAAATTGCACATTTCAAATAAAGACAAATACTCTCAGAACCACTTCCTCAAAAAACCTCATTTTTTCAATACTTCAGTGCACAATAGTGAACAAAATAATAAACCAAGTAGGACCAGAAGAACCTTTCCTTTACAACAAAGAAAATTAACCACAGTGCAAAAGAGGTTTGGGTTGATAGAACATAAATTCCAGTAATCTAAGGAAATGTGTATTTTTAACCATCATTTTTTAACTTTTTCCTTTTTGACCCAATGCTGAGGTAGAGAGCTTTAATTAAAATGGATTATTATAAGTGAACCCCAAGCACAGGGACAGAAAGATTAGGAAGCAGCAAGCAACCAAGGAAGAGCATAATAACCAGAGACAGACTCAGGTTTCAGGGAGAAAAAAGTACTGTAGCTACCACCTTAAATTCTCCTGTAGCAGCTTTCCACTGAATAAATAAAGGAAGGTACATTATAAAAGGCTACACAGGTCAAAATATGAGTTTACTTTTAATTGAAAGACTTTATCATCTTCTGCAAAGATTTAATTGCTTAAACTTTGTCTGGCTTAAAATCTATATTAAAAAGAAGGCATTGGAAATGAAAGGGAATATCTAAAAGAACAAGTCATGTATATGGATGGGAAAAAGTGGCTTTCCTAGTTTTGGACATGCAATAGTATCATTAAACAAAGCAGATTAATAATTCATATATGAATTTAGTATCGATTGATAGTGTGAAACCAAACAAGCTAGATTTCAAAACAATAAATAAGCCACATTTATCAGTGGGAAAAGTATTAATGAAATGAAGGACTTGCATTTAGAAAAGGTGAGTTTTAGTTCTTTCTCATGTGCTCTAACATCTCTAGAACATTAGGAGTTTTGCAATAGTGGTGGGAAACAGTGGTCGTTGCCCTCCACAGGCACATAACAAAGAATATTAATCAGAAAATGAAAGTTTTGCTTTCCTTTCTCTCCCATGGCTTATCAAGATACATCAGACAAAAGTCCTGTCTAAATAGGACAAAGATTTTCCTGGGTTCTGTTTTCTTGTTGGGGTTTACTTTGGTATTTTTTTAGCTAATAAATGCAAGTACTATGACTGGTGTCTACATCAAGTATAGTGACACATAAGATACACAAATAACAGATTAGTTTGCATTCATTTTATGTTTGTTGTTAGTATTTTTCAGTATTTTTTTGTCAAAAAGTCTGAAAACACACCCTGTGGACATTTCACCTTCGTCACTGGTACAATGCACCCTTACTAACCTGAGCATGGAATGTAAGGAATAGTTTAGTCCTGGAAAATCCCAGAGGAAGTTCTGTTGATTTTCTTCTGAATATCACACTCAGTTGTGGCACATTAATTCTGGATTAGACCAGAAGTCACCATTTGCTGTGCTGATTTTACTTAAAATATTATTTTCTGTCATCTTCAGAAAGAGTGAGATCACATTACTACGATGATCCAGAGGGACAGGAGTCAAGCCACTCGTATTAGCACACTGTGGAAACGCTGTCACTGATCCGTGCAAACGTAGTCATTACAGCACTCCTCTACAGCAGAATTGCATTTTTGCTTTAAATAGCTTCACAAACTTTGACAGTAATTTCTTTTTCTCGTGAGATGTGCAGAGGCACACCTTTGCTCATGTCTAGTATTACGTACTCAGCACGATCACATACAATTTTCCTGTCAGGGCAAGTACTAGGAATGGTTACTGGGGCTGTGAATGCAGTTACAGAGCAGATTTGCATTCTACAATTTCTCTAGAAACCCCACTCGTTATTTCCTACTCTTGGTTCTTCGCACATGTTATTTTTAAAGCAATAATGCAAATCATTGCTGTCTCACAAGACCTTTCATGAGCTCTCTGAAAAGTAAGTGTAGCTCACAATTGCCTGTGTTTGTCATAATCTGTGACTCGTGCCAGGTGCCATGCAAACCCATGTCCTGTTTTACAACATGCTCTGGTTTCATATGGTGTGTCTTAGGCTTAGGCTGGAGCCCAAAATCCGATTAATAATTTAATTCATTAATAATTTACTAGATTTATAAAATTGGTAAATAGGTGACAGCAGCAACAGAGTCTACATAACTGCTGTGTTAAAGCCCAAAATTAAAATATATCAGTTCAAATCTGCACAAAATAAGTCAAAGTAATCCTGCAGCACTGGACAAACAGCCGAAAAGAAAGTCCTTGTATTGGTATGTCAGATACTTGATTTACTGGAGTTTCTCTTAAATTTATGTTCAGACTAGTGAGTCTGGAGAGAGAGAGAGAGATCTTTTCCGTGGTCATAGGGACTCTTCAGTGACTCAAAACCAAATATAGTAATGGTTTCTTCAAACAGTTTCTTGTAGGTTTGAGAAGTCATCACATTTTTCTATATAACCCCCAATGAAGATCAGAGTCAACACTGAATTCTCACAATATGAGTGGCTATTTGCAATAGAAAACCAAATTCAATTATGAGTGTATTACAGTTATTAATACAGAGCTACCCTTCTTTCTTAACTGGGGTGACATTCATATTTCAGAAATTTCAGTATTTTATAAAAGGTCTACGTAGCTAAGTGTGTTCAGTGGCATATTTAGAAATGTCACAGGGCTTGACAGTTGAAATTAAAAACGGTGAGATTTACATCTCGGAATGAAAAGCAGCTATTCATAAATACCCCTGGTTGCTGTGGTTCTACCATCAGCCTTCAGGTGTGTCAGTGAAACACCAAACTCTGCAGAATAAGCATCTTAAATACTTGAAGTTTTATTTGTTACAGATTTTAGTATTTGTGATGACTATATTACAGCAGAGTGGCTGAAAAGCTGACTCGGTGCTCAGGGCATTTCTGGCTTCTCTGCCTGATCAGTTTTGCTGCCCTGCTTTGGCCTGAGCGAGCAGTTGCACCATGGAGCGTAATGGCACAAATTCCTGGAGCTAGCAACACGTGTTATATGCTGTTGGAAAGTGTGAAATCCACACTTTCCAGTGCTAATAGCTATTTGTTTATTTTTAATTTCCTGGTTCATGAAGTGCAACTACCCTTCAGACTGTGCTGCTGCCTGCTTGCTGTGGCCTGCAGTTGTCCAGATTCCTAATTGTCTTCTCTTACTTTGAGGGAAAACTCAAGGGGAAATATTTCAAAAATACTGATTTCAATGCTGCCATTTCCATTTTTGAATTTTTTCTTCCATTGAATTTATAACTTGCTAGTTAGAAACATAAGAGGATATCACATTATTAAAAAAAAAAGAAAATAAGGTCAATTCCCTTCAAGAGTTTGTCATACTTAATATCCAGGTAAAGACTCATCTTGTTTTCCTACAGAATATGATCCAACCATTTTTTCCTTCAGTTAATCTGCCTTTCCATTAGCTCCTTAGAGTAAAGCAATAACATAGTAATATTCTTTTGGCTTCATGGCCAAATATGGGTATTTCTCTAGGCTCATTCATTACCATTCATCTAATAGCTGCTTTAAGGTTTATGACAAAAAGTAAAACCTACCATAGGGATAATCTCAAATATGGCAAGCAGCTTCTGCCAAATGGTTCACAGCAGCCCTGCAATTATTGCTTTATTTCTCAGAAGGGAAACACTCTTTCCTCAAGCTTTTGCTGTAAAAACTGTGGAACTCTAAAAAAAAAAAAAAGGCTTCTGTTTTAAAGGTCTGATTTCACATGAAAATTATATGCATTGCAAATGTTTTCTTGGCAATTTACTTGTCATAAATGCCTATTGTACTGAAAAACTCTACAGGGAATTGGATGTATTTATTCAGCGTGTGCTTAGGAATTTGTAAAAAAGACACAATGACAATAAAAATAGAAATATTATGACTCTCTGAAAACCCCAGATACAGAGATTTCTTCCGACTCAAATATAGCTTTCTGAGGTCTGAGTGTAAAGCAGGTTTCCTAGCAGGAATTAGGTGCGGGCTATTGTCCTTTCATAATGAGGAGGGCACTGAACCAAACAAAAATATTGTGCAGTACTGACAGAAGACATTCAGAGCTGATGTACATAAAATAATGCAGCAAATAACACGTAAGGCTCAAAACACTGCTGTGTTTGGGCCATTATTACTCTGAATGCAAAGCTTAGCTTTGTTGCTTAAAAAGTAATCCAAAAAGAGTTGCAATGGCCCAAGCTCTGCTCCAGTTCAAAGCTTGCACCCAGAGTGAGGTCCCTGGAAAGTCCTTCCTAGCTTTTGTAGCGAAATGTGCCCAAGGTGCAGTGGCTCTAGCATAAAATCTGAAATAACTTGATTTTCACATTTTTGCTGAAGTGAGCCTGAATCCAGCCCTCAGCTGTGCTCATCAGTCAGTATTTCCAGTTGCCTGGGGGAAGCACAGCAGGCTTTGAAGTGGGTAAGAGTCCTTCCAAGCACTAGCAGGACAGAGATACAAATATTTTCACCCAGGCTGGTGAAAACTCTTCCAGTGGATTTCTTTTGCAACTGTCTGTCGTTGAAAGGCTCTTAGTTTTTAATTGTAAAATTATTAGCTGGGTGGAATGGGCTGCCTGGGAAAGTGGTGAGGTCAACATCCCTGTCAGTAGTTAAATGACATATAGATGTGATACTTAGTGACAGAGTTCACTGGTGGCCTTGGCAGTGATGGATTAATGGTTGGATTTGATGATCTTAAAAGTTTTTCAACCTAAATGAGTCTTTGGCTTCACTGCAGCTGCTCGTAACTGCATTGCTGTGTGGGGAGATGCAGTGTGGGGGTGGTTGCATGTGCAGCCACAGGAGTGCACTGGTTTCTACTGTGTTTCCTTTTCCGAATGCTAAAAATTGGGGGTTTGTCCTCCCTGTAATCTTGGGAGCATTCAATTTACTTGGGAGAAAGCAAAGGCATACAAATGGAGTTCAGAAGTGGTATTACTATTATTTGATTAAAATTGCTTGGGAATTTTTCAGAAAAAATGCTAGAAGCTGTTTTTTCACTGAAACTAATCATTTTTCTTCAGAAAACCATCCTCTGGGAATTGTATTGTATAAATTATTTCATTAAAATGTATAATTCTGATGTTTCCTGTGTGGAATGTACTAAGAGGTTTAAGGTTAAAATTAAACATTCAGCTAGGAAGTAATTTTGAGTGTTTTGTCTGTTCAGGCTTTTTGGAATTGTGGATTTTTGCTTTCTACACAAAACCATCTAAGACTGGAAAACCTTTACCTGTCAGACCTTATTTGCTGCATATTGTTGGCCAGAAAGAAAATTTAATTAGAAGCAAATTGTGTGAGATGTTCCCACCCCAAGAGTTCTATGCTACACATACAGTGAAGGAAGGCTGTTTTCATTAAAACTCTAGCAAGGAGAGGCCAAGAGGCCATTATAGTGTGGCCAGAGTTGTTGAAGAAATCCTTCATGGCATCAGAAAGTATCCCCAGGTACTGCTGGTACATCAGAGCTGTCGTGTCATCTCTGGTAGACAGTGCCTGAGCTCAGTCAGCTGGTGACTCTGGTTTCTTCTCTCACATGCAGTGTCATTTGAGAACTTGGAAAAACTTTGGTGTATGCAGGGCAGCTCCCGGAGTCAGGAGAGACAGAGGGAGACTCTGCACACCTGGGTGCTGGGGTCAGTGCTGAGCTTGGGCTGCCTGAGGCCCTGTGTGAGCTTTGCTAAGCTGGGACTCTGCAGGGACCTGTGGGCTACCGGGGCAGGAGGGCTCTGCTGAGTCTGCCTTGGGGAATGGGCACTTCCCTGGGGAACTGCCTCCAGTGCTGGGAGAACCACCAAATAGAAAAGGACTAGATAAACATCTTGCTGGAGCAGGAGTTGTGCTCTGCTATGGGCCTGAATTTTGCTTCCTGAACATGAGGATCACATATGAGTTATCCTCTTCACCCCTGGGGCAGCAGCACTTGCTGGGAAGAACTGAGCCAGGTGCTGAATGGATGAGAGCTGTGCAGCTTCCCTGCACTTTTCAGCATGAGTGCTGTGGGATTTATCTGCTTACACTGGGGGATGGTCTGAGTAAAAGCAGTAAAAAACCCAGGCTGGCCAGCGTCTGCAGTGGGATCACACCTGGGCTGTTTTATGCTACAGTAGGAGGGAATGCCTAACTGTATGAAGGATTCTGTTATTAACAGATTCGCCATAAAAATCTTTGTCTAATTTGATGATATAGGATGACTTAAGTAAAGCTCCCACAGAGTTGAAGGAGTGCTGAGTTCAAGGTGGCTCCGGATTGGTCTCTAATTATTTTTACCACTTGGCAGCTGAGGCCACTGCTTAGCCCCCTTCAGCTGAGTTCTGATGCTGTACCAGGAGTCCTGAGACAAGGCACAAAAACACTTGCTCCATTAGATAGCACCAGAGAGACTTCTTAGCCCCTGTATTTGGCAACTACGAAACAACTGAGCTGGCAACGGGTCTGCTCTGTATTCATCTTTGCTTAAATAGGCTCGAGTGAAGCAATACCTGGATCTAATAAACCATGTAAATGTCACTCCTGCGAAGGCTTTTTCCAGAAAGAGATGATGTGCAGTGCCATGCGGCAGGCTCGTGCCCAAGCCTCATGGAGGAGACCCAAATTAAATCATATCTCCAGAAGCTGCTGTTCCCTAGATACCAATATGAAAATAATCCATTTCTAAAGATAAATTATCTTCATACATCAAAAGTAGAGTACATCAAATGCCGCAAGAAGGAAAATAGTAGCTGTAGGGATGGTTTCAGAAATTTCAGAGTGTGTAGAGGAAACCCAGAGCTGTTAGCATATTTTTTTTACCTTTTTGACAGCGAGTAAATGTTCTGTGGCAGACAAATCTGCAGGAAGTAAAATTTTATGATGTGCTGTAACCATACTGGGTATATATCTATACACTTCTGGCAGGCTATCAAAAGACGCACATTTTCATCCTTTCTGAATGTGACTTGAAAGCAGCTTGACTTCTGTAATCATAAACACTGACAAGTGTACTCTGCCTACATAGACCAGATGATGTCTCTCTTCATATTAGCATGGTGGTGTTGTACAAGCAGTCCAGTGAGATCAAAATTAACTGAGAAGCAAAGGGAATTTTCTATCTTGCCTAAATATTGGTCATAAACCAATTCACCTATAAACGGAAACTGCAGCTCCTTCTGTTTTCTATCCTATTAAGTTACTGCTCAGAATAACAGTGAGGAGTGCTAACAATTATTCCTTTTTCATTCTGTGCACCTCAGTAATATGGAACCAAACTCTCTTTTCCTTTATCCTAAAGTAACCCAGGATGGAGGGGTTCTACTGACAATGAAAGCAATGATAGTTAATTGCAAACCTAAAATACCTTTCTTCATGTGTGGGCATTTTATGTTCATAAGAAGAACTCTGATGAACCTATACTGTTCACAGCTGTACTGTATCCTCTCCAGGCAGTGCTGTCACGCACAAGCACATAAACCAGGTGTCAGCAGATTCTTCAAAAACACCTCCCCTTTTCAGCTCCTATTCCTACCTTCTAGAAATTATGCATGTGGTTTCTAGCTCAGTACTTCTACCAGGAGTAATTAATGCTTTCATTATCTTTTTTTATGGAAAGGTAATACAAGCAGGTAGAAGTTACCATAATGAGTGCATGATGAAAAATCAAAAACAAGCATACCAACTTAACAAAACCCAGTTGTGTTTCTGGGCTCTGTTCCTTTACAAAGGCACACATACACCTTGGTGTATGAGTACCTAATTACCACACTGAAGAACAGAATCGAAAGCAGGTGAAAGCAAATGTAAACAATTTGGCTCTAATGTTGTCATCAGGACCTTCATCATTAATGTAAAATGTCCTTGTTCTGGCTGCTGTCACCTGGTCTGACAAAAAGCTGTTCTGTCAGTGTCACATGCAAAAATTTCTCTGTGTAGCAAGCTGGGGGTCATGGACAAAAGAAGATGGAAAAAGCAATATGAAGCTGAAAAATTAATTATGGTATTGAAAATACCCTTTATACTATACAAGGCTGAGGCAGAACAAAATTAAATCCCCAGGGAAAAGCCACAAAGTACAGTAATATGGAGTAAATTAAAGGAAAATACACAATTTAATGGAAATTACCACTCACTTAAAGGATTTGACAGTGGTCCATGGTTCTGGTGTTTTACTTTCAGGCATTTGGACTTTCACATTTTTAGTCTATGCTCTTTATTTTGCTCTTAATGTAAAAATGTATTAGGTAATCCTCTCTAATGCTTGCAAATCAAGGAAAGTTTCGAAGATGAAAGTAAAGCTCTTCCTGGGTAGCTTTTGTCAAAGTGTTCTTAGCAGTAGAGGTTGTTAGCTATGATATACTGCCCATGAATCAAAGAGAATCATTTCACTACAACCAGAGGAAAGACTCGTGGATGTCTGTTATTTAAGAGGCAACAAATAATGGATGATATGGAAAATATTGAACGTTAAATGCTCTCTTGCTGCTGACTTACAGAATGCTTTCATGCTACTAGATGTTTGATAGTACTAAAACTAAGAAAAAAGGATCAGGGGGATATTCCAAAGTTAAGGAAAGAAGAGACTGCAGGATAATTTTAGAGAAATCAGAGGTGTTAAAGTCAACAACAAAAAAAGTGAAATTGCAACAGAGCCCTCAAGGAACTAGCTGAGGTATCTTGAGGGACAAAAGAGACAAGGTAGAGATAAACAGATCCAGCATCTATATTTAAAATGAATTGACTACTTTCTTGTATTGTGCAGCTTGTCACCTGGCTTGACTATCTAAAAAGATATCAAAATATTAAATAACAGCTTTGCATGCATCAGGAGACTTACAAAGTTGTGGGAACGCCCTAGAGAGATGCCAGATAGGATATGCCCAGTCTAATTTGCGAGCAAACTGGTTTGATAGTGGGAGGCCATAGATGAGACATATCTTGATACTGCCCCAAACTTACGGAAAGTAAGCTAGCAAAGCTAATACAAATCAGATGTGTTCAGCTGTCATTCCCCAAAATGGTTCAAAAAGATACTTGCTTTCTTTGTCTGCAGCCCAGATGTCATAGAGGGGTCAGCATGCTAAGGAGGTTTCTTTCCTCCTGTGTTCAGTGCACCACTGACTGAACACAGACCTGTTGGCTGGTTTTGCAGATACACAATGCACTCCCTCAGACTTTCCCTCCAGCTCCCTGGTTCAGGATCTCAGGCACGTCAGGCTTGCCATGGGCAGAGTTTGCAGGAAGCAGTGGGCTCTGCTAATATCATTGGTCTAGAGCCTGGTGCAGGGCTGCCAGACCAAGAGCCACACTTAGGATTGTATCACGCTCCCTGTGACACATCCCCAGTGGCACAGGCAGGGTCTGTGGGCCCCTGGGGCTGTGGGAATGAAGCCTGCCCCAGTGAAAATCCCAATCTCCATAGTGGATACCTAGGGAAGGGCTTGTTGGGATCATTACTGGAAAGTTCCTCTGCCACTCATACTGAAAACAGCTCACTGAAATAAACACAGTGCTTTTCAGAGAGAAAAATATAGAGCACACCAAGACATTCAGTGTACCATTTTTCAGCATATTTTCTGCATAATTAGCACATTATTAGAAAAAATAACTAGAAGGCACACTTAGAAATTTTTTTGCTCGAGGCTCTTCAGTATACAAAACTGAAATACCATGACCGAATTTAAACAGCAACTGCTATTTATACTGGTACTAAAAAACCTCCTGAAGTGAATTTCTCTTTCAGCTTCTCAGCTTAAACCTTGACTACACATTCTCCCTGTGATATACCTGTGGATGCCTAGCATTAACTTAGTCAGGAATACTGTGTTTAGCCTTTCCTCAAAGTCAAAATCTACCATGAAAAACTCTATGAAGTTTAATGCATTAGTGTTCCATAGCTGAAGTCAGTATATACCTGTACACTGACTTCTATTTTGAATCAATTTTATAGCCTTAAATGATTAGTGCCTGAAATAAATGATTGAATATGCCTTAAGAGAAAATGTGTGATGAATAAAAAGATGACAAATGCTTCGTTTTGTGCAGAGACCTGGAGCAGATTTATCTTGTTAAAAAATTTGCTAGAGTGATGATGAGGTAAAAATCTGAATTTTCATTTTCAATTAACAGATTTACTAAGACAGAGTTCTCCTGGAATGTTTAAAATTTTTTATAGCATAGTGCTGTATCTTGTACTTCCTGTCTGCTCCTTTTACCTGTAAAAAGTTGCACATGTACACTGGAGCTACTCACTGTTAACAAAAACTTATGACAAATGTTCCCGGTAGAATGGGGACTACATTGGCTTTTCCATGGCCAACTCATACACTGTCAAATCATTCCACTCACCTGTGATTTGAAAAGATGATCTAGGAGTGGATATGAAATCCTTAGGAGTGCTATTAGATAATGTGTATGTGGCAGGACATCCCCTTAAACCCAGCACTGGTTTTAAGCATGTTTTTCTTGTGAGGCCTCAGCAATACTGTATAATTAGCACATACAGGAATTCCTCTCCTATTTCCCACTTTGTGGTAAATAAAACCCTTTAACTGGACAGAGATCACTTTTTTGACTAGCTGAGGAGAACCTGAGACCACCAGCATCTCCTGCCCCCTTTGGAATGGAAAGTATTCCTACCTTTTGTTTGTAAGAGTCCTTGCTTGTCTGGACATTCATATGGTTAAGTATATTGCTGAAAAAGCACAGGCCTTATATGATCATTGTGCAGGGGAACATAAAAGTGTCCAACCACCCTACAGTGCTGCTGGAATAGTATTAGACAGCTCTCCTACTGCTGACAAGCTGAACCAGTGATTCCAAAGCTTGTGTGTAGTTTTACTTTCCAGAGAGATGGAAAAGGCAATTTTAAACAAATTAAATAAACAAAAACTACTATTTTGGAAGGACTTCTTAAAAAAAAAACCACAAGTGTAACTTAATTAACAGTAGAACCCTTCTTACTGCTTTCTGCAAAACTGATACCCTATTAAAGAAAACAACCAGCAGTCACCTTTGTAAACCTTGAATCCCTCTGTGTGGGGGCCTTATGATTTTATCTGCCAGGGATTCAGACCAGTGCAGTTTATTAAAGACAGATTGTTCCCACGGAGGGTGAATCTCCTGGAATTTAGCATTATGTCAGTAAAAGTGGGGTATTTCCACGGGCTCTCATCAGCAGTGTGCTGCTGACCCAGCCCCTGAAGCACAGACCCCCCAGCACTGTGCTTGCTGCCCACCGTGAAGCAGCTGGGACAAAAGCAGACTTTGTACTTTTGTCAAAACCATAACATGCACGGGCCGTGTTTGGAAGGTGCACGTGCCAAGGCCCAGAGCAATAGGGACACCAGCAGAAGGCATGCATGTCTGACAAATGATGCAAGGTGTAGCCTTGAATGCAAAAACAAACCTCCCATCTGTAATTTTCCTTAAAAATCACACTGATGAGCTGAAGCTCATCCCCTGTCTTTCTCATTAAAGTAGGTGTTTTGTGTAAAGCACAAATTAATTCACTTCTTATTAGTAATATTCAAAGGATTTGCCTTGTCCTGTAAAAGCAAATCCTATACTTTATCCACTTAGACTCTTATGATACTTGCAGCCTTTCCCATATGCTGTTAGCTGCTCATTTATCTTGCACTACTGATAGCCTTTTTAGCTGACCTGTAGTGTGACTTTAGCTGAATAGAATGTAAAACAGGAGCTGATAAAGAGCATTTTTACATCTGAAGGTCATAAATATTGAACAGATTCCCTGTCATACTTGTAAAGAACGTCCCGCCACTTTTGGTTTTGCAGTCAGTCTTTGAAAAGCAAAGGCCTAGCAGGAGTACTGGGGTATATATAGAATACTTCTTCACACTTCTAAAGGAGTACAGAACCACTTCTAGAAATTTAATAATAAATACAAACAGTTTGTGCTTCAAAATGGTACATTAATGCAGTGCTAGCACTGTAACATCAGACACTCAAAATCAGAATATTTTAGAAGGTTAGGCCGTTCTAATTGTGATGTGGCTAAGCTGCATATCCCAAATTATATATGGCATATTTTAATAGTAAGAATGTATTAACACTTACATTTTAAAATCCACTTTCTTTTTCAATAGGCGAAGCTCATGTTAATGAGGAGTGAGTGACAAAGGCAGATTTGAAGGTGATCTCTTCAGTGGTTAGAAATTTTCAAACTCCACAGTTTCACAGCTCCATTTTTGACCATCAGGTTTTTCATTTAAAAAGCATGCTGGCTGAAACAACCAGTTCTCTCCTCAGAGGTAATTAGTTTGCTGTTTAAATAATCTCAAACTGAACTGTAGTTTTTTTATTTTTCCAAATAAAGGCAAATATATAGGGTTTGCATATTTTTTTAAAACAGATAGACATACTTGGAGAATTTAGAGAGCACGAGCCAACTCCATAGCCTTCCTTGTCACAGTGTCCACTAGGAAATAGAAAAAGCTGAGGGATAATTCATACTTTTTGACTGAGACTAACACTGAAAATTCCATGTCAAATTGATTTGTTTCATGGGTGCTTCACTGTTACCTGTTTGCAATTTGTTTTCTGGACTTATTAAAATGTGTGAGGTATCTTTACTTCTCTCTTTGCACAAAAAGCAGCATTAGTGAGCACTTCAGTCCTGTTTTGGGGAGCTGTGCATCAGACAGCATTTCATGATCCTGATGTGGTCTTTAAACAACCCGCTACGGTGGGGGTTAACCTTGACACCCGATTTTAAAAACCAAATTGAGTCTTCACACTGGCTTAGTGTGGGCTTTCACTCTGGCTGCATTCGAAGGGAGTTACTTGGGAAGATGTAGACATGGGAGAGATCTGGCTGAGTGCAGACATTTTGTCCCTGTGTACCCGCAGTGCTGCCATCAGGCCCAGCCCATCTGAGACCTCCCCAAGCACACAAGGATCAGCAGAATCTGGGGAACGCGGCACCCCTGCCCCACAGCTCACCCTAAGACTCTGCTTTGTTGTCTTCACTAAGTGCCTTAAACCTTTCTTTTAATCTGTAAATATCATTTGTATCTCTTTTGGAGACTGAATTCAGCACAATTTTAAAGATAACATTTGTCTTAACTGCTACTTACTGCATTATCCGAAAAAGTACATCACATTGAGATTTCACTTTTTAAGAAGGGCATGCTTTGTTGTAGATGGAAAAGTGGAAAAGTTGGAGACTATTGAACTCCTAGCTGTTTCATCTGCTAAAGAGCTTTAATTAAAATGGGGATCTCATTAGCAGGGACATTAATCTATAATTTATTGTTTCATTCTTCCAAATGATTCCTAAGAAATTATCATGTAATATGTCCAAACAATTCATAAAACCAGTCTGTAGTCTGACAAAGGTTGAGTTTTTTAATAGACTTATCGAAAGTCTTTGACATTTTAAAAAATTTCTGCCTGTTAGAAAGAGCAATGTTCTTCCCCATTTGAGTGACTTTTTCATCAATGGCAATGATTGATAGAGAGAGTCTATTCCTGCTAGAAAATAATCCCATTCACATTCTGAATCTAAATAAGACACTGGAGTCTTAGTTGTACAGATGCATGTCTTTGCCCACTCTGCACAGACAGGACAGCACAGAAAGTGATGATCCACAGCCATGGAAGGTTGCTTGCTCTGCCTGTCTGAGCCCCAGCACACTGTCTGCATCCACACGGTTTGCAATCCTGAATTTTAGGAAGCCACTTGGCACATTGTGTTGCAATTGAGTAGTCATATAAATTTAACAGTAACCAAAACTCTCTCATATCTCTGTAAGGGTGTGCTCTATCTTGGCCTCAGACTGTTCATAAGTTAGGGGTTCTTTTCCTGCTGAGGATATCAGTTGTTCCACTCCCAGAACCACCAACTGTCCAGGCAAAAATGCTCTTTCTCATTCTTGAAGTTTGCAGAAGAAATAAGTGATAGAAATAAAACTGAACTTATAAGTGCTTCTTTTTTTTCCCCTATCAGGAGCAAATTCAGCAATGTAAATGGGCTATAAAAACATATTTTGTTATTCAGTGAGCAACAAACTTCAATTTAGTTACCTGCACCAAACTGTTGTAAGTTGCACATCTTGTCCAATGTCATCTAAGTCTCCTGGAGCTAAAGGGTCACTGTTATTGAGGGTCATTTGTCCTTTATTTGCTGAACAATACAATGCCAAAACCACAAGCCCCTTTGTGTTTCTGAGACAAATGGAAGTGTTTGAGGGTCCTGAGACAAAAGGAAAACTGGGGCCCCAATGCTGTGGTTAGACTGGAGAAGACCTGCAAAGTACTGTGGGGCCAAGGCTTTTAGAAGGCTACACCTCAGCTGGCAAAATACACAGGGCTTGTCTGGACTCTAGGGCAATTTTGCAGCAGTGGGGTTTAAAAGTTGTACCCCAGATGGAATGTGTATGACACAGGAGATTTTTCTTGTCAGTGACTTCTGAACTGAGCTCCCTGCTCTCTAGCTTCTCATGTTCTGTGCCCATGGCTGAGCCCTTGAGGGCAATGTCTGCTACTGACCCCGGCAGGTGGAGGAAGATGGTCCTCACACATTTTGTGTCTGGGTGCCAGCCTGAAAGGGCAAGTAGAAAATGAGCCGTGAGGGCTGGCCGGAAAGGTTCACTCAGCTGTTGCTGCAAGAACAAAACTTTGCCTTAATATATACTAAGGGGTTAAGAGGGAAGTGAAAATTATTCTTTCAGTAAAGGAAAATGGCTGAACAGTTTTAGCTGAAACCTGCTAAAAACCATTTGCCCCTGGGCTACCGCAAAGCAGGAAAATATCACTGGAGAAGGTTTCAAAAAGTTATCTGAATGAAAGGAACAGAAAGTTATAATGGCTCTCCTGACTTAACCTTACCAGCTACTGCTGCTGGAGCTTACTATAATACTGTATCTTATCTGACCCAAATCCTAAGCCAAATAGTTTTGTTCTCTGTTCCTTTATATTTTGCTGCTGGCTACAGATAAAATTGAGCATGTTTCATTCAAAGAATATTAGTGTCTAGATACCGATTGTTCATCCACTCGTAGATACAAAAGAAATAGTAAGGGGTATTTTCTTCGACATAATGACTTCATTAAACAAATGGAACACAAGTAGCTCAGTATTGTAGAAGCAAAGAGAGTTTTCATAAACTGAAGAACAGGAAGATAGGGATGATTATTCCACTTTCATGGAACAAAACTGGTGATTCCTTTGATAAACAGCATCATAAAACAAAGCTGGGTCTTATTAAAATGTGTCTTGTCTCTGTAATTTTGTAAAAGATTTTGTAAATCTTTGGAGCTATTTTGCTTATATCCTTCAAAATAAAAGGACTCTTAATTCATAATTTATAAGCATAGCCACTCCCGTGAGCGTTCCTGCAGGTCGCTCTGACTACCTTAGCAACCACCAGAGAATGATAAGCAGAAACTGCAGTGACCCTTCTGGACACAAATAGGCTTTTTCTCATATCACTTGATAAGCTGTTTTCTTTGGACTGTTGAGTCCTTTGTCCTCTGCTGCAGAGGATGTTAGCTGGTCATCTCCACACTGCTGTAAAGATGAAAGGAGTGGAAATAACACCTAGACATCTTCACTGCTCCATGCTGACAGGGCAGAGGCAACCTGTATTGATCGTCACGTCTAACTGGTAATAAGAATGTAAACTCAGCCTTGTGCTGCTTTCCATCAAAGCAGTGCAAGTCAAGCTTTCCTTTTGCACAGGCCTGCATTCATTTCTCCAGTTGTCAATATGTCCTGATAGAGCTTTTAGAGACTTATCAATATTTAACTGCACTTCTATTGACTCAGCAATTACATGGTAATTGATTTAAGATTGATTATCATCATGTTAACATTTTAATGGTCAAAGAGTAATATAACTAACTGAACACGACATTATTTTAGGCTTTTATTACCTTTGTCCATGTCTATTATTGTTCCTCGCCACCAGATTTTAAGTTTTACTTTGTGTTGTATTGTTCACCAAAAAAACCTGACAATATTGTTTATAGATTTATTCTTTGCCAGAATTAATTGTTATTTTTACAGCATAATGTTTTTATTGTAATGAAAACGTTCAAGTGGATCTCTTCAGAATATCTTGTTGCTAGTTAAAACATATGAAAAGTGTGAGTGCTGGCAAACAATCAATTAATCCCGTGTGCCACACATGAGGTAGTTAGCTAAAGGATAAGGCAACTAAGTTATTTTATCAACTGCAGTGCTGTATCCAAGAGCTAGGTTTGATGAATTATGCTTTTCATTAATCAGTTTTATTGATTACTTGCATGGAGAGCTCCGAGACATAGTGGGAACTACAGTAGGTTTGAGCTCTGCCAGCTGTGGAGATATAAATACCAGCCAAGAAAAATATCAAAAAAATAAAACCAGGAATGTGGAAAGATGGAATTTTTTCCCAGTGGTTGATTGAGCCCTATTGATGCTGCTAACTCTATGGTTCTCTTGGTATGTGAGGTGTAGTGAAGGTTGTGTGATCCGTTGTGTAAAAGAGCAGTGGGACGGGAGGGCAGGACCAGCTCACAGCTCAGCCAGGACCAGGCTGGGATTTTACCAGTTAGACAGGAGACAAAAATCACAAATACTGGGCTACTTCTTTTTTTCTTTTTTTCTTTTTTTTTTTTTTAACAACAGCTAGCTAAATAGAGGGAAGTATAGCCGAAAAATAGGGAAGTATAGCCGAAAAATGAGATGACATTAGATTACAGGTATTCAGAGACTGTCATTATAAACCATCTACCCAGTCTTTTCTGAGACTATCAGAGATTAATTTCAGAAAATCTAATGCTATATTTTTAGCTGTCTTTTGTCATGAATTACCTTGCTGGGGCACTTTCCAAGAACCCACTTCTGAAATTTTTCTCAAGATACAGAGGCCGGTTGGTCTCACAAATAGACCTTGGGAGACTGAGTGTTAGATCTGGGCCTTAATCAAAGGGAAAAAAGAGTAAAGGAATCTTCAAAGGATGCCTCACTATGCAAACTAAGAGGTCTGTGAGCTATTTCACTGCAGAGCCAACTTTTTCACTGGTACCAACTGAAAAATGGTATTTTCTGCAATGAAGTGGACAGGTTTGAAGTTTTTGAAAGTTTGTGAATCCTACTTAAAAAAGCTCTCAGAAAACTGCCACTTGCTGGGCTGTTACATCAAAGATGGCAAACCTTACTCTTCAGCGCTGTCATTGCAGGACTTGGTCGGACCTGTGACTATTTATGGACATATATTTGTGACTTCTTTTCCTGTTCCTTGTTAACCATTGGAGGCTTTGTAACTTTCAGGCATGAGCAGTCCTGCAGATATCTTTTCACGGAATCACAGAATTCTTAGGGGTGGAGGGACCTCTGGGTATCATGCAGTCCCATCCACCTGCCAAGGCAGGTTCACGTGGAGCAGGTGACACAGGAACATGTCCATGGAGGATTTGAATGTCTCCAGAGGGGGACACTCCATGACCTCCTTGGGCAGCGGTTCCAGGGCTCTGCCACCCTCAGTGGAAAGAAGTTCTTCCTCATGTTCAGGTGAAACTTCTCAAGTTTTAGTTTATGATCAGGACCACTAGTCAGAATTTTATTTTATCAATGTTAGAAGGAATGGAAGCTCTTCTAATGAAAAGCAATTTTATGTGTATTCCTTTTTTTTTTTCTCTGCTTCCTTTCAGCTATTCCCTCCTTCTTCCCAAAACTGAGGTTCAATCTGATTGAACCTCATGGGTGGCATATATGGAGGGTGGCATGAGCAAAACCAAAATAGTAGGAAGTCCTTTAATATTAATACGGGTAGTTTATTCGGCATGTAGTGAGAAAAATAAATGATCAGAGCCTTCACTAAATACAAAGATTGCTTCTATTGTGAACAGAGGTTCCTCAAGATACGTGGTTTCAACATGCCCATCTTGCAGTGTTGTTTCAGCACAGCAGCTCTGACTAAGCATGGTAATTTACATCTGCCATAATCAACAGTAACATGGCAAATGTGGCTTCAGGATTCCTACTGCCATATACCGTGTCCAGCATGAAAGGGTTTTATGTTAACCTCTCATCAATCAGTGAACGCCAGAACACGCAGCCTCTGCCGGCTGCAGAAAGGGACCTGATCCAAAACAATCTGGTGGTCTTTGTGGTCTTGCCCAGGTTTCTATCAAGAACTGTAGTACTGAATCTTAACTTGAGCCAAATGACAAAACACCCTCATTATCAAATAATCAGAGAGATTGCATGAGCACAAGGAACCTTGAAAGGCAGCACTAAGTTTTCCTGAAGAGTCCAGGGAATTATTCCTGACAGTTTGATAAATCTATTTTTTTCAAAGATATTGGTCGATTTACTCAGGAAGAGCCTCATCCTAAGGCTGTATTTTGTAAAAAAGTTAAAACAAACCATATATATTCTTACAGGACTGAAATAAAAAGGTCCTCCTCCATCAGAAATAATCACTCGTAAGAAGCTGGTTTTGAAATGAACTTAATTTCTGTCTTGCATCTAGACAGTTATTAGATGTGCATAAACACCCAGGAAACACTTCTGTTCTAACCTTGTTGCAATTTCCAAGTACTTTGCTCAGTTTGTACATGACAAAACCAGGCCTGGACCTGTAGTGAATCATTTGACTCCCCTCATTCGCTGGAACTAAATTAGGACAGTCAGAAAAAGTCAGTGAGCTCCCTCAGAAAAAGCGGGGGTTTCTGTGTTCAGGATTCCTCTGCACTCAGTCAATTTGGATAAGGAATATCAGGTGAAAAAGTTGATTCTCTCTCAATCAAACTACTGATGGTGAAATAAAGAAAACATTTTCAAAGGACAAGATAGTCCACATGTCCACTCTTAATTTTAGAACTTCATACTTCATTTAAAATTCTTACACATAGGTAGAAAATACTGAATTTCACATTAAATAGTTCATTTTAATTAAAATATAAAAGTAGGGGGAAAATCTCAAACAAACACACTGCCTCTAAAGAAAAAGAAAATAAACCAAGCCAAAACCTGACATTACAGAGTTGTAACGTAATTCCTAGAATGTTCTTTTCAACTGTACTGCATGAAACTAAGGAGCTGAATTTTTAGAGCTATTGGGTGTCACAGTTTTATTTGAAAGTAGAAGAGGCTGCAGCTGCCTCAAATTCCCCAAAACTATGTCTGAGATACTTCAAAATGCATAGCTTGTCCCTGAGAAAGAATTGGTGCTTAAGTCCTGGATCCTTGCTTGCTGTATACATCCAGAGGCTCTTTGCTTCTCCCCCAGCATCCACAGCAGGCCTCAAGGAATGCATCTTATTTATTTGTTTGCTTCTTTGTTTGCTTGTTTGTTTCTCATGAGCTTTGGGTGAAATTTAGGTACAGCTATGCTCTCCCTGGCTGACAGCCAGAGCCCAAAAGAAGCAGGAGCTGAGCTTCCATAGTTCTCATCGTCTTCTCTCATAGATCTGCACAGCCCATGCAGGATTCTGTCCAGCCTTTGATCCATCTCTTCTCCTGCTGCTTCTCCCCACCTTTGTGCAACATCTAGGTGGATTCCTAAATGGATTCTGTGATTATTAGCTGCTTCCAGAGATGGAAATAATATGTAATACTTCCCTTTCATGGAGGGTTTTAATGAGATTAGTGTTTGAACTAATTAAATTGTGATATATGATACCTCTCCCATTGTGGCTACAATTCCGCAAATTATATATTTTTTAAAATGATCAGTGCTTTGTTTCTATTTAGCTTCTTTAGAACAACTTTTTAAACTAAAAAAAAAAAAAATCCTTTAAATATAAAGGTAGCACTGCAAAAAACGTTATCTGCTCGAGCTGGTCGAAAGAAACTTGGACCTGCAGCTACGAGAACGCCTGTGTCAGACTGAGTCCTGTATACAGCACTTATTATAATGTGGCTCTGTGGAGAGAATAGCATTCAAAAAGCTCAAGAGAGAAGGCAGTAAGGGCAGGACTGAACTTTTACAATGCCTCTTCTAATTTAGCTTCATCTCTTTTGGGCCAATATTGAAAGAACAAGGGAAAAACCCTTACATGTCATTTATTATATGTAGACATTCCCTGGCTCCAAATGTAGCCCAAACCTAATGCTTTCACTTCTGTGTAACAGAAGGTCCAGAAACAGTTGTTTTGCATGACAAATTACACTGCTGAAATTATTATGGAAGGTAGATATGTTAGATTTAGGGGAAAAAAATCTACAAGAGATTAATTGCAGTCTATTAAAATTCTTAATTCATCATCACTGGAAATTTTCGTCATTTTATGCCAGAGTGGAAGAATTCCAATGCATTCATGAAATGAATCCAGTATGTGCTAATCTGCCATGCCAACCTCATTCAAACTTGAGGGCCCAAATGTATTATAAAGCATAATTACTCCAGAGCTAAAATCTTAAGCAAGGCTTTGAGGGCAGTGTCTGTGAAACACAAATTGAAACTGCCACGGTTCATGTATAAACAGAGAACTTAATCGAGTAGAACCCGTAAAAGCAAGACCTTCTTAAATTGCCCCAGGTATCAAAACAGAAGAAGTGTTATTAGAAGGTCCATATTTCATAATGGTTTTGAACACTGCTCATTTTAAAATGGATTTAAAGACCTCCAAAGCAGGGAAGATTTCCATATGTTTTAAATTAAGCATTTTTAATGCCTTTTATATTGGCTAGCAATTGCCACAGTAGAATTAATTTTTTAAACATAATTATGTCCACAAACATGCAGTATTTAGGCAGATTATTACGACTCTATGTATCTCTCTTTTTTTCCTGTTAGTCCCGTTGTATCATAGAATAGAAAAGATTTTTAGTAATGTATTGTCAGTCACTGAAGTGTCAGAGAAGAGGAGATGGTCTTTCTTCATTAGCCTGTTTCAGGATAGCAGTGTAACTTCTGAGAATACCATTCAGGGCCATTTAAATCAGCACATTATTTCTTTCTTTAAGGTAATCATACAAGTCTTCTTTCAAAAAGAAACCTGATGAAGACAAGTGGGGTCAAAGCTGACAGAAACAAATTGTTCTTCACTACTGAAAATCCCATTAGGCAATGAAAAGTTCAGTTCAAGCCAGGATTTCTGTTTTGAGCTTTGAGAAACTTATATTTACTTAGTACAAGTGAACAGAGGTTAAGTGCAAAACCTCTTCTACCCTTCTTGTCTGACTGCAACATACAAAAAAAAAGGAAACAGGAAATCCCTGGCACTTGGACTTCTTTACTTTTCCACAATATCCATAGCTTAATTCATCCTAAAATTATTATGGCTTGATGATCAGCTAACTAGAAACACTCATCATAATTTTCGCTGGCTGTTTGCAAAACATTACATCTGGGTAATTTAATGCAAGTTACTTTTGTGAACACTTGCTGAAAATAAAACACAGAGACAACATAAGCAGATGAGACATCTCGCTGAAAAGAGCACTTTGTATCTGCCAGTGTAACTGCTTATAGGAACAAACTCAAATCACAGGAAATATATAATGGAGAGTCCTAATGTGCTAAAACATGTTATCCTTGTTTAAATTCTATAAATTGTTCTCTCTCAGTAAACCTTTCCCCATTTTTTCCCTGCTGGGATAGATGATGGTTGAAATATTTCCTTCTATTTCATATGCATAACATTACATTATGAGTCATTTTTTTATAAGCTTATATTTACTGTTAATGTTTATCCTGTGTGACTCATGACCTAATGGGCCTTATGTGCACTTAAGAAATGAGTGGAACATATTAAATGTCCTGAAATCATTAGAATGGCTTTGGTATTTGTTTCAGTGTAGATGCTGTCCAGTGATCTAATAACAACAAACATTTTAGCCATGAAATGGCTGAAAAATGGGGATCTCTCTGCCATTGCCCAGGGAGTGACTCACATCCACGATAATACCCCAGAGAGCACTTTGATATCCAGTTTTCATAGCTGGCCACAGCCATTAGGGCACAGTATTTCTTTCCTTCTAATGCCATTCCTTCTACCTCACTTCTGGATCCGAATTCATTTCTCCAACTCTGTCTTCTCTGATATCCTGAACCCCTTCTCCACCACTCTCTAACTGATAATTCATAGTGTCCCCATTCTAACTTTGAAACAAAAACAACATTCATTGCTTGCATTCACATTCCATCTGCCCCTCTAAGGGCTGAAGTTGGCCAAGGGGTGGCCTCTGGACACAAGACTCCTCCTTAAACTAGTGGTGACTAGAGATGGGCAGAAAGGGAAAAAAGAAGAGGCCAGCAATGTCATAAACAGGTAAGGGAATATTGAAAGAAGGAAGAGAAAAGAGAAATGAAAGAGAAGAGTGGTTAGTGGGCAGAAGCTGTAGAAGAGGGGCCAAAAAGATGAGGGAGCTGGTGACCAGAGAGACTAGATAATTTTTTTTTTTTTAATGTATAGAATGAAAACACATATCAAGATGCAACTCTAAAATAAATGTTTATTAACTGTATTTGCACAAATATGATGAAAAATAAAAGAACAACTCTTCACAGCAGGGGTTATTTTTGGTACTGTAGAGCTCAAAGCAAGCTGCAGGTGCTATAATATTAAACGAAATGAAGCAAACAAAAAAAATCAATGTTACTCAAATAGGATATAAAGGCATACTGAATGTTCATCATTTCTACACTGAGTTCATTGTTCTGTACATTTGATTTTCATGTCTGTATAAAACAATTTCCTGAAATGTTGAATTTTTAAAATGAGAATTTGATCAATACAGAAGAAATAGATGCTGGTATATGGGAAACAGAGCTGGTAAACACAGATTTAAAGGACTTGTGAAAGTTCTAAGTAGAAATATCTTTTGATCTTTGAAGTTCTGCTCCTCTGTCAACATCATCCATAACGTTGTTGGTCCTTTCTATTCTAAAACAGCTAGCTAAGTCATAAAAATAAATAATAGAGATACTGTCCAAAGGTTACTTTAATTATGTGTATTGACCCAACAGTAAAATGAGGATGGAAAGGTTTCTTAGGAATATATATTTATAATCTCAGGGTTTTCTTTCTCACAGTAGCCAAAGGTTTTGCTACAGGAAAAAGCATTCAACAGACTACTCTGCCTTGGAGAGGCCATAACCAAACCAGCCAAGAGTTGTGTTGATTCACATCTGTTTTCTGGCTACCCCAGAGGAGTAGGTATAGTTTTATTTCTTCTTATTATCTGGGGCTGCAGTGAAAAAAACAGATACTGTTTTCCTTCAAAGGCTAGTAAGAAAGGCAATGTTTTTTCCGAGCAAATTTGGAAGATTTCTGTTCTAGTTCTGTTATGACTGTCCACTGACCCTTCCATTCAAAGTTCTCTGCACTTGCACTCCATTTTTGCATGGTCTAAGCACATCCCAATGAAGTGAAACTGGTTCAAGGGAGCTAAAAGACATGTATTATTTGCATTAATTTTTTACATGAGAAAATCTTGACCAGCATAGGTTTAAAATGAGCACGTGGATCTTTACGTTTACAGAGAAAAAAAAAAAAAAGATTGTAGATGATAGAAAATAACTTGTAAATACACTTAATTCCAAACCTATTCAGTCTCTGAGCAGTTTTCTGTGATAGTCAAATAGGCCCTCAAACTACCTTCCTAAAATTATGCCTTATTGCAAATGTTTATACAGGAACTGACTCTGCAAGTTAAAAGAACTCAGTCCCCAGGTGTTTATCCAGTGTTTCCATTGCTTCCCCAATGCTTGTGATAAATAGTACCTTTCCTAAAGCAGTGCTTATTTCCTTCAAGTATTTGTAGGCAGCTGTCATGTACCCACTGAGTTTCTGCATAGTCAATCTCCTGTACGTGTATACTATCCTTCTAAACATTCTTCAGGAGTCAGATAACACCATTTCCCTTTCCTGCTGTGTTTGGCAGTGTGTTCCTGTGCCTGATAGTGAGTGTGATCTCTGTGCAATCAGGCAGAGGCCGAGGGGGGAACCCCCTGCACAGGGACAGGAGCTGAAGGAGCAATGCCTCCACCCAGCACTTTGAGAAGGGAGTACCCAACACAGGAAAATAGAGAAGACTGGCAGACTGGTATGATTTTGTCTCCACTCACCAGACAGAATTAGTACTTCAACCCTGAATAGATAATTATGAACCCTTTTGTGGAACTGGTCAGTAAATTAAGCTGTGATATGGTCAGAAGAGAGTAATGGCAATAATTCTGCTCCTTTCCTTGAGCCCTTAATCCTAGCAATGAGAGCATTCAGCAGGCCCTCCTCCAGCAGACCGGATTTCACATTTCCCATTATAGTCCCCTGAAAACAATGTGTAGGCAGCACCACTGTTCTTAAATCCTTAGGGAATCTAACACTTGAAGTCAAGTATAACTAGAGCATGATTATATAAATCTTGTAAGAATACACTCTAATTCTTTGGAAGAAAAAGTAGACATTCTTTAATTACTTTTGCTTGCTTTTCTTTACTTTAGATTTGCTATAAATGGTGAATCGCAGATATGGTAATGTTATCCTCCTTAGAAAATGATGGTTAGAATCGTAGAAGCAGGGATACGGCTGCTCTTTTGAAATTCTGCCCTTAGGATAGAGAAAAAAGTTGGGCTGACTCAGAAATTGTCAGTTTTAGTGTGTTTCATTTTTATGTCAAAGGCGAATTCTTTTTAAATGCTAGGTTCAACTACAAGAGCTGAAAACCTGTGACTACAATATGTGAGCTACAGGTACAATCTAAAACTGAAGACAGAAGGAAAAGGCAGAAGTCTCAAGATGAAGCAAAATAATTGCTAAAATTGACAGTCTAACAAAAGTAAAAAAAAAAAAAACTCATTCCAGTGTGCATGGGTGTACCTGTGGTTTTTTATTGTTTCACTAATAAGAATGATAGGTGTCTAAACAGGTGTCATAACAACTGAATTAATATGTGGAGGATTAATGCCAGGTAGAATGAATGTGGTGTAGAAACAGGTATTATCTGACACATGAAGTACAAGCTTTCCAGAATAGTAAATGTCCTTTATATGTGTCTGCTCAGAATCTGACTGACTCATTGGACTGGGCTCAGCGGAATTAAGTAAATAACTGCAGCAAACAAAACAAGGTGCAGTAAAAAGCTGGCTAGGGTAGAATGAAACGAGTGGCACGGAGCAGTGTGGTGAGCACCATGGGTAAAGGGATCCTTACCATTACAAAAGCAACACAAGAGCAAAGTTACACACATCAACCTGACAGAACTGCCCAGCACAACCCAGCTCTGGGACCAAACACATTTAATTTGCTTCTTAGGCTGCCTCAGAGCCCAGGTGTCCTGTTCAAACAGGGTGTCCTGGTTCCCTCTGGAAGCCATAGAAGCTTGTGCTCTAACTGCACTGTGGTGCCTGCCTCTGTTTTTCCTTAATTCCAAAATGCTTTTGGCAGCAATTTCCTTTCTTTTTTTTTTTTTTTGGTTTTGTTTTGGTTTGGTTTGGTTTTGGAGAAAAATATAATATGGCAGAAGTGTTCAGATATGGAGCTGCACTCAGAGAATCATAAGTTTCCTGTTTGATGCTTCAAAGTGCCTTCTTTCATTTTAATCTAGGACACAGTTTTTAAGAAAGTGACAGAGATTCTGTAATTTTATGTAGAATATTAAAATAATTGCTGGTTGCATTTTAAGTCAATTCACTGTCTAAAAAGCTACTATATATTTCAGTGTCATTTTTTTCAGCTACAACATTTTAAAACACAAAAATTCCCTTTTTCAGGTCAGTGCAGAATGCACTAAGAATCTGCCAATTTCCTTTCATGTTTGATCTTTGCTTCCTTGATCATTTCCGTAATCTCTATCACTTTGGCTGTCTATGCCTCCACTTGTAGCATTAACCTTGATGTTTTGTAATAGATGTCTCACATGGCCTTTGCTCTTTCCTGTTCTCTCCCTTAATTTCTTTGGCTATCCCCACTAGTGGTTTTCTTCTTTTATAGCCTATTTATTTCCTAGTATTACATTCTTTCCTTGGACTCCCATTTAATTAAAGCTGTACTGTCAACTTGAAAATCACATTTCCATCTGAAAATGTTGTGTCTTCTCTTGTTACACAAAGCCCTTGAGATGACTCTGGCTAAAAGGCAGAGCAGGCTGGGGGGTGTGGGGTGTGTGCCTTGCCTTTTGTCATTTCACTTAACTTGTGTAACATTCCAGCTTATTTTAGTGTCTGGCATTTCTGCTACCTTAGACAGTTCTGCCACTGTCTGTTTGCAGGAGGAGGAGAGAAATAACCCTTCCAGCCTCCCATCATTTCCCCTGTGGCCTTACAGGGATATGTGAGTCAAGATCGAGTCAGTACTGAATGAATTAAGGTGTATTACAGTGCTGCCCTAAGAGAAAATTAAACTCCAGACCTCTTGCTCCCCCAGTTGTTAGGGAAGGACCAGGATGTGTATGGGCAGTTCTGGGTGGTTTTCATTAGCGCTTTCACGACTTCTGAAAATACAGCCACCTCTGTTTGTTCTCTGCTTTTCCCTGCTCTGTTATTATGTACCAATCACAGAGCAAATATGGCCCTCTCAAATGAACCAAATGTCGAATAAAGGAAAGCTCTATTTGTTCAAAAGTACTCTCCATTAGAGAGAAATAACTCCTGCTGCACCAGGACTCTGTATTCTGGGACAGTATTTACTTCTTAATTTCTAATTTTGAAACCTCACCCAAAACAGTTTTATAATAATATTGTCATCCCTTACTTCAGCAGACACACTTATATCATGCACAAGACATTGTGTTGCATACATCAAGCCCGTTTGAAAATAGACATTGAAAATAGTAACAGTAGCCTCTATGAACTATGAATATGGAGATATTTATGTGTTAGTGTGTAACAGAGAGAACATACAGAACAGAATTAGGAAGTGTGGTGGTGATTTATATCTTTGAGTAAGCTGTGGCCTTCATAAATTAGGTGTCTGGAAAGATTGACCACAGTAACACTGAAGCTGAGCCGCCCCAGTTCACAAGGACTTTTTTTTTCCTTTTTATTTTTCTGAAGTACTTTGCAGTATTGCTGGTGGCAAATGCAGAATGTTTGAGTTGTTGTAACAGTTAAGATCACTTTGCAGGGGTAAGACAGGGAAGGAGTATAGGATAAGAGTTCGTCTCTTTGTATAAAAGGAAAAATAGAATTTTCTTAATAGAATTACAGAGCTTTCTTTAAAAGTTTCATACCACTCATGATTTTCTTGCTAACCTGCTCAGTCATGTAATTTCCTCTCTCTTTTACTCAAAACTAATGAATTTTAAAGATTTTTATGCAAGGGGGAAAGAGGGTTTCTGAGAACCCAGTCCACCAAAAACTCTGTACTGCACAGCTATCTTACCCGCTGGGTTATCCCATGAAAGGGAAATTCCTCAACACTGATATTATCATTAAAATTGCCTACATCTTCCAGTGGGTTTTTAGTCAGTTCAAACCATGTTTATCAATATTTTCTGATTAACTGCAATGACAGATTTTGGCAAAAGACCTCTTACCAAAGGAACTTGCACGCTTGCTTCAATATAGAATGTTTTATTCCTCCTGGTAAAAGAATAAATGCTGTCTGGCCTGATCTCAGTGCTTTCTAAGTGTATTATACTCTATATTGAAAAATATTACAGTAAATAGATGTGAGTTTACTACGCTCTGGGAAGCAGTGGTTTGCTCAGTGTGTGGGTGAATTTCTTAATAAAGGCACTTGGTCAGGGTTAGATGTCTGTTTACCAGAGAGGGTTATCAGTGCTTTGCCTCATGCATTGTCACAGACCCCAGCTTTAGATCAGGGTGTTATTGCCTGGCAGGATTTCTGTTCCTGTTCTGAAAGTGCTCAGTCTCAAACATAAAAAAAAAAAAAGTACAAGCTTCTTCTTGTTTAGTTTAAACACATTTTTATTTTCTATATACCTGATAAATAAAATTCAATTTTTATATTAATTTAAAAAATTATTCCTGAAATCTAGAATCCAAATCAACATATTAGGTTACCCTCTTGTTCCTTGGAGGGAGCCCTTTGAGGGCATCCACAGTGTCCCAAATCCCAGAACAAATGTTTATGAGAGAACTGTGACTGAACAAAAGTTCCACTGACTGCAGTGAATGTTTAATTCCGGCACCAGATGGAGTTTTCTTCCGTCAGATAAATGGAAACATTGGATACCCTCATGACCAGGAAAAAGAGTCAGATTTTACTTTCTAGATCAATTTATACAAATACTGTATTTTAACACATTATTTTTTCACATACATATATGAGCTGTTCCTCTGATTAAAATGAAAGATACTCAAGTAGCTTAAATTAGCTGTTGGGAGAAACATAGTGAGGGCTTTTAAGCCCTAGAAAGGGCAGCGGTGGCTGAAGAGCTGATTTAAGGAAATGTCAGAATTAGAAAATGTCTTTTCACATCCTAAAAGTCCCTACATTTTATTCTAAAGATTGAAAGAAAAGGATTTTATTCCTGAGGGACTTTCAGAGCACTCTGATGTCCTCCACAGTCCTGACACTACTTGACTTTCTGCAACTTCTTGGAAAGGAGTTTCAGAGCAAATGTGTCATTAGTTGTTTCAAAATGTCTGGGACAGACCTTTGGTATCAGTATTTCCTGAGACAAATGAAAAATGGTATTTTGAGGATGCTAAATATTTTTATTATTTAAATTATTAGTGAAACCTCATCCAACACTGCTGTTAAAATTCTGATTTTCTTTGCATTGCTGGTAACAACTCAGACATGCTATCTGGGAATTGAATCAACTGGGGCAGAGAAGAATAATTCCTTTTAAGAGAATAACTATCTGAACAAACAGCATGTAATTTTCTTAATAAAGCTCATAGTCAAAGTGTCTTTCTGGATATTCATCTGCTTCTGGACAGTATCATAAAGATGCCAAAACCACTTTTTTCACCTGCAGTTACCGAAGGGTTTGTGCCCTTTTCTGTCCAAGTCCCTCAGAATGGTTATCCACGGCTTTTTGTTCCCAGCTTAAATTACACTGAGCATCTTGTAAGGTTTATTTCCCATTTTCAGTTCAGCAGCATTGTAGGCACAGAACACATTATTATGTGTTAGATAGATTTTATGTACTGTTTTTGTATTCAATGCAGGTTCTTGGTTTCAGTCTCTTTGAATCTTTCAAATCTGTTCCTCTTGTCATGCTCTGCCCTTGTAACTGAGATGAGCTGAGGCATTTGAGATAACCCTCTGCAGGTATTTTGGCAGTTGCAAGAAAGACAGTGTCATTGGCAGGGTATAATTCAGCATTTTCTTTCACTCTTGATCCTTGAAGATTATTGACCTGCAGAATACATAGCTCAGCCTATTAAGTATATTTTTTAGTTGCTTTCACATTGCACTTGAGGAGATAGTAAGGTACGAAGGCAGGATTATGATTTTGCTTTCAGTCAAATTAAGTGAAATGTAAATCAGGGGAAACTTCACAATTAAAGATGACTTGCACAAGGATCAGGTTTGTCCAAGTGCACTAATAGAATTTTAATTTTTGATTGATCTGATTCTCCTTTCACACGATACGGATGAAAAGAGTTTCAGTGAACTCACTGGACCTTCACAAAAAAAAAATAAAAAGGGATATTTTCTGACTATGTAGCTTAGCTTTTTTAACACTAACTCCTGGGAAACAGATGCATATGCACACACTCAGTGGCATGTGCTCAATTTTTTCATTTCTCTTGATAATGTAGGAATAGGTAATGTGCTCTCTCTGAAATGCCTGCTACCTTAATGTGTAAGATAGAGCAAAGTAAAATGAGTTTTATTCCTCTTTCATTTCACAAGAAAATTAATTTTGACTATTGCTTTATATAGATCTGCATGATGGTAACTTAGGTTAGATAGACTTCTCAGCTTTTCTATCCAAATTTATGATGGGAACAATTCCTTGTAAGTCTCATTATCATCATAAAATCCTATTGCAATATGCTGGGGGGAAAAAACCCAAACAGAAACATTTACAACATTTGCATGCAAGTCTGCTCTAGTGATTGGCATCTTTATGATACCCAGGTGCTCTGCATGCTTCTTTATGAGAATTGAATTACATGACCTGGAAGTTCAGAGTAAACGTCTAAGCTTTACTAGTCCTTGAAAAGAAGTAAGGTGGAGAAGATGTTGCAATACTTGTTAGTGAAACTATTTGGAAATTGAATTACAAATGCTCTCAGGGCCACATCCCATCCTTATATAATTTACAGAAGCAAGTTATTTCCCTGACCCTCAAACCTCCTGTACAACTGCTTCCTTGCTAAATAAAAACAACTAGATCATCTACTTTGACAAGCCAAAGCTGGGAATCAATTTTTAAAGCCCAAGTCTAGCAAACCGTGTCCCTTGCTCAGTATTGCAGGATCTCCCTTCCTCCTGCAGCCGGGGGTGCTCAGTACTCCCTGGATGATGCTTGCAGCACGTGTGGGCAGTGCCATCAAGGGTTTGGTCTGTTCAGAGGTGGTTAACTCTCTCTGAAAACTTCAAAGTGTAAAATTCACATTGAAATGAGTTATTTCACACCAAGTTTCCTTGTTACCCTTTCTGTAGTCCCAGACTTTGAAGAAATTTTAGTCAGTGTTCTGGAAGGGCCAGATAACCCAGGCACTGCCGCCTGCTCCTGAGCTCCGTGGCTGGGAAGGGACAGGTTGTACTGCAAGCTCCCACTGCTACAGCCGTGCTGCCAACGTGCAGAGCAGATGTGAAATGTGCTGATAAAAGCATTTTTCAGTAGGTGCGGATAGACTATTTCATTGAAAGGCATGAAACAAATGGGCAAAAACCATTATTTTGTCAGGACACTTCCCTATCAAAAGGCACCTGTAGAGGTCTCCTCCCTGTCTGGTTGTGACTCTACAAAGTGGAACCCATTAACTTATTAGCTCATTCAACGAGGTGTTTAGCTAAAATTCCAGATATTTTCTGTTACTGAAAGTAAGAAAATGGGATAGTATGAAGAACAATATTAATAATGAACGAAAAGAAAATGCCAGAATACATAATACAGTGGTACAATAAGTGTTTTACCAGATTTCCTTAATTATTTACATGTAGAAGAGTCCTGATGTATCAATAGAAACTTAGTTGGGCAAGTGAAAAATAACACTACTGAGCAAACATATCGTATTATAGTAGTTACATTATGTTATAATAATTTGTATCATTGTTTCTAATATCTGGTGTAGATGGAAATTTGTAGCACTTTAATATAACCTATCACAACTAATCCCAAAAGTGGTGGACAGTACAGTTTGTTTCCTAGGGAAGAATATTTATACTCTAAATAACATTTTGTAGGCAAAAAAGAAAATTCATATGTGCTAGTTCTCTATAAATTATAAAAATGTGAACTGGATTACAGTAAAATAACACTACGTTAAATTGTAGTGGGCTATTCTCATCTTGGAATTTATTCCAGCCTCACTGATAGAGGGCTCAGTATTTGAATGCCATAATGACTGGTTCAGTTAACTACTCTATCTTGCAAAAATGCCAGAAAAATAAAGTTGTATCAGGGAAGTTAAACATGTCAGTGGTGCATATGTTACCTGGACCCTTCATCTCAAAAGCTTCCAAGATAGATGTAATCCTTTAATCTTCTGAGTGAGTCTCAAGGCTCTCTTTTTTAATGCTGTACTACGTTTTCATCTGCCTATTTTTTTTTCCTTTTCTGAATCTCCTTGCTAAATCTATTCTGGTTTATTAGGTGCTAGAGATGTCCCTTCAACCTTACTGACAGCAAAGGCTTTGGTGAAGTATTTTTTATATAAAAAGAGGATGATTTCCCAGGGTATGCAAAGGGTCATTACTAATGGCAAGGAAAAGATTTTGAACCTGATCTTGGCCAAATGACAGAACAGCTGAGTGAAAGGAACCATAAGGGTGTCACAGAAAATGGGACAGGATAGTAGAATGGAAATACATATTGGCTGAATGCAAGCCTTTTGTATATAGGAGCTGATTTCTCATTCAGATAATTTAATTAAATGCAATGATGTTAATTTATTACCTTCTGGTAAATGATGAAGGTTTTGTATATTTCATTCTGCCTCTTTCACATTATCAGCACTGCTTGTCTTGCACCCCAGAATGACAGCTAATGAGGAACACACCACACACGTCACTGAATTTGGCCAAGGAGCAACTGACGAGCCTTTATTGTGTGTGAGAAGCTGTGTGCAATTTCTGCACCAGGGCTGGTGAGATTGAGATGGTGCAGCAGCATAAACAGGCCCGGTGCTGGTAACATATAAGTAACAATAACAATAAATGTGAAGTATAACCTAGGAACTCTGTTCCCACCATCAGCTCAGTCACTGCCCATACCTGTGCTTGAGCCCAGACTCACGGACCCTCCCAGCCCATGGGAGTGCCTTTCCTTTTCCTTATACTGTGGCTGTTCTGGGTGATGGGGTCCAAAAGCCTGGAATCAGGCTGTAGTTTATTCTGCTTTCTAGTATAATGTAGCCAAGCAAAACTGGGATATTTCCTAATTCTAATCACCTGCTTCAGATAAGTTTGACTTTTGTGATTCGTTTCTTCTTTATTTTTGATGCAAGACCTAGTTCTGAGGTTTTTTTCAATAGAGGGTCCAACAGAGGAAGAATAATGGCAATTTGTACAATGTCTTTCCATCTCCTTTTCCTTTGAACATAGTTTTAAATATATTTCATCAGATAAATCATCAAATATCCTTGTGATTTCCTTAAAAATGTATTCTTTCTTTTGTAATGCTAATTAAGGGGCTGGTGAAAGCAATGGACAAGCAATGCTGGGCAACGTGGACTTGGCTTGAGGCTTATCTTCAAACTGACCCCAAAATCTGTGGTTTGAAGGGCCGTAAGAATAGAAGTGCTAAATCAGTAGAAAACTTAAACAAGATATCAATAGCTCATGTTATCATCTAATGTAAAGAGGAAAAGATAGCAGAAATAAGTAATATAGCCAAGTATGAATTGTGCAAATTAGGATGCTTTGCTTAATTTTAAAAGTTTCAAAAAATAGGAAGGATTTGATACAAAATGTATCCATTACAAGAAGTTGTAAAAATACCTCAGGTGGGCATTATTGAAATAATATGCATATAAGATCTGACCTTTCTCCAAATAATTTTATCTGACAAGTCCTATAAAACTTTTTATTTTCAGATAACTGAAAACTCACGCTTGGTATGTGACATCAAAATACTGTCTCATCATTTTCTGTGAGGAAGCTCAGCATAGCATTCCCATGCTTTTTGTTTGTTTTTAGTTATACTTTCCTATCAATTTTTGACCCTTTTCTGCTTTCTATTGTATGAGTTATACTGAAATTTTTAAATTTTCATATGTAAGTTTTATTCAGCTATGTGTATTTTTAAAAAACTGGTTTACATCTTCATGAAAATTATCTATAAAAATTCTATCAACATTGAAAATGAAAAGAGTAAGAGTGTCTTGTCAGTGAGTTGCTCATTGGATGGAGCTTTCTAGATTTGACTGCAGTTTCTGGTGTCATCACCAGTGATTCTGCGTCAGCCTGATCACAGGCCTAGACTTTTATGTAGGGAATTAGATGTATTAATAACTCAGAGAGGTCTGGGTCTCAAAACCTGCATTCTTCATTTCCCTCATCTGTGAACTGATGCTATTTCTCATCTTGCATCTCCTTATTTCTTTAATACCGTGTGCAATAGTAATTTAATTATACAGTTGATTTTCCAGGACAGGTGCAAAATTGTTTTCCAGAAAAATCATCATAAAGATGGGGGGAAAAAAGTTACTTTACACACCTGTAAGATAAAACATACCACCTTTTTTCTCCCTTATGAGAAGAAGGGCTTGAAGCATTTTCTAAGGTGACGCAACACAAATAAAGAATGCATGCTTTAAAGGGAAAAAAGTGGAACTAGGAATTTTCAGTTTACTGTAGGTTGGAGATAATTAGTATAATTATTGATGAGCTCAAATTACCAGTTAGAGTGTCACTGGCTATTTTTGGGAGTATGAACTCAGGACTCCTCCTAATCAGTGAAAAAAAAAACAAAACAAAACACTTTTTTGTACCACTAGTCACGTCTACAAGAGAATATTTTTTTTTGTCATTCACATCCACTTCACCTTGTCTCTATTAGAAGTTTAATATAAAGGTAGGTTAAGAGCAATATTCTGCAGTACATGAGGACATTTTTTTTAATGCTTTCCATGCACTCACCTTGAGTGGCTGTTACAGGAGGTATCTTTTTACATAGGCATTTTTAAGAGAGTTTAAGTGATGAAAAAAAAGCAAAATACAGTTAATACAATTTTGATTCTTTATTACTTGGGGTTAGTCAGCTGGAAAACTGGCTATTGTACCTTAAACTGTTTTGCTATTTAAATCTCTCAGCATCTGAAAAATCTCTGTGGAATATAGCTTTTATTTAACTGAAAAGGTGTCATTGCTGACATCTGACTGAGAACTGTCACACTGGTTAGCAATTAATCTTCTGAGGTGCAGTTTCCAAGTTCACTGGCAGTAAAAGGGGGAATCTGGGCCAGCAAGAAGAAGGCACTGGAGGTTGGTGCTGCCTGCCATGAGATCCTGGTAATACTTCCCATCCCTAGAATGTGGGGAGAATTGGAGGAGGGGAGAACTTGGCAGAGATTTTTCTCAATAGCAAATATAATTGCCTTTGAGACACTGGACTAATATGTGCTAATATATCTGCAGGGATTGCCAAGGGGATTTCGTGACTGGCAGAGAGGGCATTTGGGGAGGTGGTTCAGACTGCACTAATGCCCAGTCCCTTAATTTCTGGCATTGGCTGAAGAAACAAACAACCCCAGAAAGCACTCGAGGTTAATGTTGTGGTAATGGTGGAGATTGTGGTTGGTGGAGTACGAGGGATGCAACCATCAAACTCTGAGTCTTTTCTCAATGAGTACAACTCTCCATAGCAGAGAAGAAGGGTTGTAAATTCCCTGGCTTGTGTCACACAGGGACATGGAGATGGCATCTGCCTCCTCTCCCATTGTGTGACAAAGCATAGCTTGAGCTGCCCTGGAACTCGGGGACTGTTTCTGGTAGTAACTGTGAAGGCATGACTGATGTGAATCCATTTGGCTCGGTTCCATCCCAGTATTGACCTGCGTGAAAGTACTCTGCAGTCAGTAACTTACCTCAGGGTAAGAGCAGGATTACATCATAGTCATGTCCTTAGTCTGCTCTTACTGTTCTTTTTTCTCCTTTTTGATTTTGGCTGCTTAGAAAGAGAGGGAAATGGCCTGTTTTCCCACCATTGCATCTTATATGGTCAATTGGACTTTTGCTGAGGTGATGCCCAAATTCCTCATAAATGATCACTTTATACTTGGAAAAGCTCTCATTGTGGGCATCTAGGGATCCACATTTAAGTGGAAAAAAAATCTTTACTCTGAAGTGAAAATTCTGTGGTGCAGCCCTTCAGCCTAGGATTAAAAATCTCCCGTGTAGGAAGCAAATTAAACCATTTTTTGTTCCCTCACTTTGATTTGGTGAAACTCCACTACTTTGTATCACATAAGGCCAATTGACAGACTCTGAGGGTCCCCAAGGTCTTTTCCCAGAACTTCTCACAAAGACCTAAGGTCCACCCTGCGTGGTGCTGTCACATCCTAGGCAGGGCAGTGTTCTGCCTCCTTTGCTCTGTGGCTGATTTCTTAGCAAGGCTGCTATAAAATATGAGTGGGTAGTAACAATATCACCTATGGCTACCTCAGGAGATCAGCTACTTTATTCGTGAGTCTTTGTACCTAAAGGAGGGTGCTGAACCAAAAATAAATTAGTGAACTGTTAGACAAGAAAATGGAGTTAGTCCTGGTTTATTCAGGTCAGGAATAAGGAAAAATAAAGAATACCAAAAAAAACCCCCAAACGTAAGCCAGAGATTTTAATCTAAAACTACTTGTGCACAGTATCTTTTAAAGAGGATGTGTATTTCTATTCAGCACTTTTGCCAGGTCAAATGCTGCTGTTTTCACATTTGACTGGAGAAGTACTCCTCTTATCCATAAACTCTTATCCATGCATTGTCCTTTAAAGAAAGAAATGTATTGGGAGGCAGTCTTTTTTAAGAACAAAATTCTCCTTGATCTGTCATTGCAGGTGGGTTAAGAAAAAGCTCAGCTTTATTGAGTGGTATGAGAAAACCTTTATGTCCCTCACAATATTTAGACAGTGCATGTGCAACTCCTTTGCATGCGTCTAAATGTATTAAACAGGAAATAATTGGAAAATCTAAATGCTGAACTTGATATCATTTTTCTCCAGCCAAAAAAAAAATAAATAAACAGCAGGTTACATCAACACAAAATTGCGTGTGTTGGTGAGACTTCATTAACAGATGCTGTTATAATATAGATCATACATTTTTACTGAAAGAGTGAAATGTGTGTGATAGCTGTCCATTAACAGATAATTGAAGCTGACTCCAGAAAACACTCAGATTCAGTCTTCTGTGGATATCCTCTTTTCCTGGCAGTTTTGCCTGTGTTGTCATTGCTTGCAATGGCCATTTAAGTGAAGAAATGCAACTCCCAGCATGAAAGGATTATTTTGCTAATCTTCCTTAAAGCTTCCCCCTGAGTATTCTATCAATATGAGGTTGTTGGTAGGAGACAACTTAAACCTAATATAAATCCTGTTTTTTGAAACTGTGATTTGAAGTTGCATGGCATTCCACAGTCATGTGGAAGGGTATTTAGTAGAATGCTTGTTATTCATGCTTTCATTCTGCTGTCCCTTAAATCTAAGACCCAATAGGAATAATGTTTTCCTGTAGCTGCCCTGGCAAATATGGCTTTTATTACAGGAGATTCACACAATTTTCAAATCCAATTAGACTCATGCCACCCTGCTGAGGCATACATTAAAATTTAGCAAGTGAATCTTATGGGATGACCTGCTTCTTCTGCCATAGTATTTCTTCCTTTTAGTAAAGAATCCTTCAACCCAAAATTTATTTTTTCTGTTTTTCTACAGTGAGTTCTTTTAGTAAAGGGAATCACAGAATAAAGTATAGAAACACAGAAAATGTATTCAGAGGCAGTGCTGTAAATGGGACAGTATGTTCCATCTGAGATAATAGAGATGACCCACTGGTTAATAAAAGATAAAACCATTTCCAGGGCCCTGAACTAACCACAAGAGAACCCAAAAGGAGAAGAATTTTTTCTGTGTAGGCTTTTTATGAAACAGAATGAAACAAAAAACCCAGCACCCTTCCACCTCCATCCTACATGTGCATTGGAAATATGTCTCATTAACTAGATAAATCTACTGTCCCAAAGGCACATTGCAATGTGATTTCACCAAGAAAAAAGATTTACTGAGATTCTCTTTAGTGAAAGAGATCCTGGCAAAACCACAGATCATTACAGTCAGAGTTGGACCTGACAGATTCTTGCTGTTTGACTGACCCTTAATTTTGTTAGGCGTGAGAAAATTTTGTCTAGCACATCAGAATATGAACTAACACACTAAATATTTTATTCTGTGCTAAATTAAGTATTACAGGTTTTAATTAATCTTCATCAAGCGTCCTTATTGAAAATAAAATAGGCACAACTCAGCAGAGTAGGAGAGGAGAGGCATAATAATTAAAGCACAAATAATCGGAGCATGTGACTCTATTAAAATTTATTATTAAGCTATTCTTTGCAAAATGTGTCACAGCTTTAGTGGTGCTTTGCCTTGATGAAGTGTTCTAGCCAAGGCCCTGGGATTTTGGATCTGTAAATCCTGCGAAGCCAGTCCTGGTAAGAGGAAGGTGCTGTGTGGCAGCAGGAAGCCTCTTAATGCCTCATTTCCCGTTGTGTGAAGAGCAAACTGCCCCAGGCCATAGATCAGGGGAGCCTGCACCAATCTGCACCCATGGCATGGCCCCTCTGTGTCCCCCCCGAGAGCAGCAGCCAGGGCTTTCTCTGGGAGCCTTAGGGAAAGGCCAGACCTGCTGGAGAACAGAGGTGCTGGAGGTGGTGGTGCTCAGTAATTCCCTGAGGGAGGGCGCTGGAGTTGGGATAAGCCCTGTGCCTGCACAGTGTTGTGCCTGGGACTGATGGTTCATCTGGCACTGGGGAGCTCAGCACTGCCTCTGCCTCTGCGCTTCCCTGTGCCAAGCGTGAGCACCGGGACTCTGAGGACTGAACGTGGATGCTTTGTTCTTCAGATCTAGGCCTGCAGAGTTAAATCCCACCAGACCTAAGAAGGGCCAGAAGTGCTTGCTTTGGACACTTTTATAAAGACTTTTCAATTTGTAGCAAAACTTTCTGGATGGCACAGTGCTTTATCTTTGTTTATCTATTATATTTTTACTCCTCTATTTATATTTCATTTAAATTCATTTTCTCTTGTGTTGTTCTGAGATTCTTATACTGAGACCATCCTGTTCATGAATGCACCTAATTTGTCCCTGGAGCTGCAGTCTGAAAACCTTTTCTAGCTATGGCTGTGGCAAATGACTAATCTGCACATAATGTTGCTCATGAACGTATTGTGTCATGTTTGCTTTAGTGAATGATCTGCTGTCAGAGTATACAGGAAGTCTTTCTGCCATTTGTATTATGATTTTTTTTGTGACCACAGTGTCTGAATGCATAGGCTTAAGACTGTGTTAATTTTGCTTTTCTGCCTTGTTACCTTGTGATATTGTGGTTCTTATTACAACTTTGTCAATCCTTCATTGAGTCTATTCAGCTTCCAACAGGATATGCCTGGAGATAATCACCCTTTTCCCCCTCTGCAATACCTGTACTTTCTTGTCAGTGATTCACTCAGACACTGTTCCTTTCCTGAACATGCAGTTTTAATAGAAATGCCAAAGGTAGTGAGCCGGCTTTAATGACTAAGTGCATCGAATGTCACAGAGTGAATGCATTAAAAAAGGAGTTGAGACATTCCCCCCAAAAAACTTTTGAAACCCGAAGAGAAATAACGTCTAATCTTTAAGAGCAAGATTGTGACTGTGGTCTCATGTAGCAGGAACCCATTTCATGGCCTGAGGGAGCTAGTTTGTATCTCTTTTCCAGAGTAGGACAGTATCAGCTAATCTGCCAGTTTACACCTTCTGCGAGGCAAGTGGCTGGGAGGGGAGAACAGGCAGGAAATGACTGCAGCCTTATTTTCTTCTCCTTCCCTCCTAAATGGCCTTTGTTTCTGGTTTGGAAGGATAACAATTTACTCTTCACTTTTGCTTAGGGATGGACATGAAGGCAAAATCACCCTTCTGTCAGAAATGATGTGATCTAGTCTGTTTTTAAGCCATCAATTAATCAATGGCACTTTTTCTAGTCAAAATAATGGTACTCCAAATAATGGTACTTCAACTAACTGCTCTCCAGTCCTTGTTTATGCTTTATTGGTATCAGCCCGTCTCCAGAGCCAGCAGCAGCCATTGTTAGCAAGAGATTCTTTTCCTTGTTCAAGTTGGAAAGCCTGGGTGAAGCTCCAGGCTGTTCCCCAGGTGTAGGAACCAGCAGGGTGTACACAGCCAGGCTCCCAGCTTCCTTTGCACAGGGCAGTCCCTCAGGAAGCAGGAACAAAACCCTCCTCCTTCAGTTATTGCCAAAGAGAGGAGTGATCTGACCCATAAATATTAGAGTTGAAAAGACCTCTGGGGTCAGCAGCTCCAGCCTCTGCAAACGATGTGGGTTGACGTGATCCTCAGGGATGAACGTTTGCCTTGAGATCAGTGACCCTCTCTGACAGATTACCTCCCTCGTCTCTCATTTAGTCCTGTTTAATCTACGTTTTCCCCTTCAGTAATTCTGAGCTATTACTATACTTCTGCCTGCTTTCCCCATGCTGCCAACAGTCCTCCCACACCACCCTCTACCTTTTTGTTATTAATTCTTCTTAAGTATTCACAGCCTGTTATCATTTCATCTTTTCTCTAGACAGGGCAAATTCAGCAGTTGGCTTTCTTGCCTAACTATTCTTAATACAATAGCTGCTGTCTTCTGAACTGTGAGGATTTTTTTGTTTGCTGCCTGCCCTAGTTAAGTGTTCTTTTTTTTTAAATCCAACATGATTTCCTAGTAGGGAATGCTCAGAGCAGTGCAGTTGTAGCTTTACCAGCCAGGACTGTGTAAAATATTTCAATTCTGTGTATAATATCTTACCACATGTAGCCACAAGGACAATAATCAATGGGATTGCAGAAAACACTGAATTTTACAGAAATCAAAGGAAAAATCGCCAAGCCCTGTGGAAAACAGTGAAAGATTAATTAGGACAGAAAGATTAAGAAATTTGTAGAAGTATGTCTTCTTAGTAAACCAAAGATAGATATCTGTAGTTAGGTTTCTTTTTTAGAAAAAAAAATCTATGAAATCTTAAAAAAAAAAAAAAAAAAAAAAAAAAAGAAATATATTTTAAATTCTTTTTTTTTTTGTTCTGCAGAAAATGCTTTGGGCCAAGCTTCCTTACTGATTATTAGCCCATGCTGAGTGCACCCAGCACTTCCCCCTCGGTCTGCAGGGCACCCCAGTCCTGCCATCACACAGCACAATACCCAGGACGCTGCCTCTTCTTGCCTGGCTGATGCATCACATTCTAAATCACAGCATGTACTGAGTGCAGGTGAAATAACTTAGCATAAAGACAAGGTCTGGTTTGAAAGAATCAGCTCCAATTTGGGTCTGGAGTTAAGAGCATATTGGTAACAATACTACGAAAACATATAGCCTATCTCTTTTAAAATTGTTTTTAAATTGAGGGCAGGGAAGGGTTGGCTTCTTATATAAGGTTTATATTTTTTATTATTAAAATTATGGCTTATGTATTATATGTTTGCTTTAATTTTAATTGCAAATAATTTTGCATAACGTACATTCAAGATTGTCTGAAACAAGTATACTATACCTCATCATACTTCTCTCTCAACACATTGTGAAAAAACAATGGGGGAGAAGGATATTCACTTAAAAACATAAAATCTTTAATTAAAGGTATCTATATGTGAAGCTTTTTTCTTCAGAATATTATTAAATATTGCCACCTTCAGGTGAAAGTGTATCTAAACATTTAAGGAGATCTTTTTCACACATACTCTTATAATTTTTCATCCTAACTATTTTTAAACCATGTTTATGCTTTTTCTTCTGACAGTTGAACACAGGAGGGCAGACAGGGGTGATGTGCTGAATTTGGGGAAATTAAATTCCTTGGGTTTGAGAAAAGCAAAGCAGAGTGGAAGAAAGCACCACATTTAATACATTAAACCCAAATAGTGTGTGGTTTCTTTGGATAAATCGTCTCAGAGAACTAGAATCTTGTAGTTTATTTTTATGTGGCTTCATCTCTTTCAAAACTTCTCCCAAGTTGTCCCTTTATAATATGGAAGAATAAAGATGATATTTAAAGTGAGTAGAATTGGCTTGGTTGAAATTCAGATCAAAGTTAAGCTTAAATTTATAAGAGAAATTCCCTAAATTGAGGAGAGACAATTAATTCTGCTGGAAAAGAAAGGAAATCTGTGATTAATTAAACAGTGATTTTAATCTATAGCAAAACTCTCAAGGCTGTTTGCCTATACCAAACATTTCAATCTCTATTTAAGAGTTAAGTGAAAAAACAATTATAAATTAAAGTACCCCTACTGGAGAGGGCACTCATGTTAAGTAACATTTAGTTTTTTCATGGTCTTGCCTCTGCTGGTTTCTTCCAGTGCTAAGTAGAGATTGGTCCATGGCAGTGAGTTATTGATTAACCGATGGCAGGATCCCATTTCCTGTGTATCTAAAGTCAAATCCTTTTGAAACATGGCATTACACAAACAGTGCCTTCCACCCAGAGAAAAATGTCATGCTGTTCAGTAATAGCAATGGCAAACACTCCCTTTGGACTGAGCATAACACTCCACTTCCCACTTAAATGGGTTTGCACTGTTGCACTAAAGAGCTGGCACATTACTCCCCACAGGTGGCTGCATTTCAGTGCCTGGGTGAAGAGAGTCTCTATTTCATCTTTCAGCTGTAGTGAGTACTAAACATAACGTGGGTCTCCTCTATTTCCACAGGCTATTAACCTTCCAAAACATTTCTCTCTGAGGCTAAACTTTCTGGGACTTCAGCTTCAATTCCAGGAAATGTCTCTATTCAAAAACAATGCATTGAGAGTGAATTAAGTCCTCCTGCAACAAATAGTAACCATATGCCAGAGCTGAACGTGGGCTTAAACAGCTTTCTGAACTTATTGCTTCTCAAAAGTAACATTTTCATTTTAGCAAGTTTGAGCAAAACTTCTTCATCCATTTTTGAATACTAAGTGAGTGGCAATAGGACACATAACCTTACTGAACTCCTGTTTGTAAAAGCATTTTAAAATATTGTACTTTATAAATAGCATTTTCATAGCATTTACAAAACACAGCAAAAGGTCAGAAGAACTGAAAGCTGACACCTCCAAAGGAAAGTGGTAGATCTGCAAGACTTGGCATAAAAAAGCTCCTAGCTTTCTTCTGGGGAAATACATCCAGCAGATAAACACAATCTCCTAAACAAGTAGTTTAAATTCCCTGTTAGCTGAAGGTAAAAGCTCCTTAACAGAGCAGATGGGAAGGGTGGGTCTCAGTAGGTAACCAGGCTAGTTTAACCACAGGAACTGCAACAGTGTGAGTACAGTCCCAAGTGAACTTGGAGGGAGACATTTTACCAAGGAAAAGGATGCACGCCTCTTACAGTTGGACCCTTGTAATGATGTGCTCCCTCTACCCCAGCCTAGCCTTTACTTCCATAAATTACTGATTACCGATCCCATCACCCTGTTGAGGTAGAAACCACCAGTGGCACTCGTACTGGATGTGCTGGTCATGAGGGCTGCAACCAGCTCAAAGTAGATTCAGGGGAGACACAAAACAGCTCAGTAGCCAAGGGCTAATTTGAGCAATACACCCAACCTAACCACAGTGCTGCTCAGTGACCAATTCAAGCCAGATTTGGAAGAAATGGACATCTGTACTTGATATGCAATTCTGATTCTATGATCTTAGTCCATAAAGAGTGAACAGCCCAGAGCCTGTTGAGGTCTCCTGCCCAGTGGTGGGCTGCACACCAGGATCTCCCCTGGAGTAGGGCTGCCTATCAAGGTTTCTGATATTCAAGTCTGAGAAAATCCTTGACATATCAGATACTTGGTAAATTAATTAGGAATAGACACACTGAAATTCTGAAATCTTAGCTAAGTGGCATAAAGGATGGATGGTGAGTATATAATCCTTTGAACATAAACCATTGACGAAATCTGGGGCTAAGTCTGGATTCAGCTGCACCTGAACTCCCCTCTGAGATGTTTAGAATGCAAGGGGGTTCTGTATGCACCTCATGGTCTTCCTGACAATTTTGTCTGACCCTGTTCTTTATGCAGTAAATTCTTGTGTACCTTGCCATCAAATCTTGTTAAACAGTGTTGCTAACTCCCTGTCTTTTCTTAATCAAATATATTGTTGCTTTTCCCTTATGAGTGAATGCATCACTCCATCCACGACAACTAAACAAGGTGCTGCATTGCCATGTATATAAAGTATTGCAGAACTCTTGCAGAGAGAGGTAATATCTAAGCATTCAATACCTCATTTTCATTCCCACTGTAGTTTAGAAAATGTGGCTGAAGATGAGATACTCTCTGTGTGTATAAAATGGAGGATTATAACAAAAAATGAAGGGCTGTGGAAGAGGATGGTTAGCCAGAAATACTTTCTACAGTAGAAAGAGGAAATAAAACTGAAATTAGGTACTAAAGGGAGGAAAACACATCCAACAGTAATTCAGCATTCAGTCACTGGCAAAGGAATCTTAGCAGTCCAAATAAGAGATTTTGAAATATTGAATCTTCAAGATCTGTGGAATTATGTATAGGAAGAGATGTTTTGGCTCTTTTCTCAGATTAAATTGATTGAGGTCTTTACATTTTACTGCACAGATTAATTCTAATTAGTTCAAAATCTTAAAGTCTTTCTTCCAAAGGGAGATTCAGAAACTCAAAAAACTTGTTTTGTTTTGGGGTTTTATTTGGTTGGGTGGTTGGTTGGTGGGTTGGTTGGGGTTTTTTGTTGGGTTTTTTTTGCTGTTTCGTTTTGGATTTTTTTGTTTAGTTTTGGGTTTTGTGGTTTTTTTTGGCCTTTTTTAGAATGTCATGGCTTTATCTCAGTAACACTGCAACGTTATTCCTGCACCCATGGTAGAAAAACTGCTGTGGTTCAGTGTGGCCGATGGGGTAGCTATGAAACAGTCACCACAGTGGCATCAGAATACTGTAATCTCTGAAGTGCTTGAGGATGCATGGCTTATATAAATGTAAAATGTTATTACTGTGTACTCAGTTGGGCGATACTGAATAGGGTTAGGTGCTTTACTGGGTCTATCTCCTTGGAAAGTGGTGACAGTCTGGAGTATTGACTACTAGTTAATCAAGGTAGTATTGGCATATGCTCTGCTTAAGAGGTCTGACTTAGTTTCTGCAAAATAAACTGCCCTTTAGCCAGGTGACAAATAGGTGTGAAATTCTGAACCGGTTTTTAAATGCAGGAGTTGCCAAATAAAGATAAAGCAGCATATTTTCCTAGTCCCTTGGGTAGCTCAGACAGGAGTGCAGCGGTGCTGGCTGGCGGTAGGAGCAGTCTGCCAGCATCTCACCAAATCCCTCTTGGTCGAGGCACTGACAGACCACTGGCAGCACTAATTCTTGCCTGGCATTTCTGTAGTTCACAGCAAGGGAGTGTGTGCCGTGCACCCCATAAGCAGACCCACCCCAGACACTGTCACCCTGCCCAGCAAGGGGCCTGGCCACCCCCAGACAAGTCCCTGTGTGCGGCAGCTTCTCCCCCGGTTTCCTCAGGGCAAGACAGCAGAGCTTTTGGAGTGTGTGAGGAGACGTGTTCCACGAGACATCTGGCATTTAACTTCTTTGCCATCTTCAAGCGTGCCTGGGCCAGAGTGGACCTTTTCATGTGAATTTGGGAAAGTATCCTGGGACTGTGGCTCTGTGAAGTACAAAGCGGGAGTTCTGCTAAATTAAACAACTGCCTGTGACAGAACCAATCCAGTTTTTAGTGTTGAGAGGGTTTGATGGACTTGGCATATGTGTAAGGGCTTTGTCTTCTCAGCCTTAGGCCATTTGCTTAACTGTACTATAACAATATAGGAGTCCACGATTTTTTTCCGTAAGAATACTGAATTTCTCTTACCTGAAAAATCATATATCCTCTTCGCAGGTAAAAAAAAATCCCAAAACAAAAAGTCTTTGATTTCTCTGTTAGAAAGATAATCATGCTAATAAACACTGCAAGTCATTATGGTCTTCATAATGGGGCATTAAAATAAAAAGCCCACAGATGCTCTGTCATGACTTACAGCCTTGCTGGTAAACACCTTGGGCTGCCTTATTTTACCATGGAACTAAAGAGAATATACCATTTCTCCTGTATTGAAAAACCCTGGAGATACTGATACGCCTTTTCCAAGTAAAAATTAGTAAAGTCCCCATGAAACTGGTGGATAGTCTTGGTAATTATTTAAGCATTGTTCTCAAAATTATTGTTTGATACATGAAATATTGTTTTCCATATTGAAAATACTTTTGAATATTCTGTGCAGTGAAGCTGGTAACTTCTGGAAGCTGTGTCTTATTATAGCTGCTTGAAAGATAGATCATAAACTTAAAATAATTCAAAGTGAACTCTCCTTCAGAGTTTCCATTAAAATTCAGTGTTACTATGGTTCTCTTTTTATACTGTCAACAATTTCTGGACTCTGGAAAATTTTGTGTTCACTTCTAATTCTTAGCTGAAAGACACAATAAAAGCTGAGAACCCTATGATGTTATATTTTTCACTTCTAACATGGACTACAAACCTGTTGTTTGTCAATAAGCTGTGATGCCTTGTATGCTATATTGCATGTATTTATTGAAACCTCTGCTGCTGAAACCACGTCCACAATTAGTCTCATCTAACTTATACTGTCTGAAGATTAAAGCATCTGTTTTCAACTGGTTTCCTCTTCCATGAGCAGCCTGTTTGGTGGAGTTCCAGGACAGAGTGAGGTGTGAGTCTCTTTCTGGAGAAGCTTGTCTCTCTCCTTCACTAACAGAGAGGGACTTTGGCTTAGCCTAAGCATTACCTTTCCCCTTTCTGAAACTCTAGGTTCCTTATAAAGCTTAGGTAACTCTTTGCATACTTTCTATTGTCAGTCTTTAAGCAGAAGAGTATCTTGCTTATTGTTTATCTTTGCAGTTTGTTTTAGGACTAGCACTATTGTATGTCTTCTATTCTTTATTTTTCCATTTATTTCACATTTAAGTGAAAGGGAGGTTGTGAAAAGTCTGTCTCCAGTGCTCTGCATACCTCACAGGTACTGGGGCTTTCACCTGCCTCCTGGGTGAACAAGGTTATTCAGTTTCCTCAGTGTAGAGGCTCTCTGTGGGACCAAAAAAGACTCAGGGGTATCTCCTCAAGGAAAGGCTCAGAAAAGTTCATAGGACAGTTCATAAAGTATTTCAGACTCAAATAGTCTACTCACAATTAGAGCTGTATCATCTAGAAGAGTGTCTTCTGATTTAGAGATGTGAGGACAAAATGCAGCCCTATTAACTTAGCTGTTCCTAGGCTGTGAGAATGACAATTATGGATAGTTTGGCCCTGGATAATTAGACAACAAAATTTTTTTAAAGTGCTGTAGGAGTTAATTCTTTATGTGCTCTTAATTTATTGTATTTCACAGAGAAGATGAATCAGTCTTGTAATTAGTTTTGTTCTCTATAAGATTTTTAAGACATTGGATGAAATAAAATTATGATCAAGACTGATGATGGACATAGATTAAGATGTCTTTTCTCTCTGTCATGAAATGGAATGTTATGAAAAGGTTTCCTTCCATTATTAGTTTAGGAAAGAAGAATCAAGTCAAAAAACAGGACAAAAAATGAAGGAGAAGGTAAAGTCGGCAGTAGGCGGAGAAAGACCACTTCATCTCTTCCCAGTTTGCTAGAAAACACCTTTCCCTCTCTCAGCATCACTTTTCATTCCCCATACTCACAGATTATGTTAAAATATTTACTGAGGTTGTTCTTTAAACCCACAGCAGCTAGACTGCTTTAGCATGGGGTGAATTTATAACAGGTATCTTATAATTTGTGCCCAGGGACTGGAAAGAACTGTGCATCATTATGCAAGTGTCATGCATAACAGTCAGGCTAAATGGTGAAACAAAAAGGAAAAGAAAGGAAATCACTCACGGACATGCCTGGGAATCAACACAATAGTTTTCTCTGAAGCAATTCAGTCATATTGTGAAAATATATGCTTGGACCATTTTAAAACTTTTTATTATTTGCTCAATAGGCTGTAACAGCTCTGAAGCTTACTGCAGTGTTTATTCAATAGACCAGCTCTGTATTTTTGGTCTGTCATGTCAAAATGCATTTGAACAATTATAAAAGGGCACATTTTACTCAGTGTGCCATGGTGGCTCCTCTGGAGCCTGTTATGTTGTACAGCATCTTGTAGTATGTTGCAGTTCCAATATTAATGCAAGCACGCTCATGGTGTGTTCTTCCAGGAGGATCTAAGGACTGATTCCCTTCTAACCACTCAGGTACCTGCATGGACAGGGAGATTGTTCCAAGCAGCATTACATTATGCCAAGATTCTGTCTCTCTCCTTAAAATGAAAGACTTGCCTTCTGGATGTCAGTAGGCCAATGGGATTTTAACACTACAGTCCAGATTTTACTGGAGGATTGTATAGTTAAAGAAACATGAAAAAAAATCAAAACTTTCTCCAGTCCTCTGGTAAGCCCTGAATGCTTGCTTGAAAATCTCAGGTTTTCTGGTGCATCTGTGAGCATCTCCTTGACATTATCTTTAGCCCAAAAATCTAGTGGTTTTTAAATAACACACACTTGTCTTTGTCTTGCACTGATTCTTGTGCAGAAAAAGAGCAGATCACTATGTTTGTGGTGATCCGAAGAGGAAGATGAAGCAGCAAGCTGGAGTGTCCTGGGAAAGCCTGAGGTGCAAGGCTTTGCTTCTCAAACCAGAAGTGCCTCTCCAGGCTGCAGGAGGGAGGAGCACTTCTCTAAATAGCAGTCTGTCAAGACTACAAGTGTTTTCATCTATGCCTGGCTTTCCCACAGCATGAAAACCCTGCTCCTGAGTTATTTACCTCAGGCCCTTTGACAGGACAAGGACTCTGTACTAGCTATAAAAACATCTCCGTAGTTAAAACATGGTCCAGAATCTCAGTTACTGCATGTTTGCTTTATGACTGGAAATATTTAATATTGTCTTCACTGTATTCCCTTACTTGTGTGAAACAAAATTGATTAATTGTTGGATATTTTTGATTTCTGCCTTTTATTGGTTTTTTAGTTCCTTCAAAGCTGCTGGCATTGCTGAGGCATTAACATCAGTAAGAAGGGAGTCTACAAATGCAAATTTTACTCCCTTAATTAAAAGAAGGAGCACTTGATTACACTGCTGAGCCCCAGAGCTGCAAATATGTAAACAAAGGTTACATGCTCAGAAAGGAAAATTGAGCCCTAAATCACAGTTTTGTGATAGATTTCTGTTAGTTTTTAGGCTGCTGTTAACATGAAGCCAAGTGCCAAATTTAATTCCTTATTCCTAGGTTGAAGTGTACGCTCTTTCAGGAGCACACTTTGTGGTTATTTTCTTTGGGTTTGGGATTGTTTTCTTCTCATTTTGTATTTGCTCCTCTGACTTGGAATGCCCTTGTTTCCTGGCTGGTAGCAATAAAGCAATTAAGAGCGGGTGTAGCTTGAATAATATGATGCAACATCTAGAAAAAATTATTAACAGGAAAAATAAGGCACAGGTTTTAATTTGTTTCTTAATTGTCATCTAGATGTGGCCTTAGTCCTTCAAAATCCTGTGGATGCTGGGCTTCTGCTGACTCCAGGAGTTATGAGGACCGACTGCTGGACCTGAGAATACAATTTGGTGAGACTTTGTCTCTTGTGATAACCACCTAACTCAAATTTGCCTCTTCCTGTCTTGGCACAGCAGTCTTTAGTCCCCTCAGTTATCCTGATATAACTGTCCTTGGTAAACTGGGTTGTTCAAGTCACCGGGCCACGAGAAAAACAAAAAGACAAGCAGAGAACCCCGGTACTGTGTGCTTTCTCTAAAGCAGCTGATTTCAATTATCTAATTGTTTGCACAGTTCCACAAAGAGTGCTGGCATGACTTAGAGCCCTGGGGTGAAGCAGGGGGAAAAAGGGCTGGGGAGAGATGTGTTGGGGAGCAGGAATTTCATAGACTGGTTATACCTATGCCATGTTTTGTAGACAGACCCTCTCTGACAAGGACAGTAGTGTTACATTTTAACTTTTGTAAGCGTAAAACAATGTAGCAATGCAGGAGATACCTTTTCCTATCAAGGATAAGTCTAATTGAGCTAAGTGCTCTTTTTGATCAGCCACTTATCTCCCAGTCTTAGCAAATAAGACCAGTCCTGAAGCAGATACTGGAATGAAAAGGACACAAGATACCTTACACTGGTGTAGTTCTGACAAACCCACACTTCCCTGGGTGCTTCCTTAAGAATTCATGTGTATGGCCCCGAGTAGGGGTGATACTCGCTACTCTTTCATGCTGCTACACTGGCTTTGCAAGGCACAGGTGGCTCCACATGCTGCTAGCCAGCAGGTATAGGACCTGTTTTAGGTAAGGAGCTCTGGGATTTTCTGAGGTTATGCTGTGGGGTGCCCTGTTAACATTTTTTAAAAAGAATATTGCAGGGAATTATATTTTTGACTGTGATCTTAAAATTAATACTTTGGGGTCTTGTCTGCTCACTGTCTATCTATGGGCTTTTGCTGTTGTGGAATATATGTAGCAAATTTCAGTATCTGCACAAATGATCCCCAGAAATAGAAAGGCTGCAGCCCATATGTGACATTTTCAGTGTGTAAATTCCACTAATTCCTTTCACGGAAGGGTGCAATTCATGACCCCTGTCCACACACAGCCTCTAATTGATTAGAAGCAACTAATCACAAAAGAAAATTTGTAAAATAAATTGCACAAACTTCACAGGTCCAACAAAAGCATAGCTTGCAGGACCCAAGTTCAAGGCAGATCACAAACTGCACAAGTACTGATCAGAGTACAGCCTTGGGTGAGATTTACTGTCATTAAAAAAGACAATTTTGATCAAACCCCATTGAATCAAAGCATATATTCACTGACTCCACACACTGACCCCAGCACAAATACTGAAATTTCTGTTCTCTGATCTGTGACATAGAGACTTCACGTTGTCTGGAAAATGCATCTCTGCATCTTGCCTTAATTTGGCATGGTGCTTAGAACACAGCATAATACATAAACTGGATTATTTACAGAAAGCAATGCATTTCCTGAAGACGAACTAGAACCCAAACACCAAGGGCAAGTTCCTGTTATCAAGGTCAAGTATGTTATTTTGACAGTTCCTGCATCCATCCTAATAGCATTGATGGCAGTTTCAGCCACACGTATGTGTATCTTTCATTTACACTAATCGGCAATGCATGCCCATAGATCTCGGGCTAATACTGGTGGGAATTACATACACGTGCAACACTCATTAGCATTAATGAGGGTTCTCCAGTGGATATCTAACGATCATTAATGAGAGTTACATGCATGTGTGTTTCTCATTAACATTAGTGGCACGTGCATCTCTCATCAATATTGATGGGGAATGCAGGAAGCAATAGCTCCCTTTAATATTAGGAGGAAAGATGCACTCACTGCAAGGAGAAAGCTATTCCTGACACATCCTCAAGGAGGAAGTTTGAGCTGTTGTTAATTCTGTTCCAAAACCACTTCAGTTTGTGCTGTCTTTCAGTGAATTATCCAAGTCTCCACGACTTTGGCCACAAGACATAGGTTTTGTTCCCACATGAATGAAGCAGTTCTGCAAAAGCCTGAACATTCTTTTCTTTGGAACCAGACAGCATGTCATCTCTGTGGGTTTTTTTTAAGCAAATGTATTTCTGAATTGCTGCTACTTCAAAGAAAAGTCTGTATATGCTTTTCACAGCATAAGGTGGCACACCCCAGCTGCTGAATTATTGCCATAGGTACACCAAATTTACTATAAGTTCTTGTCATCATAACTCCATTTTACATCATGCACTAATGCAGTATTGTGTTAAACTCTGACATGGTTCCTGATGAATGTAGTAGAGACTAAAGGCCACAGCCTCCCCTCAGAGTAAAAAATGGTATGAATTTACTAGAGGACTGAGCTTTTTATTCTGCCAGTTACAAAGGCATTAAACTTCAGCAACCCTTTCAAAAACGTGTTCTCACGCCTGCCAAATGGTTTCCATGGGCTTTTCTCTAGTTTGAGTCTCCTTTAGAACACGTGCCAGGACTGTTGGCTACTGTCAATGCAGAGCTCAGGGCTACACATGGTGCAGCAGCCAAGGGCTTTGCTTCTGGGCAGGATTTCCCCCCTCTCCTCCAAGGGCCGTCAGTGCTTGGGTGGGTGCTGAAGACCAAGGCTGTCCACGTGGTGTGAGCAGTGGGGAGCAGCCAGGAAGTGAGCATTCAGGAAGAATGCTGAGCTTCCTACCCATTATGTATATGGAGATACAGGAAGGTGATTGCATCAAGTCCTGAACAGGGAATCAAGTGATTTGCTATCAGTTCTCACCTTCACATCTTACAAATATCATATTTTTAGGACAAATTCTACTTTTTCTATTCTTTGATATACCTACCCCCTAGTACAAAGGAATTATAACCTGAAACAGGATCTCTACCACTGTAAGGGCTTAGCTACAGTTAGTACAAACAATAACAGCCCCATAAGATATAAGCTATTTAAAACAGAGAGCAATATATTTAGTTTTAAAAGTGCCCTTTGGTAAGATAGTCTTATTGCTTTTCTCATTACTGTGCAGAATTAGAATAATCATTGCCCATGCAAATTAGTTACAAGAAACAATATTTGCAAATAGCAGATGAAAATTAAAGGATTACATTTGGCAAACACAACTGCTAAATCAGATTCCCTAAGGCTGGGGGAGGAATAGATCACACCTTCCCTGCTGCACAGCAGTACCTCAGTGCAGGGAATGGCAGGCGGTACCACTGCAGCTGTTGGGCCATTCCAGGAGCCTTCTGGAGAGAGGCAGAAAGAGTGTGAGATCAGTTTCCAACTCTCACAAGAGCTGTGCAGGCAGAGTGTCTGGTATGAGCCTTTCACCTGCCCTAGCTCTGCCCCTTTGGCAGCCTGTGTTGCACACTCCGTTATTGCATATTGGTTCCTCATCAGCACAGGGATGTAAGAGGGGTTGTTGCTTTCTTTACAAGCAGATGTTTTATTGCTGGGCTCCTTGACCCCAGCCCCTCTATGGACTCTGTATGTAACCAAATTCAATTCACATGAAAATCAACAACCAATTCAGAGAGAGCAGGTATGATGTATAAAGCTCTTTACAAGCCCAGACATACAGACTTGGGCATATGCTTGCATAAGGTACACACACACATTTATCCACACTCATATTCCCTCATCCTGGAAAGTACAGTGCAGGAAAGGTGATTCTAGTGTTAATCTAGTCTAGGATGATAGATGTTAGAAGACATCAAGGAAAATAAAAAAAATAATGGTATTCTCTCTGGCTACAGTGGCATTAAAGATTCTAATCTGTAACTACAGCTTTCACTTATAATTCAGACTTTAGCTGCTAAACAAACTAAATAATTTATCAAGTACAATATGTTCTAACTCTGCATCTTGCAAAAACTGCAGCCGTACCTTTGTTTCAAAGAGTCACCAAATGGTGGAAATGTCAAGCTCTTCCTTAAAGTGCATCTTCTTCAATTCCCTTGGAAGATAGCACTGATTTTTTTCTTCCTGAAGATGTTTTATTGTTTTTCTACTTTTCATCAGGGTGGGGTTGCCATGGCAATAAAGTAGGATGTCTTGCTGGATTTCACCTTTGCTGTCTTGCTTCATATGGTTCTCTCTCCTCAGAGCAAACATGGTGGACGCAATGCACATACAGATGTCTGATTTCAGATTTCTTTCTCGAGTGTGCTTGGCAGCTGCTCTCCTGAGACAGGCAAAGCAGCACTTCGCAAGCAGCACTTCACTTTACATTCATCTTCCCACTCTCTAGTGGCCACCATCACGTCTCCCTTGCTTTGTGAGCTCTCTTTTAAGATGGACAAAGCTTTTCATGAAAGACTTGCTCCCAGTGTAAACAAAAACTTTCACTTAAGCATTTGAATTAACAAAATGACCAGATCAATTCTCCTCTCAAAGTTAGTTGAGGAAAAATGGCGAAATATGCTGCAATAGATATTAGAAACACACATTTCACATCCCAGCAATCTGCCCAGAGTTACTCCAGCTGCTGGATTTAAAAGGCTGAATTTAGGTTGTGACGCTGTGCCAGGGAATTGGGTCTCTCCTTTCCTCTGTCAGTGTTTACTGCCATACCAATTTTCCCATTTAGATTTCTCTCAGGAAGAAAAAGTTCAAAAATTATATCACTCACTGGGTTGAAAAGTTTTCATTTTATATATCTTTCCTGCATCTTTCAAAAATAGATTATAAATCTGTTATAGCTATCTGAATTTCACAGTGGTAGCATCTCAAAATCCAGATGAAAAGGATGGTAAATGCAGACTTAAGTCACAGTTCTTCAGTTTGAATGTTGCAGGTCAGCTCTTCTCTCCCTGTGAAGTACCATCAGTGGAAATAGCTGAAATTTCAGGATATACTAATGAAAAATGCATCCCATGCCACAGAAGTATCACTAATATCACAAGTACTTAAAACTCCATATCCAGTACCTATATGTCACGAAAGAATTTTTAAAATACATGGCATTTCTAATATGATGTGGATTTTTTCCCTTTGGTGTTTGGATTCCTCTTTTCAACTCTACCAGTTGCAAAGAGTAGTAAAAAGTGATTTACTACATGAACTCCTGTGGATTAGCCACGATGCCTTCTTTGCCACTTTTCAATACTCTGCTTGTAATGGCCAAGCTGAAAAAACATTACCCAGTTTCCAGGTCAAAGGCTTATCCTCTGCTTTCCTTCTTTCTGCCTTACTCATTAGAGTTGCATTAAGTTTCCCTTTGATTTTACTAACATTGCCTTGGCAGAACATCAGTGTCATTTTAAAGTATCATTACAATATTTGTTCTTCTAACTCTGTTGGTCTCTGCCCGCCCACCCCAGTTTTTTTCTTGGAAAGATACTGCTGGTATAATAATTATTCAAACTTTATAGCACCCCAGAGACATGGGCATTGTCTAACTTTTCCATTTAGTTAATGCCATAGGAAACTTACAGTCGGGGTAGAAGACAAAAAATAACATGTGTATATCAAGACAGATAAGAAGAGTGCTTCGAGGCTACATGACTGTGCATGCCAAGCAGCAGTGGTGCTAAGCAGCAGCTCTGCAATGGTATCTCTGTATCTCTTTCTTTTGGTGCGTTATAATAAGAGATTGAAGAGGAACCTCCAGAACCATCAGATGACTGTAGCTGTTCCTTCAGAAGCTCTTTCACAGGATGGAGTGTGGCAAAGAGCATGAAGCTGGTTCTCTGAAAGTCTTGTGGTTGGTGTAAGACATTGGCTTGTTGGATGAATGGGTGGTAGGAATTGATTTCTTAGCAAAGTCACTCAGAAAAGCGGAGAAAATCTTCTGTGATGTGAGAAGGTTTAGTGCACATTATTTTGCTGAACTGGAACATCTGTTTCCAAGCTGGTAGTAATGGCCTGCTAATAACAGGTTCACTGCTGCTATGGTGACAAGGACTCTCTATATTTTAGAAGACAGACTCTACTATTTCTGCCCCAAACTAATATTTCTGAGCATGGTATGTCACAGCTACAGTGATAATTGCTGTTGTAGAGCAAGCTGTGCCTCAGCTGCTTCTCTCCAGGTTATTTCTCAGGATAGAGGCCAAGCTTCCTGCTACTTCTTTGGAGAGGACAGGCCATTTTGTGCCTTTTAAACCAAACCTCAGCACAGTTTATTAATGCACATGGCCCAACTTCAGCTGGCACCAGTAAGCCTTTCCTCAGACCAGATGTGTCAGTTCCTGATTATCATGACCTAGAAGCAGGTTCTGCACAAAAAAACTCCAGTGTTCATTCTGTCACCTGAAATGTGCAGCATGCGTAGGTCCCTTGTCCTGGAAAGCTGTGCTACATCTGCTGACTCGCTGTTATTTTAGGAATGCACCAAACCCCAGGAAATATGTGAAAAGAAAAAAAATCAGAATGTTTTTAAAGTTATTTGCATTGCTTAGCATTTTTATCAGGAAGATTTCAAAGTAATTTGTGTGGATATTACTATTATCCCCAGATTATAGCTGGTAGGACTCAGATAACATACAGATCAGCTATTTTCTCAAATCCATGGGAGAGTTAAATGATAAAATTAAGAATGGGATCCCCTCACCTTGGCTTTCCATTACATGCTCTAATTATTACATATCTCTATGTCATTTACATTTCTGGTACATGAATTTAACTCAGCTGCACTCCCTGCCATTTAATTCAGTGACAATATGTGTATTTACAGGAGTAGGGTGGGAAGACCTATTTTTTGGGCAGGCCATGTGTGCTTTATAGTCTAAAAAGCATGTAGTATGAAAATCTGATGGCTCTTGAAAATATCTTCCTGGACATTTTGCTGAGCCTACCAAGAAAACTGGTAATTAACAAAAGTAATTTTTGTGACAGAAAAAAAAAGGATGATCATATGCTTTGCTTATAGGCCTGTACCATTTCTCTGGAAGGAAAATGGAACTTCAGCACTGGGAAGCATTAGAACTGAAAATACAGTTCACTACTTACCATGTTTACCTTGAATAAAAATAAAACTTAGTTTTTATGTCCAACTACCCTATTAGAAACATCTAAACATTTGATTAACAAGTTTTTCTAGGCCCAAGAACATCTGGCTTAGCTGAGGTGCTGAAGTGTGCTGTGGTGTGGTATGGCCTTTGTCAGCATATGAGCTCTATCCATAGCTCATTCCAATAATGTACAAAAATAAATAACTGCCTCAGATTTTCTTGTTCTGGAGCAAAAAAATCAATTGAGGATAATCCCTAACTGCTGCTGAGAGGAAAAAAAGTTTCATAGGCTTCACTGCTCTAGAATCAAGCCAATGCAATGGAATAGTGCAACTGCAGTAAGGATGGACTACGTAAACGTGTTTGATATGTATGTATGTGAACACATTTATGAAAAATATTTTTTGTAGCCCTTCAAAAAGTCTTGCTAGCCAGTGAAATGTCTTAGCTTTTCATATTTAATATTTCAGTAACAGCAATGCTAATGGAATATTGGCACATATAATCACTTCTGTGTGTTAAGAAGGTAAAGTTATTCACAAGTTCCATCTAAACAGCAGGTTTCTTTAAGCACTATATATATTCACTATGTTTTTACTTGTCAACAGTGCAAACAACTCTTGTCTAGGGTAGGGGAATGACAATACTCAGTCACCCTTTAACTCACTCTCTAACCCTTCTGCTGAGATGCCCAGTAAATCTGTTAATTGGTAGTGGTCACTTGTGGCAAGAGCAGCAGTAGCCTGGGAAGCAGAGCAAGCCCTGTGAACTCCTTTTCCCAGTTGCTACAAACAACTGTCTATTTAGGAGGATAATTCCAGCTTCTTTCTGCTGACCTGTGCTGGATTCAAATTACTATCCTAAAAAGGAAAGCTTAGCAAGGGTCATGAAAAACTTTAAATGCATTTATTTTCAGGACACTCAAGCAGAGGGCAAGCAGAGATGAGTAAGACTTTGAATAACAGAAGATCACCGCTCTTCAAACAAACAGTGACTTTTCTGACCTATAATTGAAGATAGCTCGTGGTATCTTATTTCTTGTGTGTATTATAGTACCTACCTGTAGTCAAAGAGGCAAAGGAATGATGATATCAGCACAATTCCTATGACACTGAGACAGAGCTCTTTCAGGTAAGAGCTGGGGTACTTTTGTCTGTGCAACCGGACGACAACCATTGCAGTACACATTATTGTTATTCTCCAGCTGTGTGATGTCTTTAATATTAACCATTTTCCTTATTTCTCTAGGTGACTAGTTCCCTGAAAAGGAATACAATATTAATTATCTTGAAGGGTTGAGACATTTTTGGTATGAACAAGCTTTAATTACCTTACCAAATAGAATCAATAAGGAAATATATGTTGTCTTGGAAATGGTTCAGATAAATTGAAGAGAGTAGAGTATTCATATATGTTTGCCAAACAGTCCAGATCTGAATACTATTGTTTTCAGAAATTGGGTGCAATGTGGCTTAAAACAGCAAGAAAAAAAATTCCTTTCTGGTTAAAGAATACTGTGATGGGCAGGTCAGTGGCTGATTTCAATGGTCATTTTAGAAACACTCAATGTCAATACAACAGTAATACAATGTTGAAGGATTCAAGTCTTGTTTAGGGTGAGACAAACCCGGAGGTCTTAACAACCACTGCTCAACCTGAGAGAGAGCAGGACTTTATTGCCACTTTCAGAAAGGTTGGAAGCTCTCTCTGGAACCAGGAACCAGTTAGTGTCCTCACAGCAGACACCAAGAGATATCGGTGAGGGCTGTAACCTCAGCCAAGCATCTCAGAGCAAAATCAGACAAACTCTTTCGTGAAAAAGATTTAGCATTAGTGCAAAAGCTTCTGGTTATAAAATAGTGAGGGGGAAAAAAAGACATGCTGTATACGTGAAATCTCAGTGGGCTGATTCAGTTTTTTCCATGAAGCATTAGCAAGGTTTTAAATAGCTGCAACCTGCATATTAAAAATGCCCATGTGTATAATACATGAATAAGGGCACCTTGGCTGAATACATTATGGAACAGAACTGTCATCTTTACCCCCTTCACAACCACACTTTTGCTTGCTTATGTGAATAGTCAAGAATAGTGATGAGCACTTATCAAAAGTTAAATTAAGCAGTGAATCAATTGATTAAGACCCTATTTTTTTAAAAAAAATAAGCATTCTTCCACCAGTTCCTTTCTCTCCACCACCTGCTAAAATCAGGCCATTTCTCTGCAGCTCTTTATTTAGACTCAAAGCCTGGAAAAGGATCATGTTTTATCTACAGACTGACTGAGGCTTTTTTTGTGATTCATTCACCTGCTGCTCCAGCAAAGACATAATCCCATCTTCATTTATATACCTAAGAGACAATTCAGATACAGGAAAGAATGCCTGCTACCAAAAGGAGTCTGCTACATTTGCTGTGCTTGATATATGTGAAGTGTGGCAAAAATCTCTCTGCAGCTGTTTGTCTTTGTATTTAGCATGAGACGACGTAATAATGCACTTGTAGGACAAGAGTGACTTGCTGAATATTTCAACAAGATATGTAGATTTTACAGTGTGCTATTCAAAAAAAAAAAAAAGAAATATTGATTTTGATTAGCCATATATATTCCTGACCCATAAGCCCATGTCAAGAATCAGAGGCACAGAAGTTTTTGATCAAAGTAGTTTGACTTACTCCCCTTAAGTATCATTTCCCTGTGTAACCATTCTGTTGCAGCTCTCTGTAGAAGGACAAGCAATTCTGCTTTTTAATGATGCACTCTCTTTACTGATAAGGGGAAAAAAAGAGTGCAAGTTTTCTGGCCGGGGTAGCTCTTGTCTGTGGTGCTGGTTTTTAGCTCTCAAGTGAGTGGAACAATGTATAGCCCCAAGTGATGAAGCTTCTGAATTGCTGTTATCAATGAGAGCTTGCTGAGAAAATGAAGTGCATGCCTACACTTCTATTTCATAGTCCATGGAAATTAATGCCATTTTAGGCCCTGCATGCAGGCCTTTACAGATACCTGGGATGTATTTTTTTCCTTCTGACTCATGTCCCTATGAATCATTATGGGGCTTTCATATGCAAAGGTATTTTTTAGGTCATTTATGATGCTTCCTTGAGTATATTTAAGCCCTCCTTTTTAACAGGGGCTCAGCACACAGGGAAAAGAAGTTTCCTCTGGACCATAATTTACAGTTACAGAAATTACAAGAATGTTCAGGAAGTGGAAATCCCTTCCTATTTTAACCACAAACAATTTCTAATAGCAGACTCTTATTTACTACGCAAGTAAGGAAATCTGGTTTGCCCCTTCTTGAGTGACCTGAACAAATCCCATAATCGTGGCAACCCTCAGCACCCCTAAGGCCCCAGAGCTGGACAAGAGTCCAGGATGAAGCAGGGGCAGGGCAGAGCCCTCAGCCCTTTGCAGGCTGTGCCGCGCTGGGTGTGGGGGCTGGCAGGAGGGCAGAGGCACAGAGGTCATTAGCAAGCCTGGAGACAAAACCTTGGCAATCTACCCTGTACCTGGGAACAAACATCAGTACTGCAGGGAAAAAACAAAAGATGCAAGAGCATTAAAATGGCACAGCTACTGTCTTTGCTGAAAGAAAAAGCAAACCCAGCAGACAAAGGCATTGGCAAATAAAGGACTGGGGGTTCATTGTTACCTCCAGTGGAGATTTCACTGTTCTTGGGTTGTGCACCATCTTATCACACTAAGGGCATGAAATTAAATTTCCTTTCTTCTCCAAGACTATTTGCAAGCTGCTCCCACATCAACACGTACTCCTTGAAAACGGCTGCCAAATTTTGAAGATGATAAAACAAAGCAATCAATTCCTGTTTAAAATTATCAGATAATAGTTAGCAAAAAAAAAAATTCTTTCTGTCTGCTTTTTCAAACCCCTACTGAGATAAAAGGGGTTTGTGTGTGAAAAAATCTGAAACCTCCAAGACACAGCACTTTTGTGGGAAGGTTAGAATGGTTTTTTCAGGGCTTTCTCTTTATTTTGAAAATTTTTAGAAATATAGATTTGAACAGACCAAAGAAAGGGATGAGACATCCTAAAAGGAAAGTATGAAACAATATTTAAATGATGTGTGATTTCATTCTTGCCTGAGGGCGTGCCGAATTCATAAAGAGAGTCCCCCAGGGTATTTCACAGTGTGGTGGTACACAGGCTGCTTCCCTGGCAGGTCATTACTGCACATCATGCTGGGCTCAGATACACAACATGCTGGTGGCTGCTTTACCTGCCTTGGTCTCAGTGTCGTCCCTGTAAACACAGGTCAAGGACTCTGTCTTTGGCATCCCAGATGTCCAAGCAGACTCGCAAGATGAGTGATTGATTTCCACTATAGGACAGAGCTGTCGGGAAAAGTTTTCTTCATTTCAGAAGGTTTACAGACAGGCTCCTTGAAAAACTGAGGTGCAAAACACAGTCAGCTCTGTGGGGTTGGCTTCTTGAAGAGCTCCTTTCTGACTTCCTGTACAGCAGCAGCCTCTGAGTGACTGAAATGAATTCATTAAAAAGCGGGACAGAGTACAACAACAAGTATAGAACAATAGGAGGGCTGAATGTAAAATACATATTAGAGATGCATTAGAATGAATGAAACTGCAAGGAAAAAATACTTTGTTAGTGTGTGCAGTGCAGGCACCTCTCAGCCAGCAGAAGAACTGTCTTTCTGTGTTGCATGGTGTATCTCAGACGAGAAAATCTGAGCTTGCTATGAGAGTTTTATGTGGCTGTTTTGAAACCTAGGCTGGCTCCTCTGGACTTGCAGGAGGTGTCAGTGCACTGACGGCCCCGGAGAAGGAGGATGTCCCCTCCCAAGCAATCTTCCTCTGGCAAGAAATTATCATCTGACCATGGCCCACATTCTGCCCAGTCAAGAAGTAAAGCAATAATAGAGTAAAAAACATGAGTACTTGAAGATAGATTGGGCTGAGTTTGGTGATCCAAGACCTTTATCTAATTAGGTCTTCAGAAGTTTGCATTGCTTCTGAAAACTGTTGACGAATAAAAGCTTTTTAGTAGTAGCTGATGTTTATAATGATTTTGAGGGCAAATCACCCAAATTTTCTGCTTTATAACTAGTGCAGCTGTGAAGGATTAGGGACACATGGAAAATGGGAAATACAGTGTTACTTCTGTCTAGCAAAATATTCTGCATTCTGAAGGGAGGCGGAATTTTAGGGTTTTCAGACATGCAGGTTATTTAGGTCTGTTTGCATTTAGATTCAGAACCTGAAAAATTAGTTTCTTGGCAGTATTAATCCCCTCCTAAAACTAAAATACCAGTTTGTAATAATAACAGATGCACACCCAGGGCATGGCCATGCAATGAGAAAAAATATTAAATATTCCATTTTTATGATAGATTAAAAAAAATTTGACTTTTGGCCAGTTAAACTAATTTTTCAAATCCACTGTGTTCTTCCTATAACTTTCCTGATTACTTGGACACTGAAATCACTTTTTGGAATACAGTAAGAGAAACCATCTACTTAGCATTAGACTGGGAAGTGTAATCTGTGACCTTACTGTTCTTGTTTTAAATCTGAATGAACAGTCCTTATTAAAGTGGAATAGAAAAATGTGGGAATCAATAAATAGTGTTTCAGTACTAGCTAGCAGAATTGAGGAAGTGCACTGGGGATAGAAAATAGCTGGAGGTTGCTTTGTAGTTTTTACTAATCTACCTTGTGAAATCTTCACCTGTGTACTTTGTCTTTCTTCCTTTCTTTCTTCTTTCTTAGAAATAACTTCAGACAGTTTATTGATTTGTTTTTACCCCAGATTTTTAAATTGTAAAAGTAGTTGTGACTCCTGGTGTCACCAGATACCTGTCACCTTGACAGCACTTGTAGGCTTGAATCCTTGCTATGTTCCATGTTTGAAAAGTCCTTAGTTTATGAAGGCCTGGCCAGATGATTGGATGGGAACATCAGAAACAGAGCCTATCTTAATGCACTTCTTTGCAACACAAAAGTAAGATTTAATAAGAACTTCCTGTTTGACTACTACTGTTTTTAAGCCAAAACCATAATAATATGACAAATAGGAGACAGGGTGTGGAGGACATGTGGACATGACTAATCAATGCGTACTCATTCTCTGTTTGATCTGCATTACAGACTTTAATCCTGCTTCTTTGTGGATACAGATGGCTCCTTTGCACTGCAGCCAGCCTCGGCTTTTCCACACGAAGGTAGAAAACAGTGGATGGCCCCATGGGAGTACATGGGTGATGGGCTTCGAAAAACCCAATTTCTTCACTTGCTCACATGGCAGTAACACAATGGAAGTAAATAGATGAAGGACTAATAATTCTAGAATAGAGATAAATTTACTGCTATATGCACAAAAAAGCAACCAGTAAACGTAAATGTGCAGTCATGTCATGGCTGGAAATGAGGCTTCTCTGCCTCAGCTTCCCCATCCATAAGTGGAGTTGGTCCACAGATTTCCTTGGCATTCAAAAATTTTTATACCCGGTCTAGAGATCAGGCAACTTTTCTTACAGGAAACTATTCCTAATTAAAAATGGCTTTTAGTCAGGACACTTTCCTTTATGCTCATCTGCTTTTGTAATGTCCCATTATTTCTAATTTCTGTGTTGCATTATTCTCTCAGCCCAGTCTCTGAAGTTCCTCTCCCAGCACAGTTATAGTTACTGTGCCACCCTTGGTCAATGTTCAGCTTCATTACATGATTCTCATTGATGTTCCCCATCAGTCAAATTGTTCTGTGCTTAAACATCAGCATTGCTTCTGGACTTTTTTTCCCTAAGCTCAATGTCTCACCATCTATCATTGCCCTTCTTTTATAGCTTGTCAGCCAATTTAAAATCCATGGACACTGCTCATTTCTAATCCAACTGAGTTTAATTTTTCAAGTACGATTTCTGAGGTATTGCATCTGCTGTCTGCTGATACTGGATACAAGACCCAAAATTGCTCAGGGTTACAAATTTGTGACCCCCACTGTAGTCAGCCTGTGCTCCAACACGTATGTCTGGGATCATAATTTCACTCACTGCTGTTTATTGCTCATGTTTCTGCTGTCAGCTGCTTACTTTCCTTAAAAAGAAAAACCCCAAAACCTCACCTCTGTTATTTTCCTAGGAAATATAATGTGATTTACCAGATGATAATTTCCACGATTACTCTTTATTCATCTTCTAAAGTTCAGTGCCATCCAGCCATCTGGTGTTTCATTAGCTCTGCAAAAGCCCTAACCTACAAAGAAAAAACCTCACGTGGCTAATTTTAAGTATGTGAATCCTAATGATGCAAAGAAGACTGCTCATACTTTTTGAGAGAGGCATATAGATAACTCTTGCAGAACCAGGCCATAAAATACTCTCAAAAGATTTCTGTAGTTAATTACATGAAGTAATTAACATGAATGCTGCAATGTACTTCACAAAGAAGTGCTAATAGGCCTGTATTAAGCTTTTCCATGCATTTCTTTACTAGCTCTTTATCAATCACCTGGGTATCAGATTTGTGACAATATGAAGAGAAGTGTAAGTATTCACCTGAAATATGATGATGTTTGTATGCTTGCAGGACATTTGGAATCAGATGCAAAGTGTCTATCATTTCTTAATTAGCCATTTTGCTTTCTTTCTTCCTGATTGCTGCTAGACATCCACATACGAGTATATTCAGTTTAGAATCAGCATGAGCTTTTTTTGGTTTTCTTCCTTAAATAGCAGATTTTCTCTCTTAAACTTGTCCTCACTCATATATGCCTAAAACCCTATCTTATTTGTTTTGTATTCTGCAATGAGAATTCATTTTTTTTCTGTCTAGAGAGGTGTTACTGCAAAGGAACAGCTTTTTTCATACCCTCATTTCTGACTATGTCTGAGAAACACCTTTCAGTTTGTTAATGCATTGCTTAGTTAAAAAACATCTGCCCTGTACCAGTTTTTAGAGTGCCATTATTTAGGTGTGAACCATTTTGTGAAAGGCAGCTTGTTACTGCTTTATATCATAAATATCCTTTAAACACCTACTCTTTGAACTTCTGACTCATCAGTCTGGCATCTGAAATTCCCTTCTGTTAATTACAAAATACTGATCTTGCTCATTACCACCATGACAATGCTACCTAGTTAGGCATAGAATGCTGCTTCTCCTGGCAAACTGCAATGTCTCGTGTTTCAGTGCTTTCCGCCACTTAGCTTATTAAATCAGTTTGCACATAGCCAGCTTTCCACATGCCTCTGCAAAATCCTGAATGTTCTTTTGCAGGCTTCTGAATTCAGACCGGGTGATGTGGAATATGCAGGATGAATGTCTCTTGTTACCATTAACTTATAGAGCTTACCCCAGCCCAAAAATGCATTGTTGTGCATTTTGCTAAGCAACAGAGGAGATTATGTATTTTATCTTTTTGAGTACGGATCAGTAAAACAAGGAGAAATCAAGTATGTTTTCCCAGGACTACACAGTAGTAGTAACTCTGCAACTGAATTTCCTGAAAGCCAGTAAATGGCTTAACTGCAACGTTGCTCCTTCTGAAAAGGTAAGGCCTCCAAGCCAGCCACTAAGTGCTAGAAAATATTAATCAGATAAGGTAAAGACAAATTCACCTACCTACCTCTAACTGATTTGAGATGGCGGGGACTATTCAGGGTTACTTTATCTACTTTTATATTAGTTATTTGTTATGTGCATTTTCATACGAGAAGAGTTTTCATCAGCCTGGGAGAAAGGAACATTCTGAAGATAGCTTGACCAGGACAAACAGATAGACTGGCCACACTCTGGAGTTGGACTATGCACAAATGTAAATTATCAACAAATACCTCTTCCCCTAAAACAAAACCACAGAATATCCCCAGTAGATTCCTTCAGATGAAAATATTTAAATTCCCACTATATCCTTATGTAATCACAGTGCAGATGAGAAATTAATAATGACAATGATAAGCAAGTGTTTGGTTGGCATACCAGTATTAAACTCTCAGCTGGAAAGTTACATAGGTAATAAGTAACTTTGAAATAAATACTACAGTGTGTTTCCTGACCTTCACAGGTCACCAAAAAAAAAAAAAAAAAAAAAAAAAAAAAAAAAAAAAAAAAAGAAAAAAGTAAACATCCTGATACAGAAAGAAAGCCACTTTTAGAAAGCCTTTCGATTAAAAGCATTGTGAATTCATTTCAGGCTTAACATAACAGTCCTGATGGACCAGGATGTCTTCTGGGATAAGCAAACATGGCATCTCCAGAAAGAAGAAACTTCAGCAGAGCAGAGCCAGTTCAGGATCATTTAATGCAAAATCTCCATGCAATTTCCTTTTATTTAAACCATTATTAAGAAATATCCTTCAGCTTATCACATGTGAAGCATAAGCTTCCTTTGGTATTAACTTTGACACTTGGGGGATTATATTAATATAGGTGATAGTACCTGTTAGTGAGCATTTGATTACCCTCAATGCAGAAGGATTTACTCTTGTTATTGATTTGTTGGCTAATATATTGGTTGGAAATCCCCTGGCATTGCTGGTAGCTGGGTATTCTAAATTTTATTGGATTTGTGGGCAATTTTCCTCTGTCTTTAAACCTATGATCACTTTATAAAAAGAAGAGCCCAAGAGTAAGCTGAAAAACAATCCGTGTTTTCATTTTGCTGAAAAGGAAAGCTGTCTTGTTTTGCTTTGTTCCTGGTTGTTGATTGCCTTTGTCTGGCCTTTGTCGTGGTTACTCTTGAGACAGGCTACAAACTGAGAACACATTGCTACAGGAGCCAGCAAGAGAGGGGCCATTACCTCTAATGGGCAAAGGGTGACCTGGGCAAATTTTATTCCGTGCAGAGGATAGAAATCAAACCCACATACGCTCCAGTTGCCACGAGTGTATGGGCTGTTGTGACTTCTATAGCACTCTTTTCCCTCCTAATCATTTCCCTCAGTCCTTTAGGCATGAGTTGATGGAAGCCAAGGCTAAGCCAGCCTGACCCCTGAGGGCCGTGCCGTGGGCATGCAGGCAGCCCCTGCCCACTGACACAGCCCACGGCGGGCGGGCCGTGGGACCCGGGGCTGGGCAGGGCTTTGTCCCCTCCCCTGCAGGCGGGACACGGCCAGGGAACAGCTCCTGCATCCCGGGAGCATGTGGTGGTGACAGCAGTGTCTGGCTTCCCCATTCCCGTGCTAAGCCTTGCTCTGCGCTCCAGTGATCAATATATTCTTAGTCTTTGTTATTTGGTCCCCGGGAGAGGTAAATTGATTTATCTTTATCTTTTCTTTGCCGAGGTGTAATTCCTCTGCCCTTACACACTAAAATTTCTGGTCGGATACCATAGAAGTGTCACAAATAATAAATGCGGAATTGGGCCTCTAGGACACAAAATGTCTCCTCTTTAGTTTTCTTTAAGACTGATTCATAAAACTTGGTCAGAATTAACAACAAGAACGAAAAAGGAGTTTAATTAAACCCATATTGGGACATGTCTAAAGAAATAAAGTGTTTCATTATATTCTCTTAATATATCCTACAATATTCATCCAATTAAGGTTGGCACTCAAGTTATTTTGAAGATGTGGCATGAATAAGATAACCTCAGATATCATATGATTGCTCCAGCTGAGACATAATATTTGAAAGTCGTTTTTTCCAATAAAAATAACAGTGAACAGTGCTATTAATTCATTGTAATGATGCTACTGGGAGAAGTGTGTGACTTCCACTGCTGAATAATCAACAAAAGCAAATGAGCTTTAAGCAACAAAATGTGTGTGTATGTGTATGTCTGTGAGTGTAAATGACCTTGAGAATGAAGAATTGAGAAAAGCAAGTTAAATACAGTTTTAACCATCATAAGAAATTTTTTTTAGTTATGCATTTTGAATTATAGCCCATATAAATTCAATACCTTGCAAGGCAAAGTTCATTGTCAGTCTCTTCTTATATATTATAACTAAAATTCACAGATGTGTACTTTTACCTGAAACCTTTCCTAATTTCAGATTTATTCCATGAAGATATATGGTCCCTGGTGGACTTCATTTTTACTTCTAATCAAGAAATTCAGGAGCAAAACATTAGATTTAATAAATCTGCAGTTTCTTACCATTTGGCTCTCAGTCCTCACTGTCTCTTTCAAGTGGGCTGTATTTAAAGAGGAAGTATTTCTCCATTGTGGATATTTCTGATCAGCCTTTTCAAGCTGGTTTAAAACATCCAACTTCTTAACATGGGAAATTCCTTTTTAGCTGTATTTATCTATTAATTTGGGTCCTTCCTTCCTTTCTTCTGAAGACGACATGTTTTTGAGTTTGGAGTGCTTCATAGCTGGAAAATTAGAAATACTGGATTAAGTGTTGATTATTTAATTTAATAATATACCCCAATGGCTCTTTCTTATTTGTTTTAAGATGGTTGTTTCCTATGAAAATGTAGAGAGAGATATATAAAGCAGCATCAAACACTTAATGAAATATTGATTTTTATCTTGTCTTGAAAGGAACCAGTACTTCCACAATGTCTCTGCTGCAAATGTTCTGTGCAAGAATATATATTAACAGAGCATTTTTGAACACAACCTCAGAGTGACCATTGCAAAATTACTATATTGGTTTGGTGTACAACTGTTACCAACAGTTTTTTTCAAGCAGAATTTAGTATAGCTTTTTTAGCAGAAATATGCACATCAAGGGGCATGTGAATTTCATAGTATTTCTACAGCCTAAAAGCACAACCTGAATGATGATAAATGTATGAGACATAATTAGAAGCAAATTAGAGAGGGATTAGTATGGTCATTCTAACCACGATTGATTTTAAGATACTGAAATGTTACAGTACTGATGTACTTCAGGCCATCAAAATTTCAGGCTAATATTCATGTGCCCTTGTTGCTTTAGAGTCAAGAATCAACTCTCAGTAATCAGTTATAAGATTCAAACTTCTTTTGATGGTAAATCATCTGAAATAAATATTGTGAGGTTCACATGTATCTGTTATATGGTATAATTGACTAAAATATGTAAATGATTTTTCATAAGTATGATACATATGGTGGATATATTTGTGACTGTCCTGAATGACAGCGGCTAAGTAGACAAATTATGCCTTGCATTGATTAGAATGTATGCCGTAGATTTTTGTTGTCTGGAATTATCTAAAACTACAAAACTGCAATTAAGCCAGTTCCAGTGCCTGAGCAACCGCTCAGGAGAGAAATGCTTCCTAGAGCCCAGACTAAACTTAGTTTCACATCTAATTCACAGGCTTAGTCAGTGTCTCAAGACCTTCTCATCTGACCTGTTAAGACTCTGGTGAGAGGGAATGTTGTCCCCACCCTGCACGTTGTAGCTCTTGGTGTGCCTGACTCCCTTTGCTAGGCAGAGAGATGAATTCTGGATACTGTGGCTGTGAGAGGCAGGAAAGGCAATGATCACTCAGTGGGGTCAGTGTCTTCCAGAGCCTCTTGCTTCATGCAGTGTGTGTGCCTGTGTGCACAGAGGGACTGCTGGGCTTTCCCATCTTTATGTGTGAGTGATGTTTCTATTCAGATATTTGAAGTCCAATCACTGTTATTGCTCTACTTGGCTTTTTATGGCACCTTGTGAAATAAAATGCTTGATTAAATTTTATAAAGACTAAAAATCTGAGGCTGTAAGGTTTCTGAAAGGTTGGCTGAAAAAAAATTCTTTATGAGGTTTTCTCTGAAGTCTATTGGTGTTAGCAGTTGCATAGTAACAATGAGGAATTGCAGTGTGCTTTGGCTGTGTCCCAGGAAGACCCCTGGCTGAAACAGTGCCTCAGAGCCTTTCCGTGGACTCCTGGTGTGATGGAAATGTGTGGTAAAGTGTACGTCAGACATCAGAGCCCTAAAGACCTACACAGCTGAAAATAAAATATTGTTGTCCCTAAATTCAAGCCACCATGAGCTTTTAACAGTGGTTTGTAGCTTGCTAGATAAATTTAGATGTAAAAACCCAGATTTGGAGGATCAGTTTTGGCATCCAAACTGATATCCTAGGTTTGCCTGAATCCATAGAAACTAAGATGTAAGAACAATTCTAAATGGGAAAGCAAAACCTTGCTTTTCAAATTGCCTTTTTAACCTATGAAATAGCACACAGAGTAAAAAACTCACTCACAGAATTTTTTTTTTTTTTTGTAAAAAGCTGCAGAATCTTTAAAACAGGTGACCCTTCCATCCTTATCTAACATGGGGAGTTTTAATATAAACTGACGTTAGTGATTTGCACTTTGGCCTTGCCTATTAAAATAAAAGTATACTAAAGAAGAAACTAGAAGAAACAGTTATAAATAATAGATACTTTCATTATTATAAAGTAGTTTCAATTGCATTTTTTCTTGGGAAAGTCTTTAATGGGGAATGAAAGGACATTTATGCAGATATGCTACATAATTTGCTTTGCCTGGTCATTTTGAGTTCTAACAGAAAGTTTTGAGGACCTGAGCAGAAAAAGTCTTCCTAGGGAAATAAAACTATAATAGTGATCTAACATATGCCTTCAACCATCTGTGCTTTGCTGGCTTATAAAATTTCTATGAGAGCTTGTTTTGATGATGTAAGCAGCATTTTCTCATGCTTTCTATGCATGAGAAAACAAACAAATGCAGGGATATTGCACTGCCATTCCATAAATGAAATATTGTCAGTATCCAGTTTTCTGTAGGAAGCAGTGCTACAATGGCACTCCAAATCCTCTCCACTACTTATAAAACAATAGGCTCAAGCCTTATGGAAAAAAAAAATATAAAAAATAACCTTCTCTATAATCCTATAGATTGCCTTTTTCCACACATATTTTCTGTTAAACAAATATTATTACGAACATTTTCTAAAGCTGATGTTCACCTAGCAAAAGCTAGAAAAAATTTAGATTCATCTCTAATAAAAATTTAAATTCATCTCTTATAGGGGAGGAAGAAATCAGTACTGTGATTCACAGGAATTTCTAGAACTAAAACTTTCTCCTGGAAGGAGACAGCATGTTTCTCTTAAAGAAACAAAAGTAAGAGGGCTTTAATATTAAATCTTTTTGTTGCTTTAAGCATGCTAAATCTATTTAAAGCTATTTGTCTTAGCATAAATAGAAGTGATGGAATTTTGGTTCTATTAAACTGAGTAGTAAAATCATCATAGCAGATTCCTCTAGTTCCATAAGGTTTCCAGCCAAATCACTGAGATTGAGCTTAAAAGTGTCCATGCTCATGAGCACCTTTCTGCTAAATGTAAGCTTCCATTCTTTGGATTTAGAAATTCAGCTGAATACTCATAAATGCAAAAGTAGCCCCTGGAGAGCTCTGTCTGAATTGTTCTCTGGACTATGCACTTTGAAAACGTGCATTAAACTTTTGAAGTTGGCATATCTTTTAGGGCTGTTCAGTGTAAGCACTGGGTGTTCAAAGAGCTGGGAAATCTGCTCACTTACTCATCTGGCTTTTACTCTTCTGGTCAGTATTTCAGTAACATGTTGAGAAGCTAAATCTGCCATATATCCTTCTATAAAATTTGCATTTGCTTACTGGATCACTTTTCATGCAAAAATGTTGAAAATAACATATAACTGTCTTTGGGCTTTTTAATAGATATGACGGAAATATAATAATATCTGGCATCATCAAGTGTGCTGATGTTAAAATTTCAGCTGAAACCCTGTTTTTTTTTTTTTTAAGTCTCTGTGAGTTTTGAAAATTCACCTCTCCTGTCGCTGGTTTCTTAGCTTTATGTGCTATCCAGAGTTTGGTGAAAAATTTATCACGTCTTCCTGCTCATTATCAATTACTCTACCCCTTTCTAGCAGTTCTATATTAGTCAGATTCTGTGGGGCAAAAACCCCAAAACACTACTGATACAAGTTCTTAAATACTCTGGAGTAGAAGGAGATAAGCTGGGGAGATACTCCAAATATTTCAATGACAACAAATTTAAACCAAGAATAATTTTAACAGGACATTGGAAGGAGATTGTTGAATTTGGAGCAGAATGGTGACTCCATGCTCAGGCTGAATGCAGCCAGAAAAGCACATTTGATTTGTACACAGTGTTGTCTTTTTTTTGCTAGAAAAACTTTAAAAAATTCACTCATCTTTGAAAAGCAAAAAATAGATTCAACTACCAGGGGAAAGAATATAAAGCCTTGCAGAGCTTTTGCAGTCTCATAGAAAAGACATAAAAAGCATGTACAAAGAGATCTAGAGATGTAGATGAGATTCAGCCAGGTTTTGCTAAAATGACTGGGGCAAACAAGACCACAGGAACATGTCCAGAAGCCAGCTTTTAGCAGGCAATATTTCAGCTGCACACCACTCACTGTGAGCAGCTCAGGTTGCTGATGGTTGTCTCCACAGCCTTTGAGTATCATATCAGTATTGGTTTTCAGCTGTTAGAGCTGGTCTGCTTAGGAGGTTACTGCAAGACAAACATAAAGATATGATGGTACAGGGGGCTTTCCTCTACGAATTTGCTCCGTACCGTACCTGCAAACACACATACATACACAAAATACACAAGGCAACCAATTCCACTCCCAGTGCCAGCCCACAAGGAGCAGCTGCTGCTTGCTAAATGCCTTATTCCATACCCTAATCTGTGTCACCTTCTACATCTATCCTGTGGCCATAGCATTATTTTAATGTTCTGCCGGTGTCTCCTGTTGGCAAGTGCCTTCTGCCATCTCTCAAACACAAAAATAAAACCCCTTCTTCTTGCCTCTGTGGCAGCATTATTGCTCCTTAATAGCAAATAAAAATGGTAACAAAATGTTTGTTGCTGCAGAAAGGATTCTTTAACCTGAGAACATTGTGAAGGAATGATCTGGTTATAGTTAAGACAGAATAAAGAAATGTAACGTCTAGAAACCTTGGTGCTTTGTGCTTTATTTTATTTAACTGAGCAGTTCCTCGCATCTAAAGAAGCTATCCCATAATATTCCCTTACATCCTTTTCTTGCACTTTCTGTAGAAGCTGGTCATTTCCAAGGACAGAATACTGGACAGGGTATGTGGGGCTTGTGCTCCGGCACAGCAGATCCAGTGCTCAAATTCAAGGTGACTTACGGCACAGCTGTTGTCCTTTGTCCTGGAGCCTGCTCCCTGTGTCATCCTCTGATAAGGTGTGGCAAAGTGACAAGTTACCTAGATGTATTTAATGTGAAATGAAATATGTTGCCTTTTTTTGCTTCAGTTTATTAATTTTTTATTTTAATGGCATGTCATCTTAAAATATATACTTGAAAATACTTCTGAACTAGGGAGTGTATTAGTCTACAGGTCACTTTATTATTTATTTATGCTTTCTCCCAGACTGTCATGCTACCAAAAATGCAGCAAAGAGATTCTGAGTTTCAGGAGAGCTAGGTAATGTCCCGGTGCAGAGTGAATAAAATAATCAACAATATCAATTATGATTACTTTCTTGTGTGTGTCTCATGCTGCTTTTGAAGATACACACACATATATCTATATCTATATCTATATATATGCACAGTCTGGCCCACAATGTGTTTCCATGTTTGCACAGGAAAATACTTAAAGTTCTGCTAAATCCTTTCCTGTTCTGACCTTCCAGATCTCCACTGATTCAGTGGGCCCTTCTGCATCCTGATCTGGAGCAGGTTTGGCTTGTTATGATAAATCATGGAAGGTTGTTTTTAAGGACCAGCATCCCATACACTTGACACTAAAAGCTGCACGTTCTCAGCCTGCTGCACACGTATTCTTCACCCCTGTTTCACCCCATACAAGTTGAGAATTTGAGTTGGAAGGAAGCTAAGAGAGCTCTCTGCCTAATCACCTGTAAAGGCAGGGCCCCGCCATGGGACACTCAAATATATAACTTATGAACATCTAAACGATGGAGGTATAGGAGAAAATTCAATTTCGAATACTTGTGTGGAGAATTGTTACTTTTTCTCAGGAAAACTTGAATTATGACAGAGAGGCTACACTGAGAACAATGTCAAGTGTTTGCTTCCATAAAGAGTGGATATTAATGGCTACTGATGATAATTATGCAGCAAAATCTAGGTTGAAAATCATGCCTGAGCTGTATGTCCACAATGCCTGGATGTCCAGGCAAGCAGTGAGTGGGAAAGGTGTGTTCATCTGGCACTTGATATCATCTCCTTGAAAAGAATTCTGTCTGCAAGAGTAAGAATATGCCATTGAAGATCTAAGACAGGTAAGACCTACAGAACAAAGCACAGTGAGATATTTGCTGTTGCTTATTTTGAAATTAGTTGTGTGCAGTGCAATAAGCATCTCATCGTCTAATAAAGTTTTGGTTCTAACAGTTTGGTTTAAAACATATTCTTAAGAGTTGCTATTTTCTGGAAATTCGGTAAAACTTTTCCATGAGAATTGAGCTCAGTTCTATATCCAGTAGAAAGGGGCATACTTCGGGCTAAGAACTGCACTCTTAAATTAATGTCAACAGCAGCTGTGCGTGAGCATTCAAGGACAGACTTTTTTTTCTCAGGGTATGTTCCACTTTGATGTTCCTAGAGTCTATAACCTTTTAAAGTTAATGGGAGTTACATGCTACAGTATACATCAAGGAAAAAAGATACACCCTGCAGTTAAATATAATAACATTCCTCTTCATAGACTGCTACTGGGCACTGTGTTCACATTGCTGAAAAACATGCCTTGAATGAGGCTCTGTACTAGTGATTTATGTAGTTATTTGCATCTGCCACTGCGAACAGAAATAGATATGTTGGCCTGTCATGGCGATGGGCTAAGACTAACAAGTTCTTACGACACCATGACAAATCTTTAGTGTGGCAAATCAGCAGCTCTGCAGCTGCAGCTGCCAGCTCCCAGCAGCGCTGCCTGAGATAGGGACTACAGCAGAAAGGGCTGACCCGCTGTGAGTGATTTCCGTCATGATTCTGGAGCCATGCGTGTGTCTAGGACTCCCCTGGCCACTAGTGGAGAGACAAGACTAGATTTGCCGAGTTCATATCATGTATATCCCTGGAATAAAATTTCTTTATAGTTCTCCATCATTCCTCCCAGCACTGTAAAAGCTTGCCTGTGTGTGTTTGTGCCCATGAGCTCCTCTGCCTCTGAGGAACCCTTTAGCCTGGCTGTGACACCGCCCAGTTCTCACTCCCGTGTTGGAAGCTCCCCACCTGTCTTCCAGCTGCTGCTGCACACACACCGTGCTGTCATTGTTTTGTTACAAGAGACAACAGCAATAACTATTTAATAACATAACCAGGCAGTGCCTCAGAAAAGGGAATATGATGTTTACCTTTGAGTATACAGTACCATTTTATCTGCCTGCTCTGAATGACACCTTTTGCATGTGACACGTTTGATATTGATGAAGCAATGCCACGGCAGCTCCCTGCATCTGCTCTCTCTGCTGCCTGAAAGTGGCTGTAATTATTAACGTGATATCTAATCAACAAGAATAGCTGCCAGAAACTATTTAATGGCCTCAAATTTCTCTTCTCCAGAAACTGAGGACATGAAAGAAAAAATGAGTTTGCAATATGTTCATTGATTGCAATATGTTCATTCTTACCTCTACATGTTTTGTGTTGAAATCAAGTCACATTGCTCCGCTGGAGCCTGAGCCACAATATGGAACAAGAACGTCTTCTACAGTACTTCTTAAAAGGAAAATTAAAACAAACCCTGCAGATATCACTAACTTGTGATTATCTTCCTTGAAAATATTTATCTTACACTGTAGTTGTAAACAAGTGGTGTGTGTACTATCTGCTATGGATGTTCATAACATTATTGTTTCAGTAGAGTAAGCTTGATGTTTTAAACAGTATTGCCATCTTGTGGTGTGACAGGGTTTATCATTGTGTTTCTTTGTGCAACTTTTTGATCTTCATTTATTGGCAAGAATTCCTGAAATTCTGTAGCACGTGCAACAGAATAAGTATTGCCCCAGTTATAAAAGATTCACAGAAAGAAAAAAAGCCTAAATCTGAATGTCATAATATATCTGAATGTTCATCAGTCCTTTAACAAGAAAATTTTATCTTCTTCCACTGAAAGGAAGGGAGTTGGGTCATTGTGAAACACCTGATTGTAAGGGCTGCCTTATTAATTATTGCCCCCTTTTGAAATTAGTTTGTTCCAGACACATATCCTTCAGCAAGTGTCTGGACTCCTCATGTGTGCTGAGTAACACCTGGTGTTATATGGTGCCACTGAAGGAAAGAGGCTAGGACTTCTGCTGCAGATGAGGAGACAGGCAAGACTCTTTTTTCTCTCTTTTCTAATAAAAATGTCAAGCTACTAATTTTCTCCTCAAGTAGCAAGTCTTATATCAGAACTTCTTTGACCCCAAGAGAGTATTACCCAACACAGACCCAGAGTCAGTGTGTTCCATATCTGAAATAAGGCCCTGTAAACGAGCAATGGTTTCCCTGTCTTTGCTCTTTCACACTCATCTTGGAATTGTTCTACCTGCTATAAAATCAGTAGTTTTCAGTATTATGGATTTGAGATCCTGTAGAAAATCTCATCTGTGTGAAACATGGTATAATGTACATGAACTCATAAACTAGACCTTTTCCTTTCAGGACACTGAAGTTGAGCCTATGAAGAAGGATTTCCTGGTTTGGAGGTAAAGTCCAGAGACACCACATTGTTAGGGAGAGAATTTTATTGGCAAATAACTTTTCTTCATAAACAAGGATTCCTGACATATTAGAGCTTACCAAAGCTGTTCATGCGGGTGAAGTATTCTGTTTTAACTTTCCTGACCACTGATTGAAAAAGTTGAGTTTGTGGAAGTACTGTCTTCAGCCTGGAAAGTCCCTAGGTGAGTACCCTTCTAATGGAAATACACTAAAGATGAAAACCAGGATCTGTATTTACATATGAGTTTCAGGACTGAGTTGTAATACTTACTGATATCCAGTTGTTTCCTTGAGCAGCGAGCATTGCTGGAAGATCTGTGCTACATTGTTCCTGTTTTTACTCCTAAAATGAATAGCCTACCCCAAAAATACCATTTTGACTGGTAAGAAATTTACCCTATCTAAGAAACCAGAAAGCAAACATGAAAATAAATTAAGATTTTAACAATCTTTATGTCTTCTGATGGATAAAAGCAAAATACATCATTCTTTCACCATAGTGATACTAGAAAATGTAGTTGTGATAGTTCAGGTTTCAGAACACACTACACATGGTGTACATGCACATCCTTTACACCTAGAACCTGACTGAGATAAAAGATGAGGATTAAATTTATTTATGCATGAATGTAGTGAACATCTGCCAAAATGTCTCTAGTTATTTTAATTCTCCCTTTCAACAAAGTTGACCATCTGCTCTGTCATCAGCAAAGATCTTGTTCTGAGAGCTAAATCAAAAGATCTCCTGTCTTGTGTACCTTGTTCTCGCTTAATAGAAACAACATTTTAATGGTATCCATCTGCAGGTGTGATGGTGACCTGCAGCAGGTACATACTCATGGAGTCAAAATTAGCAGCTGGAGCTGTAGAAAGCAAAATGACAGTTAAAATGTTTAGGGTCTATCAATGACTAAAAGGCATCAAATTAGATGTACTGCTTAAAACAGTCATTCTGTATAATTGTAATACAGAATTAAAATATACACACATTTCTTGAGGTGATACTAAAGTCTGCAATGAAACCACTGAACTTTTATCTTTATAGTTCTGTGTACAGAATAACGCAGAAAGGTTCTATCACTGCACAAATATAAAATGTAATACAATAATACACAAATTGACAATGTAATGTTTAATATGAGAAACTGAGTTTTTAATGTTCTGATTTTAACAAAATTGCTCAAACTACAGAATAGTACATTCCATTTTATGAGGGTAAGTAAGAGGCAGATGTTAGAACCTTAACACTACTTGAGTGCTCAATAACAGAAAAGTGTTAGAGAACAGGATATTAGTAGAACATTTGACTTAATGGGTTTCTGTATTGCTTGCACAGTCATCACTGGCCTTGCAGAATTTTATTGTCTTAGTTTTAACAATACGAATGTGGAAGCTTTGAGGATTGTAAAGACTTGAACAAAGTGTTCACTTCCCCAAGGAAGGAAATGTTCCAGGACCAGTGATGTTCAGGGCCTGGCTCCCCTGGCTCAGGCTGCCTGAGGAGAGCTGCTCCAGCAAGAAACACCATCTGTGTGTTCCTGCAGCCCTGGCCAGCTGACCTGGGCTTCCAAACCGCGGCCAACACTTGGAGTGTTTTGCTACAGTTGCCAAAACTCGAAGTTTTCTCGAATTGAGGCTTCAGTATATTGTTGATGCTTAGCACTTAGCAAAAGGCATTTGTGCTTATTTGCAGTTCAGTAGAACTCTTGTCTAGCATTGGAGTGAACTTGTTTCTGTGTGCTGGGTTTAGTACTGTCAGCAAAAATTACATGACTTTATCATTTCCTATCAATACCAATTAGTGGTTATTTTCCAGAACAGTCCAATTTAGGTGAAGCTAAGCTAGTAACATTATTAGTATTTACATTACTCTGATGATCATTATCCAGCTTCTTTAATTAGGGACATCAGTATGTCTATGTAAGAGTGCATTTCTGTAGACAGTCTTTTTAATTTTTTTTTTTTTTTGTTAAAGACTCATTACTGACACATCATTTTGTGTTCCCAGAAACATGCAGCAATTTGGCCTTATCTTTGAATTACACATGATCTTTTTCAAATATTTTTTAATTGAAAAATCATAGGATGGCATTCAAGGAGTACAGATGATTTGAAATTTTAAAAAATCTAGTAATGCTTCCCCTCACTATGCAGCAGCTGGGATTTCCCAGGCTCAGCCTGCCCCCTCAGCCTCCTGTCACTGCAGTTTCACTGCTGGGCTGGGCAAATTGGGGGGAAAGAGCCTCAGATATTTCATATAGACTTGATGCATTTTTTCCTCCATAGAGGGTGGCCTGTTTCAATATGTCAGATGTTCAAACAGATGACATTAGCATACTATCTCTGAACAAAGCACTTTCCTCCATACTAAAGTTGTCCGGGTAATGGTAAAAAGTAATTCTGAAGGCTGATATTAAGTATAATTGAATGCATTCAGGGCACAACTGCAAATCTCTTGAAAATGTCATAAACTGTGCAAAGCTACTTCCTTGGTGACAGTTTGTTGAGCATAAAAATGGAATCTGAAGAGCCTAAGCTATTTATTTCAATTCAGTGAGATACTCAGCAAAGCTTACAATTCTGCTGCATTCCTCAGAAATGCAGTGTCTCAAACACACAGACGATGCATCTATATTACAAATATAGATCCAACACTGCCTTTTTATGTATCTCTGTATATATGCAATATAAACACACCAGTACCTAGAGTGAGAATATATTTACTTTGCACAATTTAAATACTTTCAAAATCAGAGAGCAACAGAATTTTAATTTTATACATTATTTATCTCCGGCTTAGTGCACATTGTTTCTAAAGTAAATAGCAGCATAGTTTAAAATAGCAAAATTGTGTTCATGACTTCAATAGCAGCATGGACAATTTCTCTAGAATCTTTAGATACTCGTTTCAGAAAATTTGTACATTCACACATATTAACAGTTTGGAAAATCCTCAGTTTTGCTGATACAAGCATTTGTGGAGTTGTGTAGTATGGCTCCAAGCTAAAAACAGGCAAAGGATGTCATGAATGTAGAGAATATCTTAAAGAGTATTACACAGCTGTGAAGAAAATAGTTTTCTAATGACATGACACAAGGAATTGTGGTTGTTTTCATGGTTTGGTTTTTTGAGAGCAGAATGCCTTTTATTTTTCAAGAATGATAGAAAAATGCATGGAGCCATGGACTGAAGAGGTGTTGCCAAGGTGCTCTACAGCACTACATTCCTAAAAGTCCAAAGTAATTTTAATTAGTAGCAGCACAAATGTATTTTGAACAGCTGAGCAAGTAATTATTTCATTTTTTATGTGACTGCCTTGAAATGAGACACCAAACAGACCTGTCAACTCTCCTGCTTTCTTTATGAGACTCTTCCACATGAAAAGAGAGAAAAATCACCTGTTCTCTTTTCCTTCTTTCAAATCTGAAGTCACCATCCACCACAGTAATTATTTCAAGAGGCCATGTAGACACAGAATGTATTCCTGAAAAATAGCGAAGGGAGAAGGACAGACATCAGGTTTGCCTTTAAAAAAAACCCCTTAATGACAAGTTTGAAAAAGAACTGCCATTTCTGAGGAACAGGAGTAGGAAGAGTTCAGACTGCAGATACTTTACTGTGTAAAGGGTGTGGGGATTCAGTAAAAAGTTCTCCACTATTCCCTCATTTGTTAGGCTAAGGGTGAATTAAAATTCCATCTTACTGCACAATCATACAATCATCTTTAAAGATGTTCTAATCTCAATTAGAACTCAATAAAAAACTAAGATTCAATATTTCAAACATTCTAAGGGAAATATGCATAAACAAAACAAGTTTACTGTATCTGATCCATCTCAATGCTAATTTTTTTCCCATAATGATATCTACTTGATCTCAATGGAAATTCTGGATGCACAAGACATGTGCACATTTGCACCACTGATTATCCCAGAAATAAGAACTTATTTGCTAATTCAGATTCCTAAAAAGTTATTTGCAGAAACTGAGCATAAAGTGATCCATAAATATTTTGTTTAATTTCCAGCCAAGTGCCTAAGGGATATCCTGCAAGCATAAGGAATGAAAAAATCCCAACACATAGATGTAGATGTGTGCATATGTGTGTGTACGGATACATACACATAATAGGTATATACACACATAATTATATGGTACTTGATTTTACACTAGACCACTTGTTTCCTATTATTTTCAGAGCAGACAGATACGTTGAAACAAGGTTATTTCTACCTGCAATTAGTATGGGTTAACTAACATATTTTATAAGTGTGTAAGGATCAGATCATTTGAGGCCAAAATTCTACTGAACAATCTTGTCACTAGATTTTTGTGTCTGCCTAGATAAAAAAACAAGAAGGGAAAAATGAAAGTGGATTTCAGTTTGTGGCAGTTGATTTAATTCTTGTTAATCTACACTACACTGACATTCAGCATATGCTTAGTTTCTAGGCTATTGATAGGAATTATTGTCAGGGGAAAGAAAAGGTGTTTTTTAAGGCGATTAAAGAGTGATGAACTATAATATGAATATGTAAGTTTTATCTTACTGATAAAAAGAAATCTGCCCATAAAGTCCATTAGGCAGTACAGTAGCACTTCAAAAGAAGTCACGGATGGATCAACAAAGTCATGTTCAAAGTAGACCAGATAAAACATTTAAGAGGTGTGTTAAGAGGATCATCTTGTAATTATAGTGCAACTGAAATGACCCCACTGGTCTTATCCAACCTTCTGATCTCTAAGTGTGGGATAAACAGAACATGGCATTTGAGTGTGAAGATCAAATGAACAGAAAGCCACCTGTGTCTCTAGAAGATGTGTATTTTTCCAAAGCTAGCAGACATGTAAAATGGCAATTGTATTTCATCCATAACAAATAGGAAGCTAGTGAATCACAGCTGAATTATGGGATGCTTCTTTCTTATGGAAAAAGCCCCACAGGCCTCCACAGTGAAGTTACATCCTTTCTCTGATTTCTCAGCTTTGTAAATATGTTGTAGATTTGTTAAGACAAACTTGTCCAGTCTCGTGTGAGGTGAAAAAAATTACTTTGTTGGTTGTACAGGGAGGTTTTGATACCACAAGGAATATCAAAAGAGATAATACATGGCTTTCCTCCTGAAGAGCTGTAGAAAGCATTTTCCCACAATGTAAAAAATCAGGAAAATGTTTTTTATTGCAGCTATTTTGACTTCTGTTTTGGCAGTTTTTACACGTGTAAGGGCTTCTTTTGCAGAACTGCCACATTCACTTCCCTTGGCAAGCAATGGGGTATTTATGTAGAGACCACAACTTAATTTATGATATCGAGGCTGGCAGTGAATGTGGTATTAGGTATTATATGTAAAAGATGGCTTACTTTAAACATCTGTAGGAGAGATCCTAAAATGGATTCCAGGGAACAGTAGAAAACTAGATCCAAATCTATCGCTTGAATTTTTCTGACACATTTCCTTCTCTCTTGTATCATCTGAGCTTGCCTATCAAGAAGTTTTAATATCTCATTCTTCTTATATAGCTTACAAGCCTGATACCAAAATATGGCAATCTATTTGTCAGCACAAGGTCTTTACTTTTATCATAAAGTAAATAGACAATTTGCTACAGGTTACAGCATCATAAAGTTCTATCATCCACAGCTGCTCTAAGATACAATTTCCTTTCCCAGTTAAAGCATGAAAGTCCTATATACAAGACATAAACACAGTGCTTATTGAACCACTTGTTTTAGTCCTTTTTTTGCTATTTCAATCTGCAATTTCTACCCATGAATACAGTTTGGTCCTCTAGACAAGTCATCCAGGACTTGGCCTCTTCTCTGTGTTCTGTCTTGTTCTAGCTATCATTTTTGTTTGTCAATATTGGTTTTCATTCTAGCTTGCCACTTATCTAATTGTTCTGCCCTGCTGTCTGTCCAACACTGCTCTGACTGCTCTGTCCTGTCCCCGTCACCACTGCACGTATCAGCTGTCCCTTGCTAACTGCACCGTCTAGGAAAAGGTAGATTCAAAGAGTATTTGAACAAAGGCAGACGTGCACAGAACCCAGATTGAGAAACCTCATCTTATTAGCCTTTATTGCCTTAGTTACTGTTGTACCCTATTATCTGTCTGAACAAGGTTCAGAGGAACTTATCTGAGATGCAATGATACCAGTCCACAGAAATCCACATTCACTCCATGCCAGTTCAGACATCCCAGGGTTGATCTCAACAAGAAAGTTCTGATATATTGTTGATCCCAATATGATCTTGCTGCAGTTTTACAGTAAAATATTGTCCTGCCATTTTCTACCAGATCATGCAAATTACATATGTTTAAGTACAATCAAAAGGGTGACTACAAATGCTGAAGAGCAGGAGAGTAAATGACAAGCAAAGAGAGGTTTAGGTGTCTGTAGAGACGTGGATGTACGTTTGTGAAGTTACCCTCATTTCCAAGAAACTTTAGAAAAACGCTATTCTTGGAATTGTATTGCTTTGTGAGAAGCATTAGTAGGTCTGCAGACCAAGGTCTGCTGCTGCTGCATCTATTACACTTTTAACAGTGGGATGCCACCCCATGACTTCTTAATAAATGCTTGTAACCTCAGCTTTCTTCCTAACTAGGGGTACAATACAGGCTTTTTCCATTCACTTTGCTTTTAGTACCAGAAAAGAAGACACAGGAAAAAACAAGAAGAAAACACCTGGGGAAGAAAACCCTGGTGGCATATGACAGCTGGTGAGATTCAACTTGATTGGTATCTAAATGACCAAAATTCAGTCCATAGCTATTTTGCAAGTGATTTTTTTTTTTATTCTGTGAGCTCAGGCAGCAAATATTTGAGCTTAGTCTTGACAATTTCCGAGGCACAGATATGCTTACCAAACCTTAAAGACAGAAGAGTTTGGACAATAATGGCATAACAAATGGCATGTTTCAAATACAGACCAATTCCAATACTTGAAATACCATGAGGTCCTGTAAGATAATGAATCAACATTTTAGTTACTACTTCTCACACACATTGTAAGGGAACAGGTCAGGAGTAACACCAGTGTAAATTAGGCCAAAATTTGAATGTTTATTATTATAAACATAATGAGTTCCATGTAGTCACCTTGCCCAAATCATAAAGGTTAACTTTCTTCAAGGGTCTTCTGAGTGACTTCATGCTCCAGAGTATTCAAAAGATTGCAGAAATTAGCACCCACAATTACTATCATTTGTCATCTATGAACACACAGGAAGTGCTAAGCTTCCAAAGACTTTCTTCCCAACTGAAATTAAAAATAAAATATGATGGCACATCACACTTTCTTTTTTTGGGGGGAAACCCAAAAAATTGACAAACCAAAAAAAAAACCCCAGTCACATAAATCTTGGAATTATAGGAAAGTAAAATGCAGTTAATTAAGCTTGCTACTTCTCAGTCTTGTTGGCTGGATAACGCAATCTGATTATTAATTTAGGACCAAGGAAGACAATGGAATTTCATTCTCTGATAAATATTTGGTATTTCCATTTTCAACTCAGCAGTGCCACAGCACAGCTCACACTTTACTGCTCTCCTACAGAGTGTAAGTCACTTTCTTAATCCTACACTAAATGCTCTGGCTATTTATCCCCACCCTAAGTGCTTTAGTGTGCCGGCTGGGTGAAAATCCGAGTACTCACTCTCACTTTGACTCTAGTGAGTGGAAATAATTCACTACTGTCATCTCAAACAGTATCACCACCATTCATTCATACAACCATGCCGATTTAACATTAAGGCAAAATTAAAATTGCCACAGTATGAAAACACTTGCAAAGGAAATATCTGTATATTGTTCAGAATACATTGTGCAATGAGACTTGAAAACACTTGCATGAAAACACTTGCCAAGGAAATATCTGTATATTGTTCAGAATACATTCTGCAATGAGACTAATACACTAAGACTGTTAAAAACACAGATTGCAGATAAAAACATGATCAGCAATTTAAAAGTTAGTGTTGTGTGTTGAGTTTTTCATTTGTTTCCCTTTAAAAGAAAATAACTTGAATAAAATTTTTACAGTCTCTATAAAATAGACAATAGACTGTTAGTTTCCCTTTACAGCACTCCTTCTCTTAGAAAAGTAACAGTGATTCAGGGAAATAATAAGCTGATACAAAGGCATGCAGAGCTGAACAAAAGTTTCCATATTTGCTGTTGCACTGAGCTGAGAAAATAAATTGCCATGAATAATTCAGTAAACAACTTTCTGGTCCACTCATACACAGTACACTAGGAGTTCATGGTTTTTCTAATCTCACTGTTTATTTCCCCTTATCTGACAAACAGAAAATTTTAACTCTGTAGATTAAACCCACTAGAAGGATAAATCATCAAACTCAGAGTTTCTTTTTTCTGATTGGACAAATGTGAAAGCATTTACTGCCTAAATGTGTCTATATATATAAACTGAAATATGAGCAGTGAGCAGTTGTACCTACTAGCAGCTATTCACTTTGCTTTAGTGTGCATCATTTCCATTAAATTCTGATCACTATTATGCTGAAAGCTCTATTTGGAGACAGAACTATGACCAAAAAAACAAAATGAAAAAGAAAAAAAAAAAGAGGAAAAGAAAAATAAATAGAAAAAGTGAAGGAGGAAAAAAGGGCAAAAATTTAAAAATTTTCAATTTATAATGCATTGATAGAATCAGAGGTTAGTCACACAACAAAGCTCACGGTTTGGCCAATGAAAGTGAGTACTACTTGTAACAGAAAATGAAATATTGCATTGTGCCACAAAATTCTAAAATTTTACACTTCAGCAGATCTGTCATGCCATCCTGTTGTACCCCAGCAAATATCTTACTTTAAATTTGATAAATTTCATAACATAATTTCAATTTTTAATTGATTACTGGTATAAAAAATTTAAGGCCTTAGTGTCATCACTTTACATTTAGAAGAGTAGCAACAGAAATTATAAAGATAAACATTTCCTAGTACTAATATTTTTTTGAAAACTTACAGATCAGCAGTAGTGTTGACTGTAACTCTGGGTTTAGTGAGTTATCTGAAAGACCTGGTGTTGCTCTGGATGACACTGTTGCCTTCTTCATCATCTTTGTGCTCAAATTATAATTTTGTGCCAAAATCCTGACATAAAAGGAACAAAAAACAAGGTCTGAATGCATGTTAGGTTCTTTCAAAGCAGTGAACATTTAGCCCACATTGTTTTACTTACACCTAAAGCATTTCATGACTTCTTTTTCTCCATGTTCTATTTAATGCCACTGTGGAATGCAGAGCTATGTGAATCTACACTAAGCAAAACACTCATTGCACTCCAACATCCTTGGAAAGTGGATCCACATATGTTCACAGGCACAGACAGTCTTCTCCATATTCAGCACCGCCTGTTGATTTATGGACACCTCAGATCAGTGTGTGTCGTTTCAATCATTTGCCACCAAAGCTGTGGGGCTTGGGGGTGGATTTGAAATTTGAAGTGTGAACTGATTATTCCATTTGGGATTGGGCAATGTCTGAATAATAGCTAGTATGGAATCCCAGTTTCTGAGGGTTAGAGCTCAATTCAGGGCTTAAGACAGTGCCCATCAATTTCAGAGGGGCCTGAGGACTCCCTGACCTGCCCCTGTGGACAAATAACAGGTCTGCAAAGGCTATGAACGCCCTGCCTCATGAGCCTCCGGATCTTTGGCACCTCTCCACTGAGTGGACCCAGAGGCTGAGCAGATGGATCCCGGAGGTGCTGGCCACAGCCAGCGAGGGAGACAGATGGGAGGTCCAGTGCTGTGCCAGGGAGACTCTTCCCACACCATGACTGCCCTGACAGACACTCGGAGCCCCTGGGCTCACTGAGAGCCAATATCTGCCCCCAGCACCACAAAAGGGAAACAGGCCTTAAAAGTACACCTTGACCTCAAATCAGAGAAACCTCCTTCCATTTTTCCCTCCAGACCAGGATGCAGTCAGCACTTTTGGCCTAGCAGAGACTGACTTAAAGCAAGGTCCCACACACTCGCTTTTACCTCAGCATTTTCTCCCAGCTGACAAGGGATTTGGGAAAGCTGCCAAACCTGTTTGCGTAATTCTTTGAGCTATTACAGAATAGGGGAGCCTAATGTCGCAGAGGCAGGAATCTGCCATGCCTCAGCCAGTGGCACAGGGTGTAAGCAATGCCTGGATACACGCTGTGTTCTCAGGCACCTTCAGCACCCGCACAGCGAGCGTTCGCTTGCCTCAAACCACCGGGGCAAGCAATGCAGGAGCTGCAGTTTTGGTTTGTCCAGGCACAAGATGACTGTGAACCAGGTAACCTGCTGGTGTCACTGACACCACAGGCTGGAATAACTGTTTGGCACGTCCCAGCTTCCTTCAGTGACCCAGACTCCAGGCTTGGTTTGTCATAAGGGATAAACTCTGTATGTAGGCACTGCTTGTTGCTGACAGCCCGCAAGGTGGCTGCTCTAGGATACAAGCATATGTGCATGGATCATCCCTGGAAATAGTGCATTTTAGCTCAGCCAGGTGCTGGCTTGAATTCTTCTTGTTTTATTTTCTCCAGTGTTTTTGTTACGTGGGAACTGGAGTGCTGAATTGTCTTAAAATCTACCACTGCATTACCATTAGTTATGAGGGGATAAATTTACATCTAATTCATTAAGGAAAAAACATTACTCTTCAATTTGAATGCCATTTATTATTCTCTAGATAGAGAGACCCTCATGCTCAAAAACCAGGGAATAACATATGATTACTGGGAAACAGTAATACACACACCAAACAGGGGAGGACATTTCTCTGGAATTATAATTTGGCATCAACATGAATTGCAATAAATGGATCTTCAGCATCGGTATTAATCTGGAAATTAGCCATTCCATCACCAGAAACAAACACCTGCTTTCCAGTACATTTGTTGTCCTCCTTTTGTCCAGAAATAACATCACAGTAGGTACCAGCAGGCAGTCCAGTTTGCACATAGACATTCATATTCCTATGAGAAAATAAACACTATTTATGCTTTGTTTTCAAAACAGGTATTTCAAATAGCGTGTAAGATTTTTGAACCTGATGTTAGTCACCTATTTGAAGGGCATCGTAAAGAATGAGCATTCTGATCCTATCCCTTCCACACTCCCATTTTAGCTCTCTGACCCAGCATGCACTCAAATAAATCACGTTGGATTGCTGATGAGGGATGCTGTTTTTCTCTCTGGGGAAACAGTTTCCCACTGACTTACCAGTCATCATTATTGAAGATGATGAAGCCTTTATTACCACGGCCAAAAGCTACTTGATTGCTGCCATTGTCCCACCAATTGGAGAAAGGTTCACCATCCACCACATTACGGAAGATAACCATGTTCCTGAAAACACAAGGAATGCCTGGCACTGCACCTGCAACAGCTCTAAAGCCACGTGGAGCAGGAAGCAAAAGCAACTGCTTTTACTTCTCGTTTCTCCCCAGTGCCCTACTTTATCTGACGCCAGCGATGTTCACAAACCCAGTCGTTGCCACAAGTCGTGTCCTCGTTGATTGTAACAGGCTTGATGGAGCCATCCGTGTTACTTGGGGGTCCAACCCAGTCATTGATGTCCTGTCATGTTTTTAAAAGACAGCTTTACAACTTCTGACTGAAAATGCAGACAGCAAAGCTAGAGGGGGCATCAAAGTTTCACCAACTGGATCCAGTGTGGGACAGGGAAATCCCTTAGCAAACTGAAATGCACTGGACTATTTCTCTGGCCCTGCTCTGACCCTTAATCCCCATGGATGGATCTGCAGCATTACAAGCTCACCTTTCCATTTTCAAAATATCTTGGCCAGCGAAAACTTGACATCACACGTGTGAACCCATAGGGATGGGCAAGCATGAAACCAGATGCCATTTTATAGAGCCTGTTTGTCAGACAAACAAGGAATGAGATGTGCAAGGAGGAACCTGCCACAGAACAGACAAACCAGCAAAAACAGGAGGTATCACCCAGGCAAGAGTAATCCCTTACCTGGCATCCCAGAAGGTCAGAACAGAAGCTCCGCCGGCCCCGTGCCCTCTCTGGTTGTCGTGATTATCCACAAAGACCAGGGCTCTGTCGGAAGGCACAAAGCCCCAGCCTTCTCCCCAGTTCCTAGCCAAAAACACAGACTTGAAGCTACCCTGTCAATTGTTGTATCCAGTGAATCCTGGCTAAGTTGCAGCACCTTCACCCTTACTTTAAGTAGGCCATCTTTTCTCCGTCCCACTTGCGGATCACTGTCCCCAGTTTGGCACTGTATTTGAATTCTGTCACTCGGCCATTTCCAAAGTAGTCGCTGCCTTTGATGGGCTCTCCACCCAAATCAATCACCTGGTACAGGAATAAAAACCTTCATTCCTTCTTGTCTCATAAAGACCAAAAATGCAGTGTACAGTACTCAATGTTAGTTCTCACTTCATATTTAGAAAAAATCATTTAAGTATTTGTGTTGTGTAGATCAACACAAAGTCAGTATAAGATATGAGGGACACATGTAAAAACATGACTGAAGAAAGGAAAGGTGAAGTTGACTGAAGATCTATTGTGGAGGCATTTTTAAAAATCAAAACTACCTATGTCTGCAGGACTGCTCTAAGTAAATTGTGAGCTCCTTCTGGGGTAAATTGGATGAAGATGTATTGTTGTTCCTCTGAAGGAAGAGGTAAAAGAGATACAAAAGACAAAGACAAACATAAAGGAGAAAACGCAAAGATTACCTCCTGATAAATGAAAGGTTTAGTTCCTTCAGGAAACCACTGAGTATTTAGATCTTTCAGCTTGTCCAGAAATGCTCTTATGTCCCCAGGCCACATGTGCTTGGCAGCATCAAGTCGGAATCCTGCTACACCAATGTCAATGAGATGGTTCAGGTACTCGGCAATCCTGGAGCGCACGTAGTCCTTCTCCAGGGCCAGGTCCAGCAGGCTGACCAGGCGGCAGTCCCGGACCTGGGCAACAGAAAAGAAAAATATAAAGATATCTGTGTATTACACCAAAGGAGGGGTGGAGGTGGGGTGGTGGTTAATGAGGTTGTATTGGATTGGGAAGAAGAAGGAAGGGAATGATATCCGGAGTGAAGGTGTTTGTCTTCCCTAGTCACCGCTGCACATGATAAAGACCTACTGTCCTGGAGACAACTGAATACCTGCCTTCCAGTGGGAAGTGGTGAATAAATTCTTTGTTTTACTTTGCTTGTGTGTGTGGCTTTCTCTTTACCTATTAAACTGTCTTTATCTCAACTCATGAGTTTTCTCAGGTTTACTCTTCCAATTCTCTGCCCCATCCCACTGTAAGCAGGAGGCTGAGTGGTGTTTAGGTGCTGGCTGAGTTAAGCCACAAATCCTCTTTGGTGCCCAACATGGGACTCAAAGGGTTCAAATTAACAATGGCTATGATTAATGTGCTAGATAGAATTCAAAGCTGTTATTGCTGTTTGGCTATTAATTGGCAGGCTCCTGTGCTAGCAGTGGGGCTCACTCACCTCACTGTCCATTAGAGTGTAGGGCTCGTTACTGGCTGCTTTTTGCTTTGGCTGCAGCTGCAGCCTGTGCTGCTGATCCCCTCACTCTGGGACATTCTGATCCCGGCACTGGCGATGGCTGGGGCTGGCACATGGCCAGGGCAGCGCTGCTGTTCCTGTGCTGCTGTACTGGACACGCTGGAACTCCAGTGTGGACTCGAGCCAGAGGGACTGTGACTGTGGGTGAGTCCATGGTGGAACAGGTACATCTGGGAGTGTTTGTGCCCATGGAAGGGTCCACACCAGAGCAGGTACATCTGGGAGTGTTTGTGCCCTTGGAAGAGTCCACACCAGAGCAGGTACAACTGGGAGTGTTTGTGCCCTTGGAAGAGTCCACACCAGAGCAGGTACATCTGGGAGTGGCCGTGGCCATGGCTGTGCCAGTGCCACAGCANCCCAAAGGAAATGGGGTGGAGACTGCAATGAAAATACCTTTAACCTGTTGTAATCCAGGATTTGAGATGTGTGTTACAGGGATTACCATAGCAGGAGCCACCTGAACTAATGAAGGACAAGCCTCACATAAAGCAGTACAAGTGCAGAAACATCATGGTGTATCGTTGCAATGTGGCTAAAGGAAGAGCTTGAGAAAGAACTGCTACATCTCTAACTACAAAAACCAGTAATTTGTGCAACCAGGGCACCACCTTGCACTGCTGTCAATTTTCCAAGGGGGCTCCTAACCATGATCAGCTGAGTTCATAAGCAATAAAAATGAGCTCGCAGGCTGAGCTGAGTACTCTGGGCTCAGTTCAGGAGCAAACATCTGCACATAGGTTCTTGATTCCTCAGTACTTAGAATATTTTGCACCACATGTACCTATGGTCACTACCTCATTCATTTCTCAAGTGACTAAGCACAGGTTTTGTGAGGCCCTACACCATTTGAATGATCTTACTGTAGAGTTTACAGAAAATGTCCAAAAACAAAAGGAGAAAGGAAAAAGAGGAAGTTACCTGATATATATCACCATAATTTTCAATTTCTCCACTTGCACTGTGACATTTGCCATCATTGAAATCCCAGCCAGAGTATGGTACAGCTGGAAAATCTCTGTTTCCGGCATTAAAGTGGCTGCCACAGGTAGAATGTGTGCCTGAGCCACCTGCAGCCCCACACATATGGTTGACGACAGCATCCACATAGATATGAACCTGGAACAGCAATATGTGCATTTCAGTATGTTTTGTAGTGAACATGAAGTGATAGCCAGGGCTTTAACCACATCACTATTAAGTTGATTTTTTTCCCTTTCAATTTCTTCTCAGTTTACATCTCCTTTGAGGACAGCAGCACCTTCCGTCAGCTGATACAGCACCTTTTGCTGTATCAGACACAGATTTTCAAGGCACTTACTCCAACATTGTTGCATCTGGTCACCATGTCTCTGAATTCCTGTTCACTTCCTGATCGAGTGCAGAGCTTGTAGCTAATGGGCTGGTATCTTTCCCACCAGGGTCTGTTTGGGTTAGTAATGACAATATTTTCATTTGGAGGTGAAACCTGCAGATGAAATGATGTACTTTGATAAGAAATCAAATGGTTTTATTCCAACATTTTAAGGGCAAAATCTGCACTCAGGACCCCCGCCCTTAGAGGCAGGTTAGTGCCCAACCCAGTCTCTCTCCCACAGCAGAAGCTCAGGTCCGTGAGATGTCTGTCTTGTACACTGGCAAGAAAGACATTTTGGTTTGTTCCCATGGGTTGCCCAGATGCAGCATGGGCCTGCTTTCAAGGATGTGCACAGAAGGGCTGAAGCCACAGGATTTATTTTTACTTGTAATAGTGACAGCCTTAGGAATGCCAAACCTCAATGCTTACATACTTCCTTTAGAACAAGGTAAAGAGCTTTACTTTCTACTTAGCTTTCAGGGGAAGCCTTCCAGAGGAAAGCATGTTGCTTTGTAACTGATTTGCTAGAGATACACCATCATTCATTGGTCCTGCAGGGTTAGGATTGCTTCTAAAAGTAGTTCCTACTTCCCATCCTCCCCCCTCAGCAGCAAAGTTACTTGGAGCTGACTGTCTCCAACTCACGCATTTTATTTATTAATCATATATTACAGTGCCATTTTCTTACTACTCAAACAACTGTGAGGAAACAACTCACCTGAACTCCTCCAAATCCATTAGGAGCTAAGTAGCGTTCACACTCCAGAGCAATATCCTGCCAGCGCCATTCAAAGAGGTGCACAATAGAGGTTCTCTTAGGGAGAGTGTTGGGGTTGTACTGCCCCCAGCAAAGCCCCGCAGCTGCGAGGAGGAGAAGGACTTGCATGGTGCCTTCTGTGTAAGGCTGTGGTCTCTCTACTGGCTATTTATGTCCCTGCAGGATGACAAAGTTCCTATGGCAGGTGTCAAAATTCACATGGATCAGTGCTATCAGTTATTATTTAGATAGCTAGCTCAATATCATTCCTTTGGTTTGTTTTTTCTCCTAGCTTAGCCAGCAGCTGAAAATAAAATACCTTTTCACAATGATTATACACCATCATAAACCAAGTGGTCTGTGAGCATTGCACCCAAATCCAGAATTGTACTCTTTCCAACCATGCAAACAAAGATACTTTATCAAAAGTACTCCAAAACCTAATACATAGACCCTCAAAGGGGTCTCTGGATGGTAAAAGGAGTGGGAGGTGATTGAAAGATGACTGGAAATCTAACAGCATTAGGAGAATGAATGAGTTTGCCAGCATTCAGGGGCATCTCACTCTCAGGATTAAGACTGAGTTCAGACCAGGGTACCTGAACAACCACGCTTAATCAGTAACAGATTTATCACACAAGGTGTTGTGGGTCATCACCACGTGAATCCCACTGGTGACGAGAAACTGACACCTTTTCATACCTGATGTTTCTCTGGTGTCATTGCCCAGTCCCTGCTAGGAACTGTTACTGGTTTTCTTCACACAGTCGTGCAGAGCAGCTGTGACTCTACCTGATGGAAAGTGATCAGAGCTGCATTTGCCTCTCCAGCAGAAACTTTGCATAAGGTTTCACCTCATTTTAAGTGATCAATGATTCATCTGAGTCAAGGAGCAAAACCCAAAATCAAATGCAAATGATAGTGCAGATGTGTTTTAGGTGCCTGACATTTAACTGAATTTGAAAGCTAGAGCTGTTGTCCAAGTCCTTTCTTGCTTTTCCTACAATTTTCTCCTTCAAAAAAAACTTCTGACATTTCTTTATGGAATGATTTCATTCATCATTTGGAACTGACTTATAAGATCAAGGTCTCAGCAACAATCCTCCACAAATAAACTTGAGTCACACCAACAATAAAACAATACTCTCAAGAGAATACAAAGATCAGAAAATCACTGGTATTTGATAAATACCTGTGAAGAAAAAAAAGGTGAAAAAAAATGTCACAGCTACTCCAGGAGAAAAGAAACATCAGTGCACTTTGTACCTGAACTGCCTCTGGTGTGTTCTTTCTGAAACTAGCCATGCCACTATGTCACATGCATCCTTCTCTTTCCCAGATTTGGTCTTCAAGGACAAAACACACAAGCAGGTCCCATTTTTCCACCTGTTCATTTTCATATCACAGACCTTATTAAAGGCCTCTTTTTCAACTATGACAATGAAATTGTAAATTACTGTGAATGACCTTGCCTACTCACTAACAGCAAGGAATCAGTGAGTGATTGCACCTTGTGATTACCAGTTCAGTGAAAGAGACCCCCTCATTCCTCAGTATTACTGAGAGCAACCAAATGTGCCTGAGGTCAATTTTTCCATCGCCATTCCCTGTGGAGTGCCATCGAGGTGATGGAATGTCACGGCATGACTTTCAGTTTCCAATGGCATGTATTTTCCAGTGAAAAATACACTGCTGTCGGCCAAGAATAAGATGGACCCATCGTCAATAGCCCAATGCAATGGATGGCAAAGTCACTGGCAAAGGGGACTGGGAGCCCTCCCACGACAGGCTATGCAGGCTGGGACTGTTCAAGCAGGTTGCAAAAAAACGCTGACTTAAAGTTAGCACAAAGGGCTGGTAGGTGGCCTTTATTTCAGATAAACAACTGTGGCACTTGAGTGCATCAGCTCAGAGTGTTAATTAAAAGGGTGTGAATGCCTCCTTGGTTTAGCCAGACCAGCACAGGGAGGAGTATACACAAGGCTCAGCATGAAAGATTATGCAAAGTTAACAACTAACCAAAGTTTTCTGAAGGTAGCAATGGGCTTTAGCTGGTTTCAACCCACATATTCCTTTCCTACAACTGGGAGTACCCACCATCCTAATGGTGAGTGCATTATAGGCATCAGCAATGGAGATCAAGTCAGTCTTGGGGTAACAATGGAAGATGTGTGGTTTTGATTTGTACAAGCAGAAGCTGACTGTGAACCAGGTAACACACAGGCTTGAATGATGCCACACGCTGGAATAACTGACTGGCACGGACCAGCTTTCTCTGACCCAGGCCCCACATTTGGTTCATCACAAAAATCGGATAAACTTGATTCGAATGCCATTTTTTATTCACCACAGAGAGAGAATCTACAGAGTGACAGAAGAAACACATTTTCAACTGAGTTATATCTTGATATCAACTGGAATTGTGCCATGTTTCAGCACAAAGGGGTCTTCTTCTGGTTTTTGGACATTCTGTCAATTCCCAGTCCTGCCTCCCCCTAAAGAGAACTACATTTCCACTTATGCACAGAGCAGCACAATTTTAAATTAAATAATGCCAATCTTCTCCTTTCATTTTTCATTAGTACCTTAACTGAATAAAGTGCACTTACAAACGCATGCAGGTGTATAGCACCACTCCCAGATCTGCAGTGGCACCACCAGCTCCCAGCTCTGTACAGCAGCTGCTCACTATTTCATTAGTATTACAGCTAATACACTTTACTCTGTCTCGGTTCATGCAGTGCTGAGAGCCAGGACATTCTGCACATCTGTTTGCTGTTAGCAAAAAACATGGGAGAAGGAACAACACATCTGGTTACAATTTAGCATCAATGTGAATGGCAATAAATGGGTCTTTGTCTTCATTCCCAATCAGGAAATTAGCCATGCCATCAGCAGCAACACGAACTTCAACTGCTGTACAGGAGTCACCTTCCTTTTGCCCAGAAATGACATCGCAGTAAGTGCCAGCAGGCAGACCAGTCTGCAGAGATACATTCAAAGACCTTTGGAAAAGAGTGAAGTGCAGTAAGGATCATGAGGACTCTAGAAACCTCTGCAAATCATATTGGAGACCTTCCCAGATGTTAAGTTATTCTGGACTTATCCTCTGGCACGTCTCCGGACACTGCAGAATCTATTCAATCACTACATCCTTCAAACTGCTCATCACCCCAACCTATTTCTAATTATTCCAGACCTGACATACTCCCGTTCTCGTATCATCTCATTCTTGCATAAAAGATAGCAATACAGTTTTTAAAACTGTCACATTTAGAACATTTTCCCGAGTTTACAAGTTCCCTCACTTCTAAAAGTTCAGACTTTGCAGGCTGACCAGGCTCAGTGACACTGCCAACTTCAGAACCTCAGAATTTCAGGGAAATAGCAAGACCACAGTACGAGGCCTAACAGCCAAGAGTGAAGAGCGTCTATGGAAGAATGGAAAATGTTAAGTTTAAACTGTCAACAACTGAGGCATCCATTACAAGGATCTGTTCAAGGTAGCAACACCTTTAAAGGTTTCACTACTAACTAGATTATTTTAATACATAGATAATAATTTA
>VYXC01010870.1:3225-29920 GCA_013397175.1 Platysteira castanea
CCCGGAGCCCCCAGCCCCGGCACGGCGCGGGGAGGGCCCCCGAGGGCGGCGCGGCGGCCCCGGCCCGGGCAGGGGGCGAGCTGCGGGCAGAGCCCGGGTCCGGCACGGCTCCCCCAGGCCTCGTACGCCGCACACACCTCATGGAGCACGAGGGGAAGGGTCTGGGGATGGAGCGGGACCCGAGGGGACACAGGGTGAGAGGGGACAGATGGCCCGCCAGAAGGGACACGAGGGAACCGCTGGAGCTGGGCCAGGGCAAGGTCAGGCTGAGATCAGGGAAAGGTTCTTCCCCAGAGGGTGCTGGGCACTGCCCAGGCTCCCCAGGGAATGGGCACGGCCCCGAGGCTGCCAGAGCTCCAGGGGCGTTTGGGCAGCGCTGCCAGGGATGCCCAGGGTGGGGTTGGGGTGTCTGTGCAGGGCCAGGAGTTGGACTCGATGATCCTGGTGGATTCCTTCCATCTCAGGTTATTCTGTGATTTTATGATTCCCCGAAGGGCTTGGGCAGCATCACCCCTGCCTGCTCTCCCCCGGCTCTTTCTTCCCCTCCAGCACACCCATGGCTGAAATCACCCCCTGCCCTTTTGGCTGTGAAGCTCCCAGCTCTTGGTCCCCTCATGTTTGAGAGCTGTTTTGCCACAACACAAAACGGGGAAATGCCTTTCTCTACCGTCACACAAAACTCATCCCAACACCCTGTCCCTCCACAAAGAGCTTTTCTTCACCACGTGCTCACAAGGCTCGTTGTTGCTCAGCAAACTTTGTTAATTTTGTCAGCAAACTTTGTTAATTTCCTCCAAAAAGAAAGGGAAAAAAATCAGTGCTTTTCTTCCCCTGGAAAGCACACAGCATTAACTATAAACATAATTACATCTCATGCATACCTGGTGTTTTCTCCCTTGTGAAGCAGTGCCAAAAATAGTTATTAATAATATTAATAAAGTAATCTGAACTTGTGAATTTTCCTGCCCCAGCCCATGAAACCCTCTTTCCCAAGAGCTCCGCAAAACCAAGAATTTGTGGAGAGCCAAATGCTGGTTCTGCTTTTGTTGCCCAGCCTAAAGATAACTTCAAAGATATTGCAAAACACAGATTTATTTTTCTTAATATCTTTTATGCAGATTTCATTCCAAATCGCTGTACGGTCAGATAATGTAATTACAGAGCTAAATAAAAACAAAGGGGCAGGGGAATTGGTGGGGACGTTGGGCAAGGCAAGATGTTTTCCGAATGAGTTTAGAAGGGGATGTGGGAAGTCAAGAAGCAGAAACCACTCACGAGGCTTTCAGCATGAAGTGCAGCCAGAAGGGATCCCCCGTGGGCCAGACTAAAGCAAAATTCAGTGTTTAACAAATAATGTTTGAGGAGGGTTTGGGGGAAAATGCCACTTTGACACGGAGTCTGCAGGATGAGGAGGAGCATGGAGAAACCCTCAACATCCCTTTGTCTTTGGAATCCTGCTCATTGCCTTCCAAAAGCCAAAGCCTGGAGATAAAAGATGCTCACCCCTGTGTCCTGTGATGTCTGAGGACACATTTCAAGCCATCCCTGCATGCTTTGAAGCATCTTCAGCACCAGAGAACCCATCACAGCTCATGGTGACTTGGCCAACTATTGATCCCCTCCTCACTTCGAGCCCGACCCTGTTTTACTTCCGTTTGATCCACCTGTAATGTGAAAGAGCCTCCTGCCTCCCGTGCCCATGAACCACATGGATAAATCATACCTGCACCTTCTTTTGGGGACTCTCCTCCCTCTTGGAAGGACAATGTTTGAGCTCTCCAAGCTTCCTCAGCCCAAACCTCCCATTTCTTCTGGTCATGGACACAGAATAGATGCAGAAAAGGAGTGGCAAGCAGGAAACTCCCAGAGACCAAACCAGATCTTCTCTGCCAGGCGTGTTTTTGCAATGGCTTTGCAGTCTGCTCTGGCTGCCCAGCAAACACAGACATCACTCTGGGTGGGGGGCTGGGGTCCCACGGGGCAGAGTTCCCAGTTCTGGGTCAGATCTCAGAGTCTAAAGACTCCCTCCCAAGGGATTTGGCTGCTGGTTGGTCTTGGCTTTGTGAAACTGTCCCTCTAAACTCACCCGTGTTTCTGCTGCCAATTTCGTGCTGTTTACACACAACCAACACCATCACTGGTGACCCCTCCTGCCCGAGGGACAGCCCCTTCTCCTCCCATGGGGTGAGGTCTAGTGCAGAAATTCTGCAAGTCAAGACATCCTCGATTAGGAAATTTCTGTGGATTAGGTCTAGGAACTTCCAAGCATGTTTTAGTCCTGGCAGAGTGAGGAACCCACCAGGTCACTCAGGCTGAAGTCCCTTCTGATGAGGTGACCTTTTTGGGACAGATGTTTTAGCCATGCCAGCCTTGCCACTCCGATAGCATCCAATGGGCTCTTCTGTCCTGACTGGTGCCAAATTTTGGCTTTGTATCTCAAAACTTCATGTGACCAAAGCCTGGAAACCCATATCCTTATTATGAAGTGCCCTCAGACCTTCCCTGGGTAACAGCTACTGACAGGCCTGTTCCAGCCAGGAGCTCTCCACACCACATTTCAAAACGGACTTTGCAATAAAGGTCAATCACTTCTCTCTACTTATTCCATTTTCTGGTGTCTGTGGGCAGAGAGGACAGTGGTGCTCACACCTCTGTGGGACTCCCAGCCTGAAAAGGCTGAATTCCTCCTTGAACATCAGCATCTGCATGGCACCGGGCTTGCCAGAGGTGACTCAGTGGCTTCTCCCACCTTTCCTACCCTTAAGATGAAGCAGCAGCAATGCTTTCACTTTCCCAGGGAAGCTCTGAAGTCAGCTCAGACTGGGAATGCCATCCTGGGAGGAAGCCCACTAAGGGCTAAGGGTGTCCTGGCTGCAGAAATCCTAAGTGATAACATGATTAAAGATCATGACAATGCACATACGTGCGAGGGCTGGTTCTGCAGGCTTGATAGTTCTTTTGCTGTGCTGTATTCTCCTGTATTCCCCATAGGTTGTTTTTAAGGCAGGCAGCACTAACAGCTGCTGTTCTGGGTGAGTGTCAAAGCCTGCACAGCATCCATCATGAGGTGCTGCAGTGCCCTGGGAGTTTGCTCGCTGCAGCGTGGACTTCTGCTCGAGCTGTGGGGTCAGGGATGCTGGTAATAGGGACAGGCTGTTGGGCAAACAACTCAGGGAGATGTCACTTAGCCCCTGGAAGGGGGTTACAGTGCACAGCTAACTCCCTTTTGGAAAAGTAGGGAGGACTAGAATGGATGTCAGGGAAAGGTTCTCCCCCAGAGGGTGCTGGGCACTGCCCAGGCTCCCCAGGGAATGGGCACGGCCCCGAGGCTGCCAGAGCTCCAGGGGCGTTTGGGCAGCGCTGCCAGGGATGCCCAGGGTGGGGTTGTTGGGGGTCTGGGCAGGGCCAGGAGCTGGACTCAATCATCCTTGGTCCCTTGCAGCTCAGGGGATTCTGTGATTCTGCGAAAGCTCACCTGAGGATGAAGGTACAGCCCAGGGGAGGTGAGGCCCAGCGAGGTGAGGAGGATTCTGAGTGACACTTGTGCTGTTCCCAGCGAGGAGCCTCTCTGTGGGACATGTGCTCGATAGTCTGGAGGGGGAAATCATTGACAGCAGTCTGCCTGAGCAAATCTAGAGCTCACATCCCCTTAATCCCATCACAGCACTCACTCATCTGGGCCAAAGGCTATACCTGTGGGATGCGGGGTTCCCTCTGTTCCAGTGCCACTCTGAAGTTTGGAATCTGTGCCCAAAATGCTGAGGCTGAGCCCCGTGCTGGGGCAAAACGCTGAACACTTCTCATCACTGCCATAAATAAGGAAGAGTCGGCAAACCACAGTCAGGAAATGGCCAAAGGACTATTTATAATCACTGCTATCTGCAAAGATATTTGTGAGACCGGCAGAAAAAAATAAATCCCCACTTCACTCTTCCTGACCCCGGCGCCGTCTGTTTGCTTCACTCGGAGGCATTAAAGCTCACCAGAAATGTTTGCCAACGGTTGTACAGAAAGGAAGCGTTGGGTTGTATTTGTTCTTGTCAGCACTGAGCTGCTCCTTCCTTTTCCAGCTGTGGTCCCTTTTGTCCCCTGCTTTGGTGGGACCGTGTGTGCCCTGAGCACTCGAAAGGATCTGCACTGCTGTGAGGTGCAGCACGGACTGGGGCTCTCTGCAGTGGGCTGAATGCACTGAACACCAGCTGGAGCTCCAAAAAGGTTTGGATTCAGGTACAAAGCTTTTCCCTGCACAACGATCGAGGCGTCCTTCATTAGCATCAAAGCCTGGTCAGAAATCACAGCGGCTGAATGGTTGGGATGGGCTGTGTTTGGGTGATGCCAATAAAGCCATGTCCTGGGGAAATTCCAGAGAGCCAGTGCCTCTGGCCGAGGAGCTGATGGTGTGAGCTGGGATGCAGGCGGTGCTCTGCTCCTCCTGCTCTGGGTGCTTGGTGGAGAGGCTGGGGCTGTGCATGGCTCAGGACGCAGCTGAATTTCGGGAGCAAACACCAGGGTGTGGGAGCATCTACAAGCACATGAGTGTGCACTTTACCTGTGTAAAACAAGAAACCTTTGGTTTTAAAAGCAGTAGGACTGTATAAACATGACACTCTCCACAGCAAACTGCAAAGCAAAAAACTCCCAAACCAGGGGGTGCCTCTTACCCACTCTTTAATGACCACACAACACATTTCTGCTGACGGGGAGAGGTTTATTGCTACAACAAAGAGCTTCCTTCTACCTCCAACAAATAATGAAATGGCCACCTCCCAGTGTTGGAATCTACCCTGCCTTTACCTGAGAGCATCTTCCAGTGCCAAAGGGGCTCCAGGAGAGCTGGAAAGGGACTTGGGACACAGGATGGAGTGACAGGACTGTGAAGGGGGAATGGCTTCCCACTGCCAGAGGGCAGGGCTGGATGGGGTATTGGGCAGGAATTGTTCCCTGGGAGGGTGGGCAGGCCCTGGCACAGGGTGCCCAGAGCAGCTGTGGCTGCCCCTGGATCCCTGGCAGTGCCCAAGGCCAGGCTGGACACTGGGGCTGGGAGCAGCCTGGGACAGTGGGAGGTGTCCCTGCCCAGGGCAGGGGGTGGCACAGGATGGGCTTTAAGGTCCCTTCCAACCCAAACCAGCCTGGGATTCCACCTGGAGGTGCAAGGCAGCAGATCCCCACTTGTGGGTCCCCCAGGTGGGGTTGCAGCTGCCGTGTTTGGCCACCTGCCTTTATGGGAGGAGGGTGCTCAGAGCCCCCCTGCCCTGCCAGGGCCCACACTGGAGGCAATAGTGGGATGCTGGAGCTGCCAGCAGAGCTTGGGCATCTTCTTTCACGTATCTGAGAAATACGTGCTGGACTGAGGGAGAACAATGCGGGGAAGAAGTCCCTGGGTGCTGTCCCAGCCCTGTGAGAACCCACGGGGATGTTCAGGGCTGGCATGTGGGCACCAGCAGCACACAAGGCAGGGCTGTGTGCCTGGGGACAGCTCAGCCTGTGCATCACTCCCAGGACTGTGTTTGCCAGGAAAAAGGTGTCCAAGAAAATTCAGACACGTAAGCAAAGAACCTTAATAAATGGGATTTAAATAATAGATTTAGCTGGAAATCCCCAGAAGACGGATTTTTCATCCACACATCAGGTGCTGTAAGCTTAGAAAAAGATAACAAAGCATTCCTCAGACAGAAAAGGTTGAGTTTCTGCTTTAATTGAAAAATCATATGTGGTTTTGATATTCCTAGAGAGATGTTATGTTAAGAAGTAGTTTATACTGCGAGATGTATCACCACTATTTTGGGGTAAATTAGATTAAAGTGATTTGCAGTTATCCCCGTGCTAAGCAGTATAAACGGAAGAAATGGGAAGTTGAAGTTGTACTTAGGAGAAGTGCAGGCAGTTTGCTGAGGAAATCCTGACTCGACTCTGCCTTAACAGGCAACTGTCGGCTCAGGATCAGAGAGGAATTGTAGCTTTCTGCACCCATAATCACATTCATCTGTCTCTTCTTCACAGTGGCATGCACGAGCAGAATTAGGAATATTTGCATGCCTTAAATTGAGTCTTTCTGCTTTAATTGTGTAATTATGGAAATCACTATTTAGGGATCCATAGCTGTGGCTCTGCTGAATTCTGCACTTCAGGCAGGCACACGATCCCTTCGTTCAGGAATGTTCCCTGCAAAATCCCCACATCCAGCGTGGAGTACGGAATACATGTCCTGGGTATGTATTTGCAAATTCATTAATTAACTTATCAGTTAAAACTAATTAAAAATTGGTTCTTTAACAAATCTAATACATTGTGTCAGACCTGTCTTTTTTTTTTCCTGAAGATCCTATTAGCGGAGTAACGCAGCCCCTGCAACCTTCCTGTGTAATTAATACTCACGGAAATCTTGTGGATAAATTTCACTGGCAGAATTTATTTGACAATGGTCTCTTACGAGATTACACTTCATAACTGGAAGTTTATTAAGCAAGGCTCGTTTGCAGGGTTTTCCCTCAGTTTCCCATAAGGATTTGCCTCCCTTCCAGCCCTCATGGTCCCGTGTCACTGGGGCACTCGTGCTGCTCTGCTGGGGTGAAGCTTCACGGAGCAGGGAGCTCGGGAGGGTTGTGGCTGCTCTGGAGCAACAGGAAGCAGCCACACACATGGGAGAGTTGGACCACAAGCCATGGGTTGACTAACGAGCATAAACTGTCTTTTAAACTCATTATAACCCCTTTAGTTCATCCCATGTGGGCCGTGGGGCGGGAGGTTGGAGAAGAGAAAAATTTCCTGGCTGTTTGTTACCGTCACCAACAGAATATACTAAATAATACATGACTGAGTGGTGTGATTAATTTTATTTGCACTCGTGTGGGGTGCTCCAAACCATGCACTCCCAGTTTCCCTGCATGTGAGTAATGTGTCCCTGCCAGACCCACGCCAGTAAAGCCCTTTGAGCCGCCCCGCCGCAGACAGCATCACCCCAAAAACACCCCGCAAACTTCCCCGGGCTCGGGCAAGACAAAGAGCCTGACCAAAATGTAACACGCTGTCATTTGTAATCCTGCCACAGCTGCTGACCCACCTCGGGTAAGTCTGAGCTGTGCCCAATCCAGTTGTGCGACTGGCAGGAAATCAGGGATCCTCACGGAACGGCACTGGGTAAAACTGGGGATTTCTTTGGCAGTGCTAATTACAAACAGTAGCTCACACAGCTCTCACTCAGCATCAGCAGAGCACAGCTCTCGCTGAGCTTGCTCCCCCTCAGAGAGGAACTGAGAATAAAAAAGAGGTAAAATTGAGTCAGTCAGGAAAGGGCACATTTAGAAGTGCATTTTAGAACTGAAGTGGCGGCGTGGAGCTGTGCTGTGCTGGCTTCCCCAGCACCAGCTCCTGCAGAGAGTGTCCCACTCCCTCCCCACGGAGCAGACCTGGTGGCCCTGTCCTGGCACAGGGCAGAGCAGACCTGGTGGGCCTGTCCTGGCACAGGGCAGAGCAGACCTGGTGGCCCTGTCCTGGCACAGGGCAGAGCAGACCTGGTGGCTCTGTCCTGGCACAGGACAGAGCAGACCTGGTGGGCCTGTCCTGGCACAGGGCAGAGCAGCTCCTTGGCCACGCGGGAGCCCCTCGCTGCCAGCCCCTCTCGCAGCCCCCGGCGCTCTCCTCCCTCTGTGCTGCCGAGCCTCTGCTCATAAATTAACAAATTGCAAATACAACATTAAATAATAGCAAATGCATCCTTACAAACAAACAAATAAATATTTCCATTGCTTTATTAATAGAATTTTGACAGCTTCATTAGGTTGGTGAAATTTCAAGATACTTAATGAAATAATGCTTCATCCCTTGGCTTGTGATATAAATTCTAATGAAATGTGCAATTCCAATTCATCCCCAACAAACTGTGATGCTCTGCTCACAAGGCACTATCAGACTGCCAAGGGTTTTATTTCCATGACATTATGATCTTAACAATTTTATTTTAACAGTTGGAATGGTTGTGCCTAATAAGTTAAACAGCAGAATAAAAGATCCCTCTAGAAGGAAAAAAAAAAATATATGTTTAGGTGGAAGAGACTTCAGAACAGATTATGGGTTGTTTTATATTCTAAATATGACACATTAATATCTACTCATTTAATACTGTAATTTTTTTAAAGTTCCTTTCACTGAAAGATGATCTTTATTTCTCTGAAAATTGCCTGGTGGAATCCCCACTTGTGCAAATGATAAGTGACTGCCGCACACCACGAGCTAAATGCTCCAGAGCTCAGTGGAGCTGCCCTTAAATGAACAAAGTAAATGGAAAAAAAATTAAGTAGAATTAATATTATTAAAGATAATAATATAAATTATTAGTAGTATTCTATTAAGGTCAGATTAATCCCACTACAATTCAATTGGAATAATACATGCAATTTATGCAATCACAAATGTTTTAACATTTAAATTACCTTTCTGGCGTTCTGGAAAGCTGTGCTTTAGGCTGCAGGGCAAGGCGGGCCCTGNCTGGGAGCAGCCTGGGACAGTGGGAGGTGTCCCTGCCATGGCAGGAGGCTGGAACGAGATGTCTTTCAGGACCCTTCCCACCCAAACCATGCCATTATTCTGCGATTCTATGATTCTCTGATCTTCTGGATGAGTGTGGCACCCCTTGGCTGTGGGCCCGGGGTGCCTGAGGGATGGGGCCTTTCTGGCCTCTGCAGCTCCCTGAGGGACCGGGCCAGGCCGGACTGATGGGATGAGATCCATTGTAGGTTCAGCAAGGCCGCGCCGGGTTCTGCACCTGGGTCACAACAGCACCAGGGCAAGGCTCCAGGCTGGGCCACAGGGGCCTCTCCTCCTTTTCCACTTGCTGGAGAGACTGGAAGCCCTTTGGGACTCAGAGCATCTTATTTGCTGTTTGTGCCAAGGCTGGCGAGGAAGCCTTGCTCCCAAGGAGACCTCCTGATACTGCGGAAATGCAAATAAATAAGCAAGACAGGAGTAAAGTTTTAACTCAGAAGGAGTTCTGTGGCTGGCTGTGCAGGATCCACCTTCACTCATTTTGCAGCACCGTGGTGGGACAGTGACACAGTTGTGGCCTTACAATACAGTTCCCAGCACTGTGCAAGCTCCAGGGGCTGTTGTGTCGTGCCAGGTGTGTGTAGGAACACCATTCCAGCCCCTGGAAGGGCTCTGTGCCCTGTCACTATCCCTCCTGGGTGCTGACCTGTCCCCTCCTGGGGCTCAGAGCTCAGGGAGGAGGCTGCTGTCCATGGCTGTGGCAGTCTGGGGGTCAGTGCAGGGTGGAAAACCTCCCAAGCTCAGGTGGCACTGGGACATGGCCACAGCTGGGGCATCACTGGCAGTGGGACCCTCCTCTTTGGAGACAAACCCTGCATTCCACCCTTTGAGCTGATCCCGTTCTCTCCTTCATCACTGCTTGCAAGGATAAAAGTGTCAGGGGCTGCCAGGGGTCCAGCCCTTCTCATAATGGTGGTTATACAAATAATCTCAGGTTTAGATTAAAAATAGTCATGGTTTTGACTGCTTTTCCCCCAGTGTTCTGCGGCAGCAGGGCCGTGAGCCAGCAGCTGTCCCCAGATAAGATCTACACAGAGTAAGGGAGGGCAATTGGCCATCATTTTTAAAGACATTATTTTTAAACACTGTGAGCACAGTGACAGAGGAGAGGCTCAGGAACAAGGGCAATCTGTGGCCGGGGTCAGCCCCGTGCCCACGGCGGGGGAAATGCTGGATTCCAGCAAGCCCTTGCAATATGCAATGGACCATTTGCTGCAGTGCCCCGAAGCCCTCAGAGCAAAGAATCTCCTGTAGACTCTCTGAATTTAAGCTTCCTCCAATGCCCCGAGGAGTTTATGAGCTGCTTGACCAAGATAATGACACTCTGACATTTTTGGATCCTCTCAGTGACACTGTTATTAATTTTACCATCTAATTTTATCATTTTTATCATCTTTTTCAAGAAGCAGTAGGGACTACAATTAGGGTTCTTTTTCTTGTTGATAATAACAGCTGTTAGTACCTATAACTCATCAGCCAGATTTTTCTTTAATGCATTTGGCTTCCCTTATCAATTTCCTACCACTCAGAAACGTTAAATTATCTTGATTACTAGTTTTTCCCTTTTCCCCCCCTATTCTTTATACACTGCTTCTTTTTCTAATTGCTGCTTTCATTTTCACCTAGAGAGATCTCAAAATCAAACACCATTCTTTAAAAATTGTGGCACAAATAGAACTTTTTAGCCAGCTTGGGAACTCTTAGTGGAAACTTCTTGTTTTTCACTCATGTGAAATGTACATGTTTATTTTTCTTCCCAGCGAGTTTCCCTCACCTCTTTATTCAGCCTCACAGAGCCAGGGAGAAGCACCAGGTATATATTACTGGTTGGGACTGTCTTTTATTATCCCATAATTAATGTAATCAGGTCATGATCACCGGTCTCCAGGCAACCACCGATTTCTAGTTCAGTGATCAATTCATCTTTATCCATCATAATAAGATCTAAAATAGAATTACCTCACGTTAGGTGCCATCTCTTTTGTGTTAGAAAATTATCATAGATGATTTTTAGAGATGCCACTGATGTTTTATGGCTGCCTGCAGGAGGTCTCCAGCGCTCACCTCCCACAGCAATGTCCTGCAGAAAAGGAGTTTCTTTGGGCAGTGCCCCCAGCTCGGGGGGTGGTGGCACCAAGAGCCTCTCCCCCCCTGTCAGCTGCTACCCTGCAGCAAAGAAATGCAGGAAATAGAGAAAATTGCCACTGCATCTCTGTTCATGGGATGGCTGGGGATGGCAGGGACCTGAATGCTCATCCCATGAGCAGGGACACCTCCCACTGTCCCAGGCTGCTCCCAGCACCATCCAGCCTGGCCTTGGGCACTGCCAGGGATCCAGGGGCAGCCACAGCTGCTCTGGGCACCCTGGGCCAGGGCCTCCCACCCTCCCAGGGATGAGTTTCATCCTGACATCTCACCCAAGTTTCTCCTCATTTAGTTTAAAATTGACACCCCTTTTTCTGTCATGGTCTGCCCGTGTAAGAAGATCCTCTCCCTCTTTTCTATGAGCCCACAAGCAGTGATTTAAGTTATAAAGATATTTTTAAGTATTTTTGATCAGTTAGAGTAATCCAAAATTTTGAGGAGTGTAATGAAAACTGGTGATTTATAAAGTCAAGTTTATTGAATATGACTCTTAAATCAACACTCTCATTGTATTTCTGTCCTATTGTATTTCCTCTTGGTTCATTTTGGGCTGAAAATAGATTGAATTCAGCTTTTTAAGATTGCATCTTCTATCTATGCTGATCCTGGGAAAGAACTCCAGGTCCTGTTGGGCACATTGAAATGGCATTGCAGTGCAAGGGTGAATAAATCTGGAACACTCAGTTCCACGGGGAGTCCTTGGGTGTGGGCAGCAGGGCTGGGACAGAGCTGCTGCCTCCTGCAGTCCTGAGGGCTGGGGTTCATCTGGAGCCTTCTGTGCCACTGTGGGCAAGGACACAGGGGCCCTGAGGAGCAGCTGAGCTCCTTTGGGCTCTCCAGATTCCAGAAGGTTCCTCCCAAGGCTGGTGGAGACCAACCTGCAGAGCTGTCATGAGCCATACATCCTGGCACTGCTGACAATCTGCAGAGTGCCCGGGCAGCCCTGGGGCCAGGGTCCCCTCTGGCTGGACATGGTGGTCAGTCCCATGTCCCTCGCAGGGGCAGAGGGTGAGGCAGGACCTCCTTGTGCTGCCCCAGTGCCCCACCTCCCAATGGAAACACTAAAAACCAGCCTCTTGTGTGGGGCTCTGCAAGGAAATGTTTTCAGGCTGCCCAAGGAGAGGGAGAGAAAGCTGGCTGGATGGCAAATAATTAGAATAATTATTTGAAAATCAATAACTGTCTGAAACAGCAATCAATTAACCTGGAGACATTTCAAAATGAGATCTATACTGACTGGGCAGCTGAAGCCCGAATAATGACTTGGAATTTGCCCTGGATAACCTTAAATTATCTTTTGCCTTAGGTGGCTGCACCCCTGAATCACCCACAGCCCTGGTCCCTGATTTGGCCAGCTCTGGGATGAGGGGAGCTTGCTCTTCCTCAGGGCTGTCCCAGGTCAGTCACTGCACACCAGGGACTGGAGACAGCCCTACAAGGAGAGGAGCACTGATTGCAGGGTGAGGATTCACCTCCCTGTTCAACGGAAGAAACCCCAGAAAGAGATTTTAGGGCATTTGTCTTTGAAGCCCCAAAGCAGGGGCAGGCTGGATCATGTTTACTGCAAACCAGAGCTGTCTGGGGGGCTCCTGGAGGCAGATCACTTCCCACGGAGCCCTGGAGAAGCATCTGGTTTATTTTTGAACTCTAGCAGCTTTCTAGGAAGGGATGAATATCACTGGGGGCTGTTTTCTCAGATTAAAAAAAAAAAACAAAATTAAAGATTTCACAAGTGTGACTTTCTGTGTACTGCCTGCATGAAAACTGCCACCCCAGCCTTTAAAATGTGCAGCGAAGCCTTTTCCAGAGCTCTCCCCCGTGCCTGACTAAAAGCAGTGCAAAGGCAGGAGCAGCCCAGCCGGCTCAGGCAGGGGCGGTGTTGGGACACCCCTGGTGCTGCCGAAATTCCTTTTCCCCTTTTCTCAGTCCCAAGGGGTTCCTGCCCGTGGGAAGGGGAGGTCGTGCCAGGCTCAGCAGCAGACACAGCTCCATGGGACAGCTCCAGGTGCCACCTCGTGTGACACCCTCCAGCCTGGGCCCCCTGTGCTGCCCTCCGGGGGAAGTGATCCCCGCTCCTGCTCTCTGCTGAGCTCCCGAGGTGCCTGGATGTTTACATTGGTGTTGGATATTTAAAGCAGGGAAGGGGGAAGAGGAGCAGGTAGGTGCCGACTGCTACTGTGAGGAGCCCCCACGCTCCTCACCCTTTCCACATCCAGCTGGGCCTTTTCTTTTTCATTCGACAAAGAAAACACAGGGATGGACCAAAAGGAATGTTGCAGAGAGTATCATGTCCTCTCTAATCCAGCAAGCTAAATAAAATGAAGAGTTTTAACCCATTTTCTTGTGTGGGTAGTCTCTGGTTAGTCCCTCACGGCGTGAATTATGGTGCAATAATTCACACTGTGCTGCATGGACGGCCCTCAGCTCCCAGCCTTGTGCCTGACACTGCTCTGGGCATGAATTATTGTCCTATAATTCACACCTTGTCATATCTTATTGCCGGAACATCCCCGAAATGACAAAGCTGGAGTCATTAAGGAGAAATTCAGTCAAAACTAACGAAGGTGGTTGATGGCAGGAAGGACCATGTACTTAAGGCTGATGAGGAGCAGCTGAAGGAGCTGGGGGGGCTCAGCCTGGAGGAAAGGAGGCTCAGGGGGAACTTCTGGCTCTGCACAACTCCCTGACAGGACGGTGCAGCCCGGGGCTGCCTCTTCCAGTGGGACTCTCAAAGAGCAGGATATTCCTTGGACTTCACTGCCTTCCTTGGGAGTGCAGAGGGACATTTGGTGGGACAGGCTCCAGACTGTGCTGAGGCCTAAATCTCGCATGGTTTCATCTTAAACCCAGAGCAGCAGTGGCTGTGCCAACCTGCTGGCACCGAGCTCGAGGGGTAGAACCCTGCACACAGCTCGGGTCCAAATCCACCAGCTTGCCCAGCTTCTCATTTCTCAGGACACTGATGCTGCCCTGAGTTTAAAAAGCGGCTGGAGAAGGTCAGGAGAGCCTGTCCAGCTGGCATGCAGGCACAGGCCAGGAGCAGGGAGGTGTTTGAACAAGTGTATCACAAATTACATGGCAAAAGCAGCAGCCAGTTGGCTGAGTCCCCCAGGGAGACCACTTTGGACTTGCTCAGTGAAGGGATCAGCAAAACGCCTTGGGCAGTGGGGATGGCTCGTGTCAGGATGTCCCAGGGGATGACACCCTGGACCATGGTGACCCTCTGAGCCATCTCTCTGCCAGCTGTTGGTGCAGCAGAAGGCAGCGAGCTCGGATGGAGCCAGGTCCCAGCGAAGGTGGCAGCCTCACCAGCTGGCACCGTGCTGCATCCAGCTGGCTCCCAGGCTGCATCCAGCTGGCAGAGGCAAGAGCACTGAGCCCGGGAAAGGTGAAGCCAGCCAGGGAAACCCAGGCCCCCTGTTGCCCTGGCAGCTCTGGCAGTGTTTGTGCTGGCACACGGATTCAGCTCGGCGCTTCCCGGGGGGATGCAGCACCTCCAAGGTGTCTGTGCACCAGTGTAGGCAGTGTGTGCTGGCAGCTGGGAATAAACATGCATAACCATTAGTTATCCACTAATTAGTGGACTAATAACCAGCTGAACCAGCTTCTTCTTCAGTAGGTGAGTCTTTCCTGTCATCCTGGATTGTTACAATAATCACAGTCACTCCGTGTGTTCCTGCAGAGTCACTCACCCAGAAGGGACCATGGGACAGCCTGCAACTGTCCTGCTGCTTCTGTCACCCCAGTGCTGCCAAATCTGGTGGCAAAATACCATAAACTGCCACGAAACTGAGTGCTGGGGGGTGTGTGGGTGTGTGTGTGAAGTCCAGAAATCTCCCAGGACATTTCCCTGTCTCAGCCTGGGGACTGAGCTCCACACCTGCCTCAGGTGTGAGATGTGGCAGAGACAGGAGCAAAGCGCTTGGAGCAGGTGAAACAAGCCCAGCCCAACAACCCCAAGGGCAGCATGCAGCCAGCTGAGTTTTCTGACCACAAGGAACACTTCAGCTTGTTAAAATCCCTTTGGGATGTTCTCTGGGCTTGTCACTGCAGGAAAACAGCCTCTTTCCTCCCAGATCGTTGACGTAGCTTATTACTGAATACTCGTCTGTTTGCAGATGTTCTATATTTTCCTGACATGAAGTTTCTTAACATCCCTTTTAAATTGTCTTTATGCTCACAATGTTGATGCATAATCTCTTTTTTCCTTGAGAAGTTCCTGTAAGTGCCTCGTGCAGTGATGAGATGAAAGCTTTCTTTGTGTTCCTGCCAATCCAGTTTGTATGCCTCTGTTTGTCACCTGCAGATAAAAGCTCAGGGATGTTGTTTAGAGCCAGCCTATGAAGTAGAGACTCAACTGGAGGCAAGGACAGGAGGAGAATATTAGCAAAGCAACCACCTCATTCTTGACAATGCCAGCACCAGCCATTGTGAAGCTTTGCCCAAACAGGAATCCCTTCCTAAAGCCTCTTAGGGTGCTTACATTTGACTTCAAAGAGGGTACACACGAGGCCAGCCCAGCTGACGAGAGGGAACTCATTAAGCTGCAGTAATTTGGCAGGTCTGTGTTTACTTCTGCTGGAGCATCACATTTTGTGAACCATTTTTTTCCAACCCAGAAGGTTTTGAACTGTGTTGAGCTGATGAAACCCAGTCACACAAACCATTGCGTGGCTCAAAAACGTTGAGTGATGAAAGTCTGTGAACAGAACCTTTCATTAAACAGGGGACCACATTTCCTTTGGTTTCAGCCAATTAGAAACCGGTTTTAGCTGAAGCAAAGTTGTACCTTTTTGTGACAGACTCAGCTGTGTGGGCACACCAGTGTTAGTTTATATCCCATGAGGGGGGCACAGCTGGAGCTTTGTGCCCTTGGGGGTTCCTGTGAACCCCTCTCCCCCTCCACACACCACAGCCCATCACTGGAGGCTGCTCTGAGTCCCTCCCTGCTTTCTTCCCTCTGACCTTTGGGGTTGTTGTGTTTGTATGTGGTTTGCTGGGAGGATGCTTAACGTGCATCCAGGCAGAATCTCCAAACCCTTAAATCCTACAGACTATTCCAGGAGAAGTGAGTTCACTGATGGCACAGCTGTGGGAATATGGAACTGGAAGGAACCTGCTCCACCTGGGCCTGTAAAGGTTTGTTTGTCTGCTCAACAGTTTCCTTTCTTCTCCTGCTGGATCGCCTTGGTGGCCACCAAACACCGTCACAACGCTCAGCCCACGTTTGCCCTCCCTCCTCTCCATCCCTGCCCCTTTCCTGCTCCACTGGGTTGGGTGGGATGCAGAGGCAGGATTGAGGAGCTCTCTGCACCGGGTGAAGAGTCACAGAACCAGAGTCACTGAGGTTGGAAAGGACCTCTGGTGTAGGGGTTTGGGGGCTTTTCCAAGGTAGGAAAATAGTATGATTTTCCTCTTCTCTCCTAATGCAAATGTGGCCAGATTGATTTCCCTCCAACTTTCCATAGAGCAGACTCATTCCAAGAGGAGAATTTTGGGAAAAGGTACAAGTTTGTGAAGACAGAGTGTTCTCATGGAGGCTGAAATAGTCCCTTTAGCTGGAACATTTGTGGCACATGGCCACAAAGGCAGGGTTTGAAATTGGGGCAGGGAATATCTCAGGGTGGAATCCCAGAGGAAGGAGGATGGCAATCGAGGCAGGGGATTCAGGGGCAGATCAGCTCTGGATGATGCAGCACGGGGTGGATGTCACAGCAAGGTGACACAGGATGATGAGTGAGGGCTGAAGGGGAAGAGCCAGGGGCCCAGCAGGGCTCCATGCTGGGCGTTTGTCCTGGGTTTGTGTCCTCTGCAAGCCCAAATGGTGCAGTCTGGGCTCCAGTGGGGGAGTGGTGATGTCCCCACACCCCCAGGAATGAACACAGAAGTGATGATTTAGAGCAGATGCAGCCCCAGGTCAGCTCCAGGCGCTGGGGTGGATGATGCTCACAATTGGCTGATGTTGTTCCAGATCTTCTAATGAGGGTCCGATATTTTTATTTTCTTTGAGCTTTCTGCAGCAAGTTCAATAATGAACCACTGCAAATCAACTTAAAACAATGGTGCAGGAGCAGATAACTCTGAACTCCCGAATATTTAAAGTAGCTGCCACGTCCATAGTGAAGAACAGGCTGAGTTACTCAGCTCCTCTGTGTCAGCTGAGGGAACTGCCCCCGCATGGAAATGTGCTCTTTGCATTCGTTTGTGCTGAGAACTCATTCCGATTAATATAGGCCAGCCCTGTCTCGTTTCAGTTTTCTTTTGAATTACCCTGAAGATCTGTTTATTTACAGCTGAGTGTTTGAATGCAGTCACTTGGTGTCTCTGCAAACACCACAGGGCTGGACACTGCACTGACAGAGCAAAACCTGAGAGCAGGAGAACTGAGAGGGGACCCCAAGCTGTGAGAAAGCTGTGGCTGGGCAAGCAGGAGATATTCCAGTTCCCAAAGGTCTGCCCAAGGACAGCAGAGCACCTTTGGAGGTGGCAGGAGGGTGCCTGATTGCTGCTTGTTCAGCCCCAAAGTTTGTGTGGCAGGAGAGGCTGTGGTTTGGGCTGGAAGGGACCTTAAAGAGACCCTAAATCCCATCTTTTTCCACCCCCTGCCATGGGCAGGGACACCTCCCACTATCCCAGGGTGCTCCAAGCCCTGTCCAGCCTGACCTTGGAGACTTCCAGGGCTCCAGGGGCAGCCACAGCTTCTCTGGGCACCCTGTGGAGAGGAATTGGCTGGACACCACATCCCAGCTCCTTCCTGCTGGGAGCACAGAGCTGGCCAGGACCTCAGCCATGTCTCCAGGAGCTCTCAGCAGCTCAGGATGCTGCTTGAGGCCCCTCTCCTGTGTGCCCCTGGCTTTGTGGAGCTGTGGGCTGAGAGAGCAGAGCAGACTCTCCACGGTGCCAGTGCATGGGCAGATCCCCCAGGTTTGCTGCAGGTAACCTGGTTTTTGGGACTTCCCAATGCGTGCTGGGGTTTTCCAGCAGGGTGGGGTTCACTTGTGCTGCTAAATTGTTCCCCCAAGGCAGAGGGTGCGTGTGAAACCCTGGAGATTTCAGGCTGTCAGGTGTTGGAGGTCTCCCGTGGGGGGATGATGTGCTCAGCCCGAGCTGGCCCCAATCTCGGGCTGTTCCTGTGCCCCGAGGGACCAGCCTGGGGTCTGTCTGCCACAAACCCTCCGTGCCTTCAGTCTGGACAAGCTGAGGCTGTTCCTAGGCTGGTTTTGAGCTCCAGCTCCCTGTGCTTGGCACATGTGGACCATGGCCACGGGTGAGGAGGGTGATGGAGGGGCATCGTCCTCACGGGCAAGGTCAGCTGGGACCAGAGCACGGGTCATCATTCAGCTGCCATGGGGTTCAGCCCTGCCCCTGGGCTGTGGGGTCCTGCAGACATGGGCTGAGTTTTGGGCTGCTGGAGGGACCCACTGGAGCACAGGAACTGCTTTTTGGCTTGGGGGGACACCCCCAGGTTCCCTGCACACCTCGAGGGGGTTCCCTGGTCACAAAGCATCAGATCTGACCTCCCACACCGTGAGCCTGCTCTGGGGGGATGAGCTCAGCACTTTCTGTGTGTTTTACTGAGCTGGGTGGTTCCCACCCCGCAAGAAGGGGCACAAGCCACAGCCCTTCTGTGCTGTGAGCCAGGGAATACAGACAGAAACACGAAATGTGGAAGATTTGGATTGGGAAGTTCTGCCAGTCTGAATAAAACTGGATTTCAGGTTTCACGCCTTATCATCTGGATTTGCATCTGGCAATTCCAGGAGCCACTGCCAAGCAGCCAGAGCTCTGCAGATCCACCCAGGTGGGCCTGCTCCTTCTCCTGCTCGAGTTTCATCAGGGAGGCTCCGTGTGCTGTATCCGTGCTCTGCCCATCAGATAAGGGCACGAGGTACTCAGCTAATGCAAATGTACAGTAAATCAATAACACGCCACTGCTAATACCCCTTAATTACAGCACAACAGGCTGCAGCTCCTCTGCAATCACACGGAAGGAGAACTGGCTGAGGTGGCGTCAGGAGAAGGCGGCTCAGAGATTTGGGGATCAAAGAAAACCTGTCCTAGGAGTGGGCAGGGGAGTGGGAGGGATCTGAGCGAGGAATGGTGGAATTCCAGGGGTAAGGCAGGGGCTGGGGCACAGCACGAGCTGAGCTGCTGTTGCACGTGTAGAGAACAGAAGCATCCCTTGGGATGGTGGGGTGGGAGAACATCGGGGAAAGAGGTGCCTGTGGAAGGGAGGTGAGATGGGTGGTGACCCTCAGCTGCTGCACCTGAGACCTGGAGGGGCTTGACAAATCTCCCTTCCCAAGGTTTCAGTAAGACAGATACAAATGGTGAGTGAGACACTCCCAATCCAGCACCAAAGGGAAGTCAGGAGGTGAAGGGATGGATCAGAGCACGTGGCCCAAGGCTCTGCATCCCCCAGGGCTGGGGCCGGGCTGGGCCATGGTGCATCTGAGCCCTGTGGGACCTGACTGCTGGCCCAGGACTCCTGCAGGCCAGGGGCTCCTGCCCGTTCCCACAGCCCTGCCCTCGAGCCAGACACGGACCCAGCCAGCACCAGAGCAGCCCCATTTTTGGGAGGTTTGCACGTGGCCAACACAGCCCACAAGTGAAGGGCCTCGGGGTGAGCTGCTCGTCTCCGTGCTTTAATCCAGCCCTCCTGGTGATGCCGTGGCAGAGAACATTTTGCTCAGATCTGTTAATTGAAATTTAATTGAAACTGGTTGACTGGGAGCTCTCCGAGGGCCCAAGGACTGGAGGAATGACAGTCCACTGAGGAGAGCTCTGCACTGCAAGGCAGCAATCCGGGCTCACCAGGGCCTGGGCTTGAGCTTAAAATAGTTACCAGTTCTCTGAAAGCTGGCACAGCAAGGATGTTTGTGGACTGTGCTTCTTTTGGAACAGAAACAAGCAATGGACAGCGATGGGATTTGAAGAGAAGGAGAGAGAGAGGAGTTGTCTGGATTTTTCCTCTGCTTTGGAGGGAACAGTGGAAGAGTAAAGTGTTACCCGGGTGAGAAACCAGGAGTCAGAGCTGGAATGGTCTGAAAGCAGGGAGAGAGGGCATGGGAAGGTGGAGATGGGTTTTCAGGGTGACGTGGTTGCAGGAAAGGGGGAACAAATTTGGCTGGCATCCCAAAGAGACACAAGAGCACAGTGATCATTCATGTAGGGACTCAGTTCCACCAGGAATATCCCACTGAATGGAATTTTTGGCAACTCTTACTGGTCCAGGCTGGCAGTGTTGGAACCATCAGACCTGAGGCTGATGAGCAGCATTCTGTGGTTCTCTGTGGGCTGTGGGTTCAGCCTTGGAGGTGATGTCTCACCAGGCATCCCTGGCTCCCTCCCTCCCTCCCTATCAGCATCTCCCCTTGCCCTGTGTGGGACTCCTTTCCCAGCACATCTCCGAGCTCTGGGAAGCCCTGGCAGATTACAGCTGGCAGTGCACAGGGAAGGCTGCCTGCAGCTGATAGCCCACCCCTGGCATGGCTGAGGGGAGGAAGTCCCCGTGTCCCTGGCTGCTGGCTGAAATGCCACCCCCTGTTCCACCCACTGCATGAAATCCCAAGTAAATAACTCAGCGGAGCAGGATTACCCTGAAATTTGTTTCCATCCTCTCACTGTGATTTGGTTGTCTGTGGGCATTAACTCCACAATGTAATAAGCAAAGCCTCTGAAATACCTTCGTGAGAATTAGGGTTCTATAAATTAACTGATTACTGATAAAGCCTAATTATAAATTAGGTCTTATTATCAGAAGCCTCTGAACGAGTCTGAATGAATTAAAGCTGTAGGAGCAGGAATATTTCAGTTAACTCTGTGAACTCTGATAAAGGTCTGAAGAGGGGCTGTGCTCTGCCCTGCTCCCAGGGAGCTTCTGCCAAAGGGCAGCCTGACACAGCCCCTGCCCCCTGAGTCTGTTCTTTGCCTCTTTCCCTTTGCCCAAGGAGCGAGGAGATCCCTTCCCCAGGGGGAGATCACTTCTCACCCGGTTCAGGAACACCCAGAGGTCCCACTGCGAGGAGCAGGGGTGCTCAAGGGATGCAGCCTGGGAGGCAGTGGGTGGGAGGGCTCAGAAATAGCTTTGCTCTCACTTTTCATGGAAAAAATCCTAATTCTCACCACTCTCTAACCCTCATCCTGCAAATCCTCTCTGTGACCTCAGTGCACTGTGCACACAAACCAACACCTGTCCAAGACTCACCCACCATTCCAGCTCCCCTGCCCGTGGAAGAACTGGAAATCTATGAGTTACATCGTTTGGGCTGATAAAAAAGGCTGAGTGGCTATTTGGGATTTTAATGCTGTTCCCCAGCCTTTGAATGATTCGCATTCTCTCCCACCTGTCCAACATGCCAGCACATTTTTGACAGAGGAATAGGAAATGTTTGATAGAGGAGAGGAAGTGATTTCCAGCTGTGGGGTCCCCAGTTGCAGCCTGATGAGCACATTGCAAGACCCGTGGCTCTGGGAACAATCCACTTCTCCCACTCTGGGAAGGCTCCACTTTCCCCACTCCAGAGTGGTGGTTCCCTAAAGGAAAAGGAATTCTGGCTGTGACTCGAGGTGGAATCACACATCTGAGAGAAGCTCAGCTTCAGCACTGCCCTGATTTGCTCTGCAGCCGAGCACCTGAGCAGTGATCCCAGTGGGAATCCTACAAGGTATGGTGGTGTCCTTCTAGGAAAAAGGCAGCGACTGTGAACCAGACTCTCCTCAGTGCAGTTTGTGGTCTCCTGGGCAGTTTGTTGCCTGAGGAAGGGTCACACTTTTGGTGGCTCGTGTCCGTCAGCTGTGGGAAGCAGATTCCGTGTGTCCTGGTGTCCCTGTGTCCTTGTGGAGAGCGGGGCGTTGCTTTGTCCCCATGGCCACCACTCTGCTCCTCACTCACAGCCCCCCACAGCTCTGCTGGGGCTCCGGGCTGGCAGTTCCCACTCCTGATGCTGCGACAGGACTGCATCCAGCAGTGCAGGAAGATGTGCAATTCCCTTGGGAAGGGCACGTTTCCAAGCAGGTGATCCCTGGATGCCAGCTGGAGAGCAGGATCCAGCACCAGTGAGAAAGAACATGGGGAAAATAACACCCATCTGCTTTTCCAGCATGGAAAAATCATCCTTTGGCTTTTTAAGGAGAAGTTCCATGTAAAGCTATTTTCATTCCTCCACACACAGATGGAATGAGATTGTTTTCATGATGGCAAGGATTTGCTTCTTCTATTTGCCAGTGCAACCAAACATTTAATTATAAAAGCTCCTGAAATTAAGTAGATGCAAAAATTAAGATGAATATGCTCATTTTTGCCAATCCTGTGGAATGCTTTTCCTCTGCAAGACTCATTCCTTTACAACACGCTGTAGCAGAAAGTTAACACTCACATAATGACCTTAAAACCTGCTTCGAATGCAGAAACAGGTCATTGCTGCTCACTCTCTTAAGAAAAGTTATAAACCCCTAAAAATTGAGTCTGCGATGGAAACACTGTAATTATAGAGCACAACATGTGACACCATCATTCTGTGCTCAGTGTAAAGTGTCTTCGACTGCAGAGCACTTACAGGAGACTCAGCTGCCTCAAGGTCACTGAGGGTGTCCCCTTTCTTATTCTCCTCTGCTCTGGAACACTGGACTTCCCATGGACGTGTCCAAGGCCAGGTTGGACGGGGCTTGGAGCACCCTGGGACAGTGGAAGGTTTCCTTGCCCATGGCAGGGAGTGGGATGAGATGGACTTTAAGGTCCCTTCCAACCCAAACCAGTTTGGGATTCTGGGATTTGTAGGGACAGAAATTCCCACTCAGGAGGATTCAGGTGGGTGCCACCCCGGGGAGCTGAACTGGTCCAGTTCAATCAACTCAACCAAGGCAAAGGCATTTTTAGTGTGGTTGCAGTGACCTATTTCAAATGGGCTTGAGCTTCTTCCTGCTTGTCTCAGGCAACCTGGCAGAGGCCTGGCTGACTGGGAAAAGGGAGCACTGCTCCTTTCTCAGGTGGAACCGAGTCACATCCACGTGGCACCCTAAATGGGCATGAGCCCAAGCACAGGGAAACCCCAGAGGGGGAATTATTCTCCTCCCTCTCCATGGAGAGCAGAACAGAGCAGCCAAGGGCATCTCCTGTGCTGAAGCCCAGGTCTGTGGCAGGAGGAAATGCATTCCACAGATTTCAGCGTTCTGTCTCCCCAAATTCCACAGGGGATTTGGGGGTGAGGGCCTGACCTCGGGAGGCTGTGCCCCCCTGTTGAGCACCCCCACAAAGACACAGCACTCAGACATTGTGTGGGTCCAGTCACACCCGGACAGCGCTGCAGGGCCAAGGAGAGCTGCCTGGAACAGCTCAGCTCCAACAGCCTCATCTCTCGGGAAAAATTCCAAGGAAAGCTGGTGGGCAGCATCGAGCAGCTGCCGTTGTGATCCAGGTGTTAAACTGGGCCAAGGCCTCCCCAGCCCCTCCAGCTGTGCTGCTGTGGCTGGGCAGGGAGAAAGAAGAGGGGGGTGTTGGCCACAGCTGCACCGTGCCCTGCAAAAGGTGTGGGACTCATGGAACATGGGGGTCAGCAGGCTTGGAAAAGCTGCAGGGACACCACCAGGCTGTGGGTCAGGCTGTCCCAGGGGAGCTTGGCCACCTTTGTAGCTCACACATGGTGTGCTGGTGTCACCTGTGTGACCACAGAGAGGTCCGACAAGTCAGGGGGTGCCCCCTGAAACACTGCACCCTGAAACACTGCCTCAGCAAGGGGGGACATTGGTGGGCCTGGGACACCCCTCCGAGGTGACAGCGTGCCCACCCCCAGCAATGGGAACCGTGTTTGTGGTGTCACATCCCCTCCTCCTGCCCTGGTGCCTGGAGCAAGGGCAAGCACCCTCCGAAGGTGCATTTGAGCCTTCTGTGCCTAATCTTTGTCTTTAACACATTCGGAGGCCACCAGGCTCCAGCTGAGAGCTCCAAGGAGCTGCTGGGCTGTGCCAGCGTGAGGATGGTGTCTGCCAGGCTGCCATGGGGCACCTCCAGCTCTTCAGTCCTCCCTGGATCTGGGAACCCAGAGCAGGTTGTGGCAGTTCAGGCAGCCCACCCCGGCAGAGCTGCCTGGTGTTCTTCCCTTTGCAGCTCTTCCCAGGAGCTGCAGGAGGAAAATGTCACCAGCTGGCTGGAAAACCCTCCAGAGCCATGGCACAGGGAACCCTGGCCCTTGCTTTGAAACTCCCTCGTTAAATAATGAATTTCCTGGCTGCAGTATCTCAGGAAGGCTTAGCATGAGGGTGCCAAGAAGTGACCTTGTGTGACAAAGCAGCTGGAAAATGCCACAAGAATTAGATCAACCAGTCTCCTTAATTTGCTACTGAAAAATACAACTTTCCAGCAGGATGGAGAGGGTGCCAGGCCATCTCTTTTCACCTGGATCTTCAATTGACACCATCCCATGCGTGGTCAATACACCCCTCATTCTGCTGTGCTATTCTGCAGTGCTTTGGATCCATCCTATGGATGGAATCACCATTTCCTCCTGCAGCCCAACTCCTGGCATGAGGAGGAAGGCCTGTGTTGTGCTCCAATCCACCAGGCTACATTTACACACCATACATCTGTTACATTTCCCCCATATCTGGAGTAAAATACTGCTGGATCTTGGCACCTGGGCTGCCAGGTACCAGCAACCCTTGGTGCTGTCACTGCAGGGAAACACAACCCCAACAATGCAGCATTAGCACTACAAAGTGACACAGCTGTAGCTGCAGCTCTGCTAATGCTCTGCTCTCTAGGAGAATTACAAATGCTTTCATACAGACACTTCTTTTTTTAAGAGAGAGAGAAGCCTGAACAGACTCTGAGCTGGCAGCGCTTCACGAAAACCTTCTGCTCCAGGGGCTGAGAATCAGGAATCCCAGACTGGTTTGGGTGAGAAGGGACCTTAAACTCATCCCATCCCACCCTGTGCTGTGGGCAGGGACACCCTCTGCTGTTCCAGGTTGCTCCAAGCCCCGTCCAACCTGGTCTATTTGTTATAATATTGAGTAAAACCAGCAAAACATTTCACAGTTTTGGCCCCACAACCTGCGCATGAGCCTGTCTGACCCTCACTGTCACACACTCAGCTGTGTCAGCCATGGTTTACAAATAAGGAATTAATAAAATACACACAGAAAGTCTCCAGTTGGCCGCTCTCTTTTACAGATACCCAAATGAAATGTGCACTTGAATGGCAAAATGGCACTTGGAGAGCACGAGTGGACACTGAGCCCCTCAGTGCCAGTGCTGGTAAGGCATGTGGATGTATTTTTTCCTGTCCTTTAGCAAGGCAGGGTAATATTAAGCAACATCTATTAGATCCAAACATTTTAACATCATATTTCAGCATCCCAAAACAAGGCTGAGGAGATTTCTTATAGTCTGGTGTGACCTTTTAAGCCTTGTTGATGTTCAGGCTGGGCCACTGGGCTGACATCAGTTATTTCTGAGTGAGCCTGGCATGGTCCTGTGCAAAGCAAGGGTTCCACCTCAGACTGAACACCTAGAAAATCAACAAATGTTGGTCCATGTGGTTTCGTAGCAATCAGATGCTGTCAAACAACTCTGATTTCCCTTTGTGCTGGAACTGGCAGTGGGTTTGGGAAGCAGCAGATGTTTGCAATGCCCCTGACCAGGCAGCAAATTGAGTGACTGGGATCACAAGTATGGATGTGAAGCCAAGTGAAGCTGATCCATCCAAAGGCAAAAAGGCCCTCCTGGAAAACAGTGGGGCCTAAAATGGATTGAAGACCACTGTGGGCAAGTGAACAAATGTGAGCTGCCAGTGCACCAAGAGTCAATGCTCTGTTAACACAGGGATGGGCAGGGGGAGATTTCTTCCCTCCACATGGAAATGCTCACATCAACCCTGGATTAGGAGATGCCAGCCTGATGTCTGTGCTTGTAAAAGGGAACAGGAACAGGAGAAGGTTCAGAAAAGAGCCTCAAAAATAATTTGAGGTCGGAGAAATTGCCCTAAAGTGAATGATTTTGAAAAGCACAATCTGTTTAGATTGTGGAAGGGAGGAGTGAGAGGTGGCTTGAGTAGCCTGTAAGTACCTGCACAGGGAGAAAATACCAGGTGCTAAAGGGCTCTTTGATGTAATGGAGAAAGACATAATAAGAACTAAAGGCTGGGAGCTGAAGCTGGAGAAATTCAAACTAAATGACCCCCAAGATTTTAACAATGGAGGTGATGAAACCCTGGCACAAAGTCCTGAGGGAAGTGAGTGTCCTCTGTCTCCTGAGAGCTTCTGTTCAGGCCAGGCTTCTCTTTTGGAGGACACCAAACATCCAGGATTTGCCTCTTTGCAGGGGTAAAGCCCTTTCTCAGAGTGAAGAATCAGAGTTGCAGAGTCACAGAATCAGTCACAGAATCACAGAATCACAGAATCACAGAATCACAGAATCACAGTCACAGAATCAGAGAATTACAGACACAGAATCAGTCACAGAATCACAGAATCGCTTCATAGAACCCCAGAATCACAGAGTCATAGGAGGGTTTGGGTTGGAAAGGCCCACAGTGGGTCACTGGTGCCACCTCCCTGCTCCAGCAGGGCCATCCCAGAGCACAGGGCACAGCATTGTGTGCTCACAGCTCTGGAACATCCCCAATGAGGGAGACTCCACAGCCTCTCTGGTCTCTGTTCAGGGCTGGGCACTGCCCAGGGCAGAAGTTCTGCCTCCTGTGCAGGGGGAATTGCTGGGCTCTGCCCCTGCCAGTTCTTCTGGTGCCACTGCTGGGCCCTGCTCGGAGCCCTCCCTGCAGCCAGGGACAGCCAGGGACACCCAGGACTCAGGGCCCCTCTCAGCTGGGGCTCCTCTCCAGGCTCCAATTTCTGTGGATGGAAATTTCATGGATATGTGGGAAGAAAAGGCCTGGTGGCCATGCTGTTCTCCACGGGTAGGGACAGCCCCACGATGGTGAGGAGTCAGCAAGGCCTCAGCAGTGTCACCGTGTGCAAGGCCCGGGCAGTGTGACCCCTGTGCAAGGCCTGGGCA
>VYXC01010870.1:30146-52499 GCA_013397175.1 Platysteira castanea
CTGTGTGCAAGGCCTGGGCAGTGTCACCGTGTGCAAGGCCTGGGCAGTGTGACCCCTGTCCAAGGCCTGGGCAGTGTCACCGTGTGCAAGGCCTCAGCAGTGTTAGTTGGTCCCTCAGGGCTGAAAACACAAAAATAAAAGTAGACTCCAGTTCCCCCCGTGGTGATTGGTGACTGCTACAAAGGGCTGAGGGGCTGAGACTCCATTTTCAGGCAGCAAAAGTGCTGCTGCTTCCGAGTGCAGGGGAGAGGAGAAGCAACCTTTGATTTAGTGTGGAGCAGTCCAGGAGCCCTGGTTCAAGGGGAGCCATCAAAACCCAGCCCCACGGAAGAGTGACCGTAATAGACTGAAGTTCAATACTCGACAGGAGAGGGGGGAAAAAAGCAGAAACCACTCTGATAAAGTTTAAAGGGAAACTACAAAAAAAAAAAAGAGGAGACTAGTTAAAAGGGAATTGAAAGGGAATGGCTAGAAGGGTAAAATGATTGAAAGTGGTTGGGATACTTTTGAAATAAACTGTATTAGAAGCTCTGGAACATTATTAGAAAACTTAAAATGGGCAAAAGTCATTCTGGCCATGGTTATAAAGCAGCATAAAAGAAGCAACTCAAACTCAAAGGATAACTCTGGCAAGTTAATGTAAACCCATATTAACAAGGGCCAAAATTCTGCTTGAGAAAGAACTTGCTAAAGACTATTAAAAGTAATGATAACCTTTTTTTCTTCAAGCACTAGAAGGTAACCCTGTGCTCATGGAAGATCAGGATTCAGTGGGAGAACTGTGAAAGGGCACGGCAGGAAATTTAAATAAACAGAGGAATTTAGTCATGTTCCCACATGGGGAATTTTCATTACCAGGGATAAGTATGAGGAACTGTTTTATATTTTAGGCTTGAAATTAAAAATTGAATAATAAAAATTCATCAAGACCAGATGTTATTTTCCAAAGAGCGGCGAAGGAATGAAAAAATGAAATTCCAGTCTATTAACTGTACTGGGAAATCTGTCACTTCACCTATGCATGAGAAATTAGAAGGTTGAGAATTTCTGCCAATTTATTAAAAAGAGTTGAAGGAGGAATACAGAAAGCTGTGAAATGGGAGCCCTGATTTTTTACAAGGAAATCTGGGAGACACCATAATAAAGAGCAAAATCAGTGGGGAGAAGGCAGAACCAGCTGTTATCTCATCCAAAATTGACCAACAGAGCAATTCCACATCCTGGAGGGAAGAACAGATGTAGCCTTGAGTATTTAGATTTCCAAAAAAGCTTTCAAATAAAGTTTTCGCAGCCACCAGATAACAAGAAAGGACCTTGTATGGTGTGTATATATATATTTTGGATATGATGCACATTCCTGACACATATTCCTATTGAGACTGCCACAAAAAAACCTTCCACAAACTAGAAGAGCTTTAGAGATGGGCAAGAAGGGTAGCCAAAGGAATAGAACAACTTTGGAATAACTTTCACACCTCAGCTTGGGTGGTTGCACAGGGAAGAGAGAGACTGTGGTGGACGAAGAGCCACGAAACCATGAGTGACAGAGAAGGAGTGAGTAGAGAGCAGTTGTTCCCCATTGTCCCAAACACAAACCACTGCAATGAACATCTCAAATCATCAGGGACGAGGTTTAAAGCCAGCAAGGGGAACATCCCTGAGAATGCAGAATGAGCCTTCACAACACGGGGGCTGAGCAGGTCGTGGGGTCCATGGGGACAAACAGGTTCCAAAAGCAGGGAACCCAATTCATGGAAGAGAAGGATGTTGTGTGAAACACAGTGAGGTAGGAGAGTGTGCAGAACAAAATGCTTGAGCCAGACTCTGCTGGAAGCAGGGGGACTCCCCAGGGAAAACCACTCCAGGCTCATCCTGTTTCTTCTGGGCATCCCACTGTGACCATGGGCAGGTGATGAGGGGGATGGATCTGGCTCTGGAGATCCCTCCTTCCATTCTTATCACATCCTGATGAGAGTTTGGTGGCTCTCCCAGTGCATGGATTCTCAGCTGGGTGTTTCACAGAAGCACCAGTTGCAGCAGTGGAGAGTGGTGGATTAGGATTTCTGGCAGCAAAGGGAAAAGTTGATCTTTATTCTGTTCAGAGAACTAAAATACGATCAGCCTTTTAAAAAACTGGGACACCTATTTGTCAACAGTTTTTTAGAATTAAAAAGTGCACTTTTTAAAATGCATGCTGGTGCCACCTCTGGCCCCGCCCAGCCCCGCTCGGCTGCTCCGGCGCTAAATTAAACCGGATTGTGCTTTTCCCACTTTAGTCATTTAGATAAAAGTAACATTTTGTTTGAGAGCAGCAGCAATTATACCCTGGGGTTTGGGATTAACATAATTAATACTTTCTCCATCTCCAAACGGCCCCCTCCGCCCTCGCTGCTGCTGCAGTCAGAGCCTCGGCTTTTGGTGACGCTGCAGCCCAGAGTGTTCCCCAAAAAGGTACACGAGTCCTTCTGAGGGAGCCTGGAGTGTGCTTGGGATGGAGCATCTCGGGATGAAAAGGAAAAGAAAGCCGTATCACCCTGCATTAGTGTCTGCAGCACATGAAAAGCCTGTCACTCCACCACCCAGGGAACTAATGAAGATCCCAATTATGCAGCAATAAAATATACATACGCACTACACAGGGCCTTATACATTTTTAATTTTTTTTTTTCCAGAGCCAAAAGCAGAGAGAAAATTCTAATTAGTGGTTTTGTCATTTTTAAATAAAAAGGTACGTGGCTGCAGGAAACCTTGGCACTGCATCCCCAGCAGAGCCGTGCAGGCACAGTCTGGGTGTCCGGCCACCACCCCAGCCCTGGCCCCATCCCTGCCCTGCCTGCAGCTCCCTGATTCCCTGGGATCCTGGCAGGAGGAAACCACACTTTTAGCAGTGATCCCACTGATTCCCGCAGCCCCCACAGCTCCCACATCCAGCCAGGCCATCCCCTCTGGGGTCTCCTCACCCTGAGGGAGCCCTTTGCTGCTCCCATCACCTTGGCACTGCGTGGGAGGGTTTTCCCTTTGAGCTCAGGGGGCCTGGGGGGGTCTGGCCCCTCCTGCGAGGTGACAGCAGCACAGCAATGGGTGACAAGCCACCAGCAGCACCCTCCAGCTGGGGTTTGCTTCTCCTTCATCATTCCCAAAGCTGGAGGGAGAGCTGGGATGGCCCAGCCCAACCCCAGCCCCACCAGGGAAGATTCAGGTGTTGCCTGATGAGAGCAGGAGCAGGACGGGATGGAGCTTTAGCAGCAGAACCAGCAGCTCCCAGCAGAAATCACGGAACCATGGCAGAGTTTGGGTTGGAAGGGACCTTTAAAGGGCATCTGGTCCAACCCCTCCCTGCAGTGAGCAGGGACATCTTCAACCGCTGCTTTCTGCCTGGATCAGAGCCCTGGTGATACCAGGGACTGTGAATGGTGCCCCTATTCCGACAGCCCTGGGAAAGGGTGTTTGGGAGCAGCACAGCTGGAAACTTCTGGCATTTCTGCCCTGGGTGTCCCAGGAACTCCGAGCCTGCCCGACAGAGCCCCACGCTCACCCTCCCTGAAAAATCCCAGCCCAGCCGTGTCCCAGCTGCCCCCAGTCCTGCTGGTCCCAGCCTCTGATGGGATGTGGGGAATGATGCCCACCCTCAGCCCCACACCACTCCCTGCCCTTGGGGACAGGGTTTATCTCGGGGACAAGGCCCCACCCCAGCCCTGTGACAGCACCTGCACACAGCTGGGCTTTCACACAGTTCAGCTGCAGCTTCATGAACTGCCAAAATAGATCAGGATTGGGCTTTCCCGTGGTCCACAGGACATTTAAACCTGGCTGTTGTCCACAGGAACAATATCCCACATGCACTTCCAGCCCTCCCAGCCTTCCAACGCTGCTCCCAACCGGGAAGGTACCAGAGCTACTCAACAAAAACAACTTTAGGAGCTTTTCAGCATTAGCTCAGCAATATATCTCCCTTAATTGCATCCAACGAAATGATAGGCCTATTTGAGAGTCACTTTCCCAAAACTTTGATATAAAAGCATCCATCTGAAGCAGCAACTCAACTTGGAAAGTTTCTGACAAAATTCTCAAGACCTGGCAAGGTTTTAAGTGATTCAGAGCAATGTTTTAAAACGGAGCTGTCAGGAACCTGAAGCGTAAAGCAGTTCTGTCAGCTCCTCCTGTAATAAAAATAAATGATCATTTGTTGCTTTCTGAATTCCAATATGCAGATGAGTGAATATATTATGCAGTGTCCGATGTCCTAAACTCCATCTTCATTTAAATTTTAAAGTCACCGTAATATGGTGCATAAATATAAGGGTAAAAAAATAACTCCTGATGGTAGCGAGATGCTGAAAAGTTCCCAAGCATGCAAAAAGCCCAGAAATTGTTATTTTGACATTAATCAGTGAGGAGGCTCTGAGCACAGCGGAGCTGTGGCAGACACAGGATCATTATCACCAGGCACGGCCGGAGCTCTCACCTACCATGGAACTGTCGGAGGGCAGGGAGGGAGAGGGGAGAGGAATCCTTCATTTTTCCAGCTACAGACCAAGGACAAGGTGTAGAAGAAAAGTTTTCAGGGTCAAACTGACCCTCGTGGAGCTGAGATGAAGGGGAGCCTCAGTCGTGGCTAGGAGGGTGCAGGTGATGCACGAATCTCCCGGGGATTCCCTCACAGGGATTGAGGGACACGCCTGGAACCTGGGGATTGCTGTGCCGAGTTTCCTGCTCTGCTGAGTCCCTGCAGATGTGGGCCCCTCTCTGTTCTCCTCCTGCAGTGATCCAGGGACTTTAAAGCTGCTGGAGCCCTGAGGAGAATGGAATGGCTCAGACGAAGCAGACCAGGGTCTCTGGTTTAATGTTCTCCCTCTCTAAGTCACAAAGTTCATCTGGAAATCCCAGTGTATACCTGGCTGCCTTCCTAATTACTGTTATCTTAACTACTAGGCCAGTTTTAAATTGCAAGCTGAACTGGAATAAAAAGCAAGGAAAGTTTAATTAATTGGTTAATTAATTATTTTTCCTTCTTTTAATAAGGAGATAATATTCACAGAGACAAACAGGGGCACAGACAGATCCTGTGGCTGGTTCACAACTGCAGTGCTGCTCCTCATTGCCAGGAGCTGCCCTGGGCTCCTGAGCCCTTGGAATCTGAGCCTTTTTTCCAGGTTCCTTCTCCTTGATCCTGCTGCTGCCTGAAGGAACTGCTTCTGAGCTATGAAAGTGCTCCTGAATTGGCTGGGGGGTGTCAGAGGGCCAGCACTGACTGAAAGTTTGGGTAAAAACAATCCCAGGGTAAAAAAATAACATTTGGGGGTTTTTTTCCTGATTGTTTTTCAAAATCCTGAGAGCACTCAAGGCTCCTGGTGAAAACGTTGAAGTATTGGGCACAAGGTTGTCTGGGGCTTCTATTAACTCACCCCTTTGCAGAAATTACTGCTCCAGAGCAGCATTTTGGGTGAGGGGTTCCTCAGGAATTCCACCAGCAGGACATCAGAGCCGTGGCACCAAGCAATGGTCAATGAACCCTGGGGAGATTCTGCCCTGCTTAAAAACCCCAAAGCCCCAGATTTTATCAAGGGAGGGGTTTGTGCAGCCAGCCCAGCTATCCAGGGAGATATTTAGAAGTCAAAATATTTGCAACACTGATACCCAGAGGCTGGGCCTGACAGATTCAGAAACAGAAATGTTTGGGGGGGTTATTTTCCATCCCAGGTGATCCCTCAGCTCCAACTTCTGCAGCAATGGGATTTTTCACATGGACACCTACAATAAATAATCTGATCAACTTTTCCTGGTGACAGTGACTCTAAATTGTGAGATGCTCATGACTGGGGGCAAGTGTTCCTGACTTGTGTTTGCTGAGGGGGTGGCCTGGGACAGGGTGGACAGCAGGGGAGTATTTCAGCAGTGACAACAGAGGAGAAAAGCTCTTCTGCTTCTCAACATGCTCAAAAATCCCAGCAAAGTGTCCCAGCCCAACCCCACCTGGCAGAGTTGGTTTTTCCCATGTGCCCTGTTGTGTCCCCACATCTGGAACCCATCGGTGCCACCTCGCCCTAGAGCCAGCTTGACCTATTCCACCTCAACTGATGCCTCTCAGCTCCTCCCACCAGCACCTGAGGAACACAGAGCATCATTAGCCTTTTATCTGGAAATCCATTTGTCTTGGGAATGTACCTGTGCTTTTCCTCTGTTTCTCTGGTGAGAAATTAATGTGTCTGTCAACAAGTGCCCTTCCATTAAACCTGCACTTGTTTATTTTAAAATAAAAGTAAGCTGCCACACTGAGCATAAAAACATGCAACGCTTTATGTGGGAATCTGAAAGAATATTATATTAACATGCACATTTCTTTGCTTCTTTTCTGAATCCCATGAGACTCTCTTCCAGGGAATTTCAGCTGGCAGCTGCTTTCTTCTGCATTAATGTGAATCAAACCTTTTCAACTATAAAAGTTTCTTCTTGTAATACACAACCTTTGAGTGAAGTTTGCCTTAAAATAAACAGGAAAGCAGTTCCTTGGCCCACCATCTCCAGCACCTGCAGCTGCCCGGCCAGGCAGGTGCAGGGAACGTGCCCGAGCACAGCATCCTGAGCTGATGGAGATTCCCCATCCCAGGAGCAGCCCAGAGGAGGGAGGGCACACGGGAGGATCCCACCCAGCCCAGCACCTCTTTGCATCCCACTCTGGGCTGAGCTGGCCACGGGACGAGTCCCAGGCTCTCAGCAAAATCCACCCGTCTGTGGCTCTGCCGTGGGGTTGGGAAGGGGTTGGGAAGGGACCATCCATCCCCGTCCTGCCCCGCTGGGGTGCCCACACAGGGAGCTCCAGGCTCTGCTTTCAGCCCCACTGCCCGTGAAGCTGGGCTGGGGCCATCCCACGCTGGGGGTGTAAATCCTGCCCGTGAAATGCCCCTCAGGTGGTCCTGCAGGAAAACCACAGCAGCTCCTCACGGGCCCTGGCCCACAGCGCGGCTGCAAAGGCCGCCCAGGCCTCTGCTTGCCGCGTTTTCATTTGAATCTTTTCTCCACAGAGGAAAATACCAGCTTTACCCTGATACTCTGCCCTGTGCCCTCTCCAGCCCCCAGCCTCCAAAAGCTCCTCCTGTCCCAATCCAGCCCCAGCTGAGGCGAGGCTGGCGGGGCCTGGCTGGGTCTGCTTGGGGCAGGAAACACCGGCTGGTCAGGGCAGAGCTGTGCCAGGGCTGCGTGTGTGCTCAGCCCACGAGGCTGCTGCAATTCAAAGTCCTCTCTGGGGCTGTGGCTGACCCTCCCCTTTATCCCCACTCGATGTCAAATGCCAAAGTGTCTCCCCAGCTCGGGCAGCGTGGGCCTGACGAGGCGGCGGCAGCGGGAGCAGTGGGGACAGCTGGCATTCAGCGTAATTGTTTGTGAGACACAGCTCGCCAGCAGCAGCAGCAGCAGCAGCAGGCCAAATTGGAGAGAAATAATGGCTAAATATTGGGGAATTATCTGGCTGGAGCAGCACGGCCCAGCCTGGTTAATTAGGAGCTTGCAATGAATATAGAATTGCTGTTAATTTTAACCCACCGTGCCTTTCCCGAGGCAAAATAGGGGGAGTATCAGTATTGTGTGATTTGGTAAAGGGTGGAAGGGAACGTTTAATAATGGTGGATTTGCTTCTTTTTCTTAAGAGCTTCCCCCTTCACGTGGCAGGCACTCCCCCACTGCAGCGAGGCAGCCGAGCTGAGGGCAGCACACACCCCAGGATTTGCCCTCAGTGCCTTCCCAGTGCAGAATTCCTTCCCTGTGGGGTATCCCAGTGCCTGCCCAGGGCAGATGGAGCATCCCTGCCTCCCAGCCCCACCCCGGTGTCCCCCAGTCCCTGCAGTGCAGCCCAGGCCTCTCCAGAGAGCAGGGACCAGGATGAGGATGGGCCAGATCCCAGGGACTGCTGCAAGGGCTCTGGGTGGGCAGGGCAGGCAGGGATCACCTCCCCGGGGGCTTGGGGCAAGGGGGCTGCACTGGAGACTGGGGGACAGGAAGGTCCAGGAGCACTCAGGGAGCTGGGGTCCATCGGAGGAGGTGATTTGGGGCAGGACAGGGGTGTGGTGCTGGGGGATAAGCCAGGGTGAAGGATGGGGCTCTGCACTGGGACCAGATGAAATCAGTCTGGATTTTGGACCTCTGGATGCTCTCCATTCAAGCTTTCAGCAAGGTCTGGGGCACATTTTGGCGAGACAAACCTCTCTAGTCTCATTAGCATTCTCTCTGTATCAGCATTGATTTGGGCCATCAGGTTTGATGGGACCTTGGCCGGTGCTCCCATTCCAGTGTCATAGCTTGAATTTCAGTGTTCCCAGACTGCACCCAGGGCTCCTGAACTGCAGCTTTGATGTCTCTGGAACTGCCTGGGGACAGTGACTCCAGTACCAGAGAGGGGTGTGCTCCAGGGCAGTGCCACCAAGGGTGACACTGGCTGCTTGCTCTGTTAACCCAGCCTTGGGACTCCCAAATGCTCAGGACAATTCTCCGAGTCACTCAGCAAATCCATCCTTCATTGAACCACCCTTTAGAGAAGTTTGCCTTAAAATAAACACCAAAGCATGCTTCACTTTTCTGAGCACCTCCTTTCCATAATCCAGGGGAGCTGACCTGAAATTTTGGGGAAGGGAGGCTTTTTCTTCACCAGAAACCTTTCTTACTTCATTTAAACCTAAATTTATTCCATATTTCAAAATCTGAATGCTCCTGGCTGTAGAACATTTATGCAGACAACAGGAAATTGAGTGTTGCAATGAAAGGCACTTTCCATATTATTTGTGGCAAAATATTTTTAGTGCGTTTACTGGAAATTTCAAAACATGTCTGGTAGGACATCACTTGGCTTGTGGATCTGCTCAAGTGAAATAAAGTACTCTGGGTTTATTAATAGCTGTGAAAATTCTTACCAAGTGTTAATAAGTAGGAGAAAAATATTTTCTCTCTTTTTTTTCCCTCCTCCAAGAAAATAAATTATTACGTCAGAATGTAGAGGAATTTAGGAACTGAAAATGCAGAAGGGGCTAGGTGGGGTTTATGAAAACACCTGAGCACGAAATAAACCTTTGCTCCCCCTGGAAGAGCTGGTGCAGTGGTACAGCCACATTTTACACAATTTGTACAACGTTATCTTTCTTCTCAAATATTTAAAATCCCGTGACGCTGTTTGGAAAGCTCACTCAGGGATGTGTCATTTTAGCTTTTCATCAAGCTGCCATGCATGGATTTGTTAGTACACATTTGAAACCAGGCAGGCATTCCTCGTTCACCTGGCATCACCGAGAGGGGGAGAATTCCTTCCCTCAGAGCCATCTCAAAGAGGCACCACGGCTCAGGACCCGTCCTCTCCTGGTGTGCCACGGACCAGGAACACTGACACTGGGAAATCACCAGCAACCCCCAACCGAGGGGGAAAATGGTGCAGGAGAAGGGCTGAGACCTGCAGGACACAGCTCAGAGCGGCTGAGGAAGCTCCTGCTGCCAGGACGTGCCCAGGCCCCGCGGGCAGTTTGCCCACAGTGGCAGACAGGGAGGGTCTTGATCAGGCACACGAGGGTGGGTTTGGATGCTCCTGGTGAGGGCTGGTCACAGGGACACCACCTGGGTAATGGAAACCCCCACAGAGAGAAACCAAATGTGGAGCACTCACAGAAAATGGGAAGATGCCACAAAGTGAAATCAAGGGGTGCTGGGCTGGAGTTGGAGGATCTGAGCAGGCCCTGGGTGTTCACAGAATCCCAGGCTGGTTTGGGTTGGGAGGGACCTTAAAGCCCGCCCANAGTGTGCTTGAATCCCTTCCATCAGCCCGGGTGTTTCTGGCTGTAAAGGTGTGTCCAGGTTCAGCTGGGCTCCCAGGAGTTCTGCTGTGAACCCCACAGTGCCTTTCCCAACACCCCCCATCCCCAAACTCCCTGTGCAGAGCAGAATGGGCTCCCTGCAGCTGCTGGGGAATGCTCCTGGGGTGCTGCTGGGGTGCTCCTGGGGTGCTCCTGGGCTGCTGCTTCGTGTCCAAGGCCAGGGGAACAGCGGAGGTGGAGCAGAGGGAGCATCCAGACAGTTTTTAATGTCCCTGAGCTCCGTGGGGATGAGCTGCAGGTCACACTCCCCGTCAGGTCCCTGCCTCCCCTGTGCCAGTGGGGTCTGGGGTGTGATTCCCCCTCGCTCCCCACAGCCCTGTCCTGGCTCACACAGCTGTGATTACAGCCTAACACTTCCAGGGGTGCAGTTAACAGCCTGATTAGCAAGATACCATTCCATTTTATAATTAGATTAATGAGAGCATTCATTCAGAAGTTGTTATCTCACTTAATAATGACCTCACTGGTTATTTTATCTCCTTTAACTCAGTGAGTGATTTTGATTAAAATAAATATAGCTCACAGCACCTGGAAATTCGTTCTTCTCTTTAGAAGGAATCTGATGGAAAGAGATTCCCTTTTAAGAATTTCTTGAGAGTGATTAAATATTTTGGTCCTCCTGAGGCTGAATTTTCATGTTTTTAAAGATGACATTTTTGAAATATTTGATGATAAAATATTTATTAAGCCCTGTATTTATATTTTCAATACATCTGTTTCTGCTTTGCCTGTTTGAACATCATTTCAGCAGAAATATATATTTGCATGCTGAGTTGATTTTAAAAAACACCCGCAAGTGCTTACACACACACACACACACATTTGCACACCCAGACCTCACACACTGAGCCTCGCTCTGCCTTTCATCCTGTCCCTCACAGAATGATTTCTGATTTAGGGAAAACGCTCCCAGCAGTCATTGAGCCAGCCGAGTTTATCAGATCCCTGCTGCTTGTGGTGTTATTTTGTGAATTAATCTGTTTTCTAGAAGTGGTAAGAATTAGACAGCACAGCTGCTGAGGAATCACACGGGAAAGAGGCAAACAGGAGGGCAAACAGCATCTGGGGTCTGCAGGACAGCCAGCCACGGCTGGTTACTGTGGGGCCACAATTAATCCCCAAATCTGGGCTGGTTTGGGCAACTTCAGCCGTGCCAGCAGCAGAGGGAAGGTGGCCATGGGGTGACAGCCCCTGGCTTGGGGGTTCACAGAACTCCAGACTGGTTTGGGTTGGGACGGACCTTCACTCTCATTCCACCCTCAGGGCCCGTGCTGCTCCTGCCCTGTGGCATCCTCAGAGCCCATCTCACACCCAGCTCCTCCTGGTACAGCCAGATCAGCCCTAAAGAGAGATGGGCTGCTCCTCAGTCAGCACCCCAAGGGTCACACGTGGCCCCAGCTGCTCCTCAGTCAGCACCCCAAGGGTCACACCTGGCCCCAGCTGCTCCTCAGTGAGCACCCCAAGGGTCACACGTGGCCCCAGCTGCTCCTCAGTCAGCACCCCAAGGGTCACACGTGGCCCCAGCTGCTCCTCAGGGAGCACCCCAAGGGTCACACGTGGCCCCAGCTGCTCCTCAGGGAGCACCCCAAGGGTCACACGTGGCCCCAGCTGCTCCTCAGGGAGCACCCCAAGGGTCACACGTGGCCCCAGCTCTCGAAAACCTCGGGGCACACCAAGGCTCTGCAGGAGCCACATCCAGAAGGGGCAGAGGTGCTGGGAGCAGCTCCTGCAGGGCTGCATGGCTCGGGGCCATCAAAGGCTGATGATTTGGGTTCTCCAAGATGGTTCAGGGTGAGGGATGAATGGAGGGACCCAGCCCAGCTGGGGACATCGTTGTGCCCTGGTTACTGTGACCATCCCAGTGCTGAAAGCAAATAATCACCATCAGCCTCCAAATTTCCTGCAGCAAGAGAGCAACAGGCAGGCATGAATCATTCCTCTGCTTCCAGGGGGTTGGGGTGGTTTTAGTGGGTCAGAGTTTGGTCTCTCAGGTGCTGGGTGGAGTAGGCAGATAGAGGAGAACACTGGGATTTCCACTGGTTTAGCTCATGCTTCTTATTTTACAGGTTTTAATGTGTTCATTCTAATTTCTTGCCCTATTAAAGCCTGTAAAGGTTGCACGTCAGAAATGAGCGCAGGAGAATGTCAATCTGGCCCAGATTCTGGAGATGGAGGTGGTGTTTGCTGACCTGTCTGCGAGCAAAAGACAGGGACAAGTCTCATCCTGCATCTGCAGGTACGGAAGGAAAAGCCTTTTGCCTTTAGAACAAGTCTGAGCTGCAGCCTGAATTCTGGGGAAAAAAAATGACTGAAGGGGACCTGGCAACCTTTGGTATTTTAGTTTTCATTTTACAGTATCCATAGGCAATTAACATCCTGCAACCTCCTTTAGAAGCTCTTTAGAAATACTCGTGTTCCTTTTGGGAAGCTGACAGGCTCTGCCTCGCTTCAATTCAAAATGTTCAGAATTGCTGTTACCCAGTCAGGAGAAAATATTAAGAAAAATATATATTCCTGTTTCTGAGGCACAGTCTAGCTCCAGGGGTATTCCTGTGGTTGTATTCCTGAAAAGCCCAATGGAAAATAGGGATTTATCCTGTAGAGTCCCATTCACACCACAGCTCCTTGGCCATTCAAAGGAGCAAAGGGAAATAAACCTGCTGAAATAAATTTGTCGAATTTTTTTGCTGGTGCTTTGGTTTTGCTTCTTCTGCCGCCTCTATTTCAATTTTATATTAAAAAGTCAAGTCCTGTGTGAGCACAAATATCCTCTGGGGCATTTGGAAACAGATCAATAGGTGAGACAGCCTGGGGAATGGAAGTGGGGTGCTGACGAGGAGAAAGCAATGCTGGAAATGTTGTTCTGTGTGTACAAATAAACTAAACTGGGCACTAAACCTTCAGACAGAACAAGAGGAAACATTATTTTAGTAGAAAGGAAAAAAATCATCTTTTCTTTCCCCACAACTCGTCTCTCTGTCTCTTTGGAAAATGAAAGGTGTGGGAGTGGGTGGGACAATGTCCCTGAGAGCTCCAGTGGAGCCACCTCCACACCTGGACCAGCACCACAGGAACCCGGGCTGGGCTGGGGCCTCTCTGGGACTGCGTGGAGCCCAAAGCTCCTTGGGTGGAGCCCAAAGGTCAGAGATCCCCACTCCCAGGGAAGGAGCAGATGAGGAGTCCAAGCACAGAGTGTGGCACAAAGAAACAACAAATCTGGGCAGAGCTCCACAGCCCTGGGCCGGGGTGGGTGAGGGCTGCTGTGGCTCCAGCTTTAGGACTCCTTGGTTGTGTTTGCCTCACACCAGAAGAGTCATCTTCAAGATCCTCCTGCTCTGCGGGGTTCTCAGAATTTCTGGTTATGGGGGATGACAAATTCCTTTGTTTCTGGACTTTTCCTCCAGCTCTGCCCTCCTGCCCAGCTCCCTCGGAGCATGCAGCTTTCGACATGCAGCAGAAAATTCCTGTCCACCCTGATTTCCTGTGGCAGCTTTCACTTAATTAGGTCCTCATTACAGTGTCTTTGCCCAGAGAGCCCTCAGTGCCAGGCACTTCTCCTGAGTCGCAGTAAAGGGATTTTTAACCTTTGGGTAAACATTTCTATACATAAGGGAAAAAGCTGGGGAGAGAAATGACTTTTGGAGCCGAGTTGAAGGGCACCGAGTGGGCAGAGGAGTGAGTTAAGGAGATTTCAACAACAGCCTCTCCAGAAAGTGAAACTTTGCTCTGAGACCATCACCTGCAGCCAGACTGAAATGTTCCAGGGAGCCCAGGAAGGAAGGCAAGGAGAGGGAGAGGCTTTCATGTGGCAAATGGAAAGGCCTCAAAGGAAATTCAGACCCTGCTGATCCTGACTCTCACCTTGAAGTTTCTGCCCCATTCCTCTCTCTCCTCATTGGCACAAGTATTTCTGATAAAATCAGATCAAAGGCTTTTGTCCTCAGTGGCTGCTCTGCTCCTCTGTTTTATTCTGACTTGCTGGAACTAGCATGGAAGTGGCCCCAAAATCCAATGTCCCTCTTTCCCCTCTGCCTTTGAGCTCCAAAAGGGCATTTTGGTAGCCCAGGGCAGACAGTGGAAGTAGGGGTCAAGGACTCAGGGATTCAGGAACGCAGATGGACGGGATGGGATGGAAGTATTTAAAAGTGAATTAGAACCAGCATCAATTCCAGTGTGTTTTATAGGGGCACCAGAGCTACAAAGGGAAATTCAAACAAGGAGAAGCCAGGAATGTGAGGAATGTGCGATGTCAGGCACGATGGCATTTCGTACTCGGGACATCTGATGGTGCCGTTTGAGGAGAGAGGATGGTGCTGGCTCTGGAGGGGTGGAAGCAGAGGGAGGGACCTCTCTGAGCTGTTTCCAGCCTGCTCTGCTCAGCATGGGGACACAGGGACAGCAGCAGCTGGAGCCCCCTGAGACTGGCCATGCCCCACTCCCAGCAGGGCAGCACCAGCTCAGTTTTTGGGTTACCTGAGATGGGTCATTGCAGCAGTTCCCCGTTGCACTGGCTGTGCTCTGAGCACTGCTGATCCAAAGATAAGCCTGGTTCAGATGTCCAGTGAGATAAAGACAGGACTCGTGTTGCACCAGTTTATCAGTGACAGGAAACCCTTCTGCCTCTGCAGCTCTCGGAACAGAACCAGGGCTCTGGATTTGTCTCCCTGCATTTCAGAGCTCCTGTTAGGAGGAGAGACAGAGGTCAGCTCAACGAAAAGAGCAGATGAAAAACTTCCAGCTCAGCATCAGCATCTGTCTTTAAGAATCAGGAGAAACCGTCAGGTTTCTGAAGCAGTCAGACCTAAATAATGAATGTGAGTAAAGAATGGGTCATCAAAAATGCTTCAGATTCTGCATCTGAAATACTCCCGTGTCCTCGTGCTCTGAAGGAGGATCAGCTTGGCCTGTCTGTGCACTGCAAAAAATGCAGCTTTCTCTGGAAGTTGTGTAGAATTCTACAAAAATCTCCGTGTTTCTGCCAATTTGTGGCTCAGTGTCTCCTGGAGATGCATTTTCACTGAGGGCCAACAGCTCTGCCCTTGCTCCTTGCACCATCCCTGCCCTCCTTCACAGTCCCTGCTGTGAAAGTGCTGCCAACTTTCCGGGCTTTCCTTTCAGTTTCTGCTTCTGCACAGAGCTCTGAGCTGATCTCCCAGACTTTTCTACTGGGGGAGACCACACAGAGCTGAACTTGAGCCACACAGAATCATTGAGGTGGGAAAAGACCTTCAGGATCATCGAGTCCAACCATCAGCACCACCACGTTCACCACCAACCATATCCCCACGTTCTTTGATCACTTGCAGGGATGGTGACTCCTCCACTGTCCTGTGCCAATGCTTTGCAGCTCTTTCCATGAAGAAATTTTTCCTAAAATCCAATCTAAACCCCCCTGGCACGAGTCAAGGCCATGTACTGTCATCATATCAAGATATGAAAATGTGTCTGTGACTGGGATTATGCACGGAGAAGGGAGCACAGAATTCCTGTCAGAGGGCTGTGGCAAGCAACCAAAAGCTTCCCAGTTCCAGCCAGAAGGTCACTGGTGTCCTCATGGACCTGCCTGGTCCATCTCTCTCCTCTGGCCAGGTCTGTGTGAAACTCAGAGATGTTTTTCATTTCTGTGACACAAAGGTTAAGCTCCCCTAGTGATCCTTAGGGATGCTATCCCAGCACCCAATCCAAACATCCCTGAGGCAAATCCAGCCCCGTTTCTCATCCTGCCTGCCCCAAGGCTGGACAAGACCTCTCTGAAGATGCTCTCAGCACCTCCTTCTCTACTGTAGCTTAAACAACCCACAGCTCTCTCAGCTTGCACTCACCTCCAGCACTCACTGCCAACTGTCCCAAGTTTTTCCTGAAGTGCAGAGCCCAAGCCTGGGTGGATCCAGCTCTAGGGAGAACTTCGGGGCTGTTTGTCCACATCCAGCAGGTGATCTGCTCTGCTCTGCTCTGTTCTATTCTATTCTATTCTATTCTATTCTATTCTATTCTATTTCTATTTCTATTTCTATTTCTGTTCTATTCTATTCTATTCTATTTGTATTTCTATTTCTATTCTACTCCATTCCATTCCATTCTGTTTAACTATATTCCTTTCTGTTCCTTTGCATGGCAGGAGCTCAGGTGCAGAGCTGGAATCCCCTTTCTGATAAGGCCCAAGCCCAACCCCTCAGCAGTCACCCAGGGTCAGGGCCATGGCAAGGCCAGAATTCCTCACCCATTTAAAATTACACATCTCCCTCAGGATTTCTGTACAGCTGTTTTAATTGGCCAAAACTCCTGCCCCAAAAATTCGGGGAGTTTGTGTCAGGATGCACAGGCCCTGCTTTTCATGTTTGATCAGTGCAGGGTAACCTGGAGCCTTGTCCATGAGGATCAGCAAGCAAGGAAAGAGCAGGGAAGGCAGCCCAATAACCACAGAATCACGGAATCATTTTGGCTGGGAAAGGCCTCAAAGGTCCAACCATTCCCCCAGTGCTGTCCAGGCAGCCACATGTCCCCAAGTGCCACATCCACCTCTTTAAATCCAGCCACGGATGGAGACTCCACCCTTCTCTGGGCAGCCTGACCACCCCTTCCATGAAAAAATGTTTCCTAAGAGCCAACAGAAATGTCCCCTGGCCTCAGCACGGCTCTGAGCGATGCCACAGCCCTGGGGAGGGTGCAGCTGGCAGCTGTGGGCCAGATTCAGATTCCCAGCTCCTCCCTCTCCCTACAAATTCCTGCTGCTCCCAGATCCGAGTGTGGGGTAAGGACGGGTCCCCGAGAGCAGGGTGATGGAGCCGTGGGGACTCAGGATGTCCCTGGCACTGCCCCTTCTCCTCCTGACCCTTTTCTGGCCCCAAATGCTGGTAGGAGAATGGGGATCAGGTTCTCGAGTGCCAAACCCACTAAATACAGGGAGGGTTTAGGGCAAATCACTTTCACTCATATCAGCCACAAACACTTGGGAGGTTTTAGGAGAGTCTCACCCCCTGAGGGCAGCATCAGCCAACACAGCCGTGAGCAGAGGGCCTGACATCCCTTCGCTTTCTGCTGCTGAGCCATCGAGGGCCAGAATCTTTGTGGCATTTCCGTGGGATTCACCTGGCCAGTGGCAAATGGACCTCAGCCACCCTTCCACCCCACTGCCCTGCTGCTCCCCGGCACCTGGGGGCCACAGCCTGCAGTTTGTACCCAGCTTTCTGGGCAGAAATCTGCCTGGGTGAAAATGAGGGGCTGCCAGTCTGCCCATCACAGCGGGGCACCTCATCAGGCACAGCCCAGCCCCCAGGAAAAAGCCTTTTTTCCCCCTTTGCACGAGTGCTTGTGCCCAGGCTGCTGTTTAATTCCATCACTGGGTACACTGTCCAAATTAACTTCCAGGATCAAACTGTAAATATTGAAAATAACCATCATTCTGCTTCCCAGAGCTGCCCATGGCTAACAAAGGCCCCAGCCTTCAGTGGGTTGAGAGGATCTCATCTGAAGTCAGTGGAGATGTGCTGATTTATACCGAGGGACTTCAGCAGCTCATTAATTTTGCAAATCAAGCATTTGGACATTGGGAAATGCCTTTAGGAAATGTAACCAGGTTTCTGGTGCACCTTAATTGCCTATGTTCATTATGTTGATTGGTGAACAGAGATGCCACTGGAGTAAAGGCCGAGGCTTACACAGTTAAACAAATGTTAAACAGTTCTTCTGAAGTCTCTTAAATATGGAAAATTGATCAGGATAATTACACCACTGTTATAATTTTACCAGTACAGCTCCCACTCACATCCCTGCCTACGGATGCTTTTTAGTGTCCCTGCTTTTCCAGGAACACGATGGGAGATAAAACAGAAACTGTGCTGCAAACAAGTGCTCATGTGAGGAGCGCTGCCTGGAGGAGGATAATTGCCCTGCTAGAATTAAGGTGCTGATTTCCCTCTCCAAGCAGACGTTAAGTCCACATGCAGCCCCGAATTCCTTGGGAATTTGCAGCAGCAGCGCTGAGGGTGACCCCGTGGTGCCCTGGGAGGCAGAACCAGCTCTCAGCCACTGCTGGTGTTACTGGGGGCTGCTTTGGAGCCCACCTCCCACTCCAGGGACCACTTTGTGCTGGTCCTGGCAGGAACGCCGGGGATCTGCAGCCAAAGCACCAGCAGAGCAGGGCAACCTCCCTGCTGCCACTTCCACGTCCTCTGGTGCTTCCCTCCAGAGCCTCACTTCCCCTTTAACGTAGAGTTTGGATGAATTTCCTGATTTTTTAAGCATTTTGGAGGAAAAGGATGTGGAGTCATTCTTGCCTGATGAATTCCCAGAGACCTCACCCCCAGCACGGATCCACAGCAGCAATTTTTCAAACCCAGTCTGGAGCAGGCCTCGGCTGGGAGAGCTGCAGCCCGAGTGAATTAAAGTAGCAAAGTTATCAAAAAGTGAGAACTGAGTCTCATAATGGGAACTGTCAGCACATTTAGGCCTCGCTGCCTGCACTTATTGTTGCTTTCTACCTCCAGCCTGCTCACCTGGGTTACATTTATTTCTGGCCCACGAGCCTGGCTTTGTTTAGTGAATTTTCTTGAGCTCTCTGCCACTTATCAGCACTATAGGATTTTTTTCCTCAGTGAAATCTATTTCTAAAACATTCTGCTGCATCTTGCTGCCTGATACACCGAGCATTTAAAGAGCAGATTGAATTATTTGTAAGGCAATTTCTTTATTGCACAGAATCCCCTTTTCCACCACACCTTTAATATTCCTCCCTGTCTGGTTTGTTCTAAGGCCTGAGCCTTTCTGGGCAGGACTCAGCCTCCAGCTGCTCCACTGCTTCCCCCTCCTCGTAGGTGAATTTGATGTTCACGTGCACTAGGAGTCCTCAGGGGTCTTTTGATTCCACACATCAGCTTTCCTGGAGCTGTGGTCACTTCCAGGTCTCTGGAAGGGGTGGTTGGGCCAAGGCCATCAAGCCGATCTCAAATCTTTTTTTGGAAGGTGTTCTGGATGAATTCTAGGGCACTGGATGATCTTTAAGGTCCCTCCCAGCCCAAGGCATGAACCTTCCCGGGATTCTGTGAGATATTTCAGGAGGACTCCTCAAATCTGGAGCGTGAGAAGAGTTCAGCCCTGGTTTTTCACACTGGGGTTGGCTCTTGGGGCACCTTGAGCTGTGGGTTCTGACCCTCCAGGCTGTGCAAACCCCACTTCTCTGGGCCATCCCTGCAGCACTGGACCTTACCCACACCCACCAGCCCTCTCCTTCGGGCTGGGGACACACCATCCATGCATCCTGCAGGAAAACGGGGTGGGATTGGCTCGGCCAAGCAGCTGCTCCTTTTGCTTTGAGCACTGGGACATCCTCCACTGCCCAGGTGTGCCTGGAGGCTCCTCGTGCAGCCTGGAAGGGTGAGAAGAAACTGCACAGGAATAGAAACCACAGCTCCCAGCAAGGAAAGGTCTGATTTTCCTGGCATAACCATCACGAAGTGGAAAAAAGCCCTGCCATCATTCTGATCAAGCAATATCCTGAGCTACCCACAGATGTGGCAAGAGGGAGAGAAAAAAAAGAGATAAAAATGGTGGGATGAATCATTTGCCCAATTCTGCTGGAGCTGCTGAGCCCCCACAGCCTGGATTATCCACACTCTGGTTTATTCCCCTGTGCTGAGCATCCCTGCTGGAGGCAGCACCTCCCAAATTTGCTCTCCAAAGGGATGGGCAGGTTCTGGTCACACAGGAAAAACCAGCGATGGTCACACAGCCCCCACCACCCAGGGCATCAGCACCTGTGGGGCAAAACCTGCTCTGCACCTCCTGCACCAAACTGAAAAATATCCCTGCTCATTGTGCCTCGGATTTTATGGCCATCAAGGAAGTCTTGGGTGAATCTGGAGGCGTTTTTGTCAGGTTGGATGGAGGGGTTAAAGCAAACCCTTATCAATAGATATGAAATGCAGTTACACCTTGAGGAACTTGGGAGCTCAGTGGGTTCTGTGCTCTGAATTCCTTCCTGCCCCCAGACTGGCAAATCAGAACAATTCAGCTCCTTGAATGCAGGGAAATGTGCCAGCAAATGGCAGAAGAATATCAGAGTGCATTAAAATCAAAATAAGTAAACATCAGAATGAGTTAAAATCCAAGTGAGTTATTGCTAATGGCTTTCAACCTTCAGTTTAGTTTTTCTTTAAAAATAACTATAAATGCAGAAGCTTTACAGGAAACTAAGTGAATATGAAACTAATCCCCTGGGATTGGCTTCAAATTTCAGCTCAATCAATCTCTTTTCTCTTTTTCATGTGAAATAAAGGAAAAGGAGTACGAAACAATGGATACACGATGTGGGATTTTTTCCCCTCATTAACACAGAAATACTCTGAGTAGATGCCAAAGCATTCAATAAACAAAAATTTCAAACTTTGGGTGTTTTCAAATTTTTTCTTCATTTTCGCAGTAAAATACTTGGAGCTTTAATGTGATTTTTTTCCCCTTTGAATGACTCAGGATTTGTGATATAAAATCCTTATGTCCTCATCCCTTAAAACTGTGGGAAACCAGTTCTGCTGAACGCTGGTGTGGGGAATGTGGAGCCCAGAACAGCAGGAACAGAGCCCTGGCTGAATTTCCAGGGAAGCAGCTGCTGCTGTGTGGCTTTGACCCCAAACAGCACTTCCCAAAATAACTGGTAACAGGAATTTTTCACAGTTTAAAATATTGATGATTTTGTGATCTGGATGGGCCTCCTGGTCAGAATGGCCACGAAGTGTGGCCAGGGAGATTTATTCTCTTGGACAGGAGCTTTTAGCAGGGATTTCTGAGTAAATATCTGCAACTTGAATGCACAAACATCTCTCAAACGCAGGGGCAAAGGGGTTTTTTAACGTGGGGATTTTGGAAATGTTCTGCTTGATACCTGCAAGATATGGAATTATTTGATAGGATTCTGCCACATTTTGTAACCATTTTAAGCCCAGACAGTCACATTTTGAGAATGACTCTGCTCAGCACACACAGCTCCGACCCTGAAATCCATCCTCCTGAAAATACAGGGGGTGTAGGAAAACAATGATGGGGCAAAGAGTGATGGGTTCAGACTGAAGGAGGGGAAATTTAGGGTAAATATGTGCAAAAAATCCTTCCCTGGGAGGGGGTCAGGCCCTGGCCCAGGGTGCCCAGAGCAGCTGTGGCTGCCCCTGGATCCCTGGCAGTGCCCAAGGCCAGGCTGGACACTGGGGCTGGGAGCAGCCTGGGACAGTGGGAGGCGTCCCTGCCATGGCAGAGGTGGGGTGGGATGAGCTTTAAGGTCCCTTCCCACCCAAACCCTTCCACGATTCTGAATAAAATGCTGCCAGTCCTTGTGAAGGAATTGTGACTTTGCAAAGAGCTGAGTTTTGATTTCGGTTCCACGTGGAAGGATTTGGTATTTTCACTGCACTCCCTCGAAAGCTGACTCTGCCTAAAATACATTTCCTGTGTCCTAACCCAAGGAAGTTCTCCAAATGCAAAACCACCACAATGTTTCACCCAAAATGAGCTGGTTTGGTTTGATTGATGAGATTTTTCTTCCCTTTACTTAAAATTCCCATGCAGTAATTTTGTTGCTGGACCAGATGACAGTGGAATGTCAGAAATGCTCTGATTTTTCCATCCATTTTCACTCCTCCTTCTTTTGACAGAATTCACTCTGCAGCACCCTGAAACCAGATATTTGGATTAATTTTTAGTTGATTATTAATCCAGATAATGTCAGCCTAAATTTTAGGAGGCAGTTTTAGGTCCTGCTTTTCTTGTTGTTTTTTCCACAACCCACTTTGTGGCAGGAATTGCTGTTTTTGTAGAAACAGTAGCTGAAGTTTATTTTAAAAGCAATTACAGGACACATATCCTCCAAACTGTCTAGAAAAATATTCCTGCTCACAGCCAGTCCGATTTCTCCAAGGGTTTTAGACTTCAGAATAAATCTATGAAGCCCCATCAAAAGCAGCTCAGATATTTTTAAGATCTTGGCTTATCAAAACTGCACTTTGCTTTGAATTCTCCAGCTCCAGGTTTATATTTGGCCTGTCATGTTGGGTAACATCAGTGGCAGGAGTTTATTATTGGATGTAACACAATTTGACTGATGCAATATGATGTGATAGGTCACAGGCTGATGTTTCATCTCGGTTATTAAAAATTGTTCATGGGGCTGCAGCAGAGGAAAGCCCGGCCTGGAAACCAGGCCTGATGGCTGCAATGAGCCTGCTCGGGGTTTATTTTTAAAACCCACAGCAGAAATACAGATTCCAGTCAGGTTTTGCCTCCCTGCAAGCCCGCAGAAGGACGTGACGTGCTGTAACCCACGCGGGGCTGGAAATGGGGGTAATGACCCCCCCAGAACTCCGAGCGTGCCCAGCTCAACCCTGGAACGGCTGCAGAATTCATTCTCTGGGTGCCAACATCCCCAAAAAACTTTCCCTTGCCTGCTCCTGCTGCTCCCCATCCCTCTCCCAAACCTTCCCCTGCCTGCTCCCACTGCTCCCCAAACCTTCCCCTGCCTGCT
>VYXC01010870.1:69707-83243 GCA_013397175.1 Platysteira castanea
CACATCCAACCCCCGAGCAGGACCCCCAGGCCGCAGCTCTGGCTGCACACGCGGGCCCTGATCCCACGGGGCTCGGCTTCCTCGGGGCTGTTTCTGTTTTCCTCTCGGGGCTGAGCTGGGGAGATGTGAAATGTGTGTGGCAAACCCACTCCCCACGTCACAGCTCCTGCGTGGAGCTGCTGGGCCCCAGACAACGCCTGCCCTGTCTGCAGCTGGTTTATTTAGGGATCTGTCTGGGCAGCTGCTGCTGCTGCAAATGCAGCTCTAATCACGGGTGCCCTGCCCCTTCTTTAGGGATAGAATAATAAACCCTTGTGCTGCCTCCATAAAGAAGAAAAGAGGATCAGATTTTACTTTCCCAAGTTTCTCACTGCAGGATTTTAGGGCCGTGCTTGAGCTGTTGTTCCCCCACCCCTAAACCTGAGCCTGAAGGAGTTCAGGCATCACCCACCCCTGATGGGGCTGCAAACCTGATTTCAGGGCTTCTGCAAGAGTTCCTTTCAATAACCCCACCTCCAGACCTCACTTCCCATGGCTGATTTCTGCCCTTGGATGTTTGGAAACCCTTGCCTCCCGAGCAGCTCGGGCTGTGCAGACACAGATTGTGCTGGGCTGGCAAAACCGACTGATAAGGAGTTTAATAGGAAAAGCTGCTGAGAGAGGAGAGGAATGAGATCGTGTCAGTTGATATTTGCAAGAGCTGGAGCCCGTGGCTGGGCACAGCTTCTGTCTGATGTGACAGTTCTGCCCTTCTGACCAGGACATTTCCTTGCTGACAGCTCAGCCCTCTTAGGAGAGGTCAGGGTCTTCTGCCCCAGCCCCCAAGTCCTGTCACCTTCTTCCCAGTACCTGCTTCCCCAAACCAGTGATTTCTGAGTTTTCTCATCCTTTCAGGCTGCTGGAGAAGAGCTCCAGGGACCTTCCCCCAGCCAGGGAGTTGCTGGTTCTGGTCTCTCTATACTGGGAGGCACAGGCTGGGCACCACAGTATGAGAAGGATCTAAAGCTGTTAGAGTTGTGTAGAGGAGTGCTGTGGAGATGGTGGAGCCCGTGAGGGGAAGCTGCATGAGGGGAACAGCTGAGGGCACTGGGATTGTTCAGCTGGAGAAGAGGAGGCTGAGGGGACACCTCAGCAGGGCTGCAGCTCCTCCCGAGGGGCAGCTCTGGTCTCTGCTCTGGGACAGGGGCAGGACCCAGGGAGCGGCTGGAGCTGGGCCAGGGCAGGCTCAGGCTGAGATCAGGGAAAGGTTCTTCCCCCAGAGGGTGCTGGGCACTGCCCAGGCTCCCCAGGGAATGGGCACGGCCCCGAGGCTGCCAGAGCTCCAGGGACGTTTGGACAGCGCTGCCAGGGATGCCCGGGGTGGGGTTGTTGGGTGTCTGGGCAGGGCTGGGGGCTGGATTGATGATCCTGGGGGTCCCTTCCCACTGAGGAGTTCCTGGGAGTGCACACTGCCCCTCAGCAGCTCCGAGCCCACGGGTCTGGCTGAGCAGGGACAGCGAGGTCCCTGCAATCCCAGCACCCCACCCTCAACACGCCGGGCAAACACCTCCAAGCACAGTCATTGATTCCAACACCATCTGTGCCCTGCTCGTGTGAGGAGCCATGGATCTCAGGGCAGAGCCAGCAGGGTTTATTTTGTAGATGGTTTGTGAGCTCGGTCGTTCACTCTAAAGCTGAGAGCTGCACCCACAGAGAGCCCCGAGTCCCAGCTTTAGAGGAAAAGCCTCACTCAGCCCACCCTGGGTAACCCAGTGTTGCCCTGGTTTTTGCTAAAGCCTTCTGTTTTAACCTGGGAGTCAGATTCTTTCTCACAGTTTCATGTACATAATGGCCAATGTTTACTTAACGGTATTTTCTGGTTTTCATTCCTTTTGTGATAAGAGAACTTTGATGAGCATCCTTTTTCTCCAGTGGGATTGAGGAGGAAGTGACATGTCCTCCAATCCCTTGTGGAGTTCAGAATTCTTTAAGAATTTGACATATGTAAATAAAGTGGGCCTTTTCCTCCTTTCTGCTGAACCTGGCAGGTGTGAGAGCATCTTTATTGTGTTTTCCCAGGCACAACCCAGCTCCCACCAGGAGCACTGCAGGGCAGTGTCTTCTCTTTGCCTTCTCACATGCAAACTGCACCGGTTTCTCCCCATAATTTAAGCCTGCTGACAATGAGCAAGGCCCATTTAATTTGCTGTCCTTGTTTGCTCATTAATTCCACTGAATTACTTTATTTACTAACATACTTCTTCTAAATTACTTGATTACTTAATGAAATTTATTTATTTACAGTGGATAGCAGAAGAGAAAAACAGCTGCTGACAGCGGGTCCTTGCTGACAGTGCCCCAAACCACAGCCCGAGGGTGGCAGTGAAATCCCTGCATTTTGGGTGCTGCCAGCACGCTGCATGAGCTCTGGGCAAAGCAGCAGATGTGTCCCTCAGAAGGACATCTCCTCAAACCTGGGGGCAGATTTTCATGTCATTTTATTGTCCCCAGATGTTGCTCGTCCAAATGAGGACAAGCCCGAGCCCCTGAAGCACAGACTGAGTGGTGTGAACAGCTCAGAAAAAGCCATGGAAACTCTGGGGGGGATTCTGGCAGTGTGATACCTCCTAAATTATGGGATTAACAATGGATTCAGCTGGAAACCACGGAGCAACCAACTGAACAAACAAAGATAAACCAAACCCCTCCTTTAGCTTCTTCATTCCGACCAGGTGTGCTGAGGTTTCTTGTGTAGCGTTTTTTTAAATAGAAACTTGGAATCACAGAGTATCCTGAGCTGGAGGAATCCACAACAGCCCCACCCTGGGCATCCCTGGCAGCGCTGCCCAAACGCCCCTGGAGCTCTGGCAGCCTCGGGGCCGTGCCCATTCCCTGGGGAGCTTGGGCAGTGCCCAGCACCCTCTGGGACCTTTCAAACAGCACAAGCCAAGAAAAAGAGGAAAACCCTGGTGGTTCTCTGCAGTGGCCTGAAAGAAAATGAACAACAGCTTCTGCAAGAGACCCCGAGGGAGCTTTGCTCCTTATGAGACCCTGAATGAGGCTGTGGGACATGAGAGGGTCTGATGGAAAACAGATTTCGGGGAGAGCTTCCTGAGGCCACCCAGAAGAGAGTCCTCCTTCCAGCCCTGGGTATTTGGGATGAACAACAGCTTGTTTACTCCTACAGAACTCCTGCTGCTGGCCTGAGAGGAGTTAGGGAAGATGGTATCCCCAGCAGCTGCTGTAAGCCAGAGTGGAAATACCTGTTCAGGAATCAGAGGCTTTGTGCCTGCTTGGTGTCCAGTAACTACCGTGGGGTCCATAACGGGGCCCTGTGAATTGTCCTTTCAGTCACAGTATAGGATTATGGACCCTCTCTTTATTATTCAGCTCTGGCAGACCCAAAATCGAGTCAAGCCCAACGTGCTCAGCTCATTTAACTTCTCTGCTGCAGGTGAGGCGTTGTGTCCCACCCCTCTGATCAGCTGTGGCACCACGCAGCAGTGGGGGCATCCCCCCGGGCACACAGCTGCTGCTCTGGCTCGTGGTCTCCTCTGTAACTGAGGGCACCCTTCAATAAAACCTCCTCCTCTCTCAGGGCTGTGTCTGGGAAAGCACAATAAAGAGGCTCTCACACCTGCCAGGTTCAGCAGGAAGGAGGAAAAGGCCACTTTATTTACATATATCACATTCTTATAGAATTCCCAACTCCACAAGGGATTGGAGGACATGTCACTTCCTTCTCAATCCCACTGGAGAGAAAAGATGCTCATCAAAGTTCTCTTATCACAAAAGGAATGAAAAACAGAAAATNTTCCAGCTGTGCACGACCCCTCTGCTTCTGGGCACTGGGATCCCCAGAAATGCCAATTTCCTTCTGTTTCACAAGTGTTCCTGAGAATTCCTGGAAGGGCAGCTCGAGCTGTGCCCACAGAGCTCCTCAGGCCTGCCCAGCTCCACGGGGTTTTCAGAACAAGCTGGATTTTCCTCTTTGCTAATCTGAAACGGGTCAAGGGTAAAATTTTGGCCAATTTTGTATCCGAGGAGGGCTCCAGGGAGAAGTTAAAGCAGCTTAAAGAGAGGCAGCTGCATTCCAGAAATAACTCCTGTTCCCTCAGCCCAGGGAACAAAACGGGCACCCTCCGAGCAACGTGTTTATTCCAAACAGCACCACAGCTTTATTTGCTTTCCCAGGGCTTGAGGAAACTCCTCCTGGCTTCCAAGAAAACTTTACAAGGGTACTTTAAAGGAAGGCAGGGACTTGCAGGCACTGAGCTGTCACAGGCACCAGCAGGCCAGGAGAGCCTGGGGGAGCCAATCCCAATTTCCAGGTTCATTTTAAGGCCAGAAGGAACCCTGTGCTTTGTAATACCGTATTAACTTCATCATTTTTCTCTTCTAATTTCACCTTTTCACTTCTGGAAGGAGATAAAATAGTATCCTTCAAGTATGGCTACAAGAGGGAAATGAGTTTTTCCTTCTCTGTGCTTCAGATCAAAAATGCTGCTGAAATTTCGTGGCTTTCTTGTAATTAAGAAGATGCAGCTTCTGAGCTCTTGGTAGAATCATTACCAGGGTTTCTTTCTGCATTTTACAGAGTCCATCACCTTGTCCAGCCTTTGTGTGTGAGCTGAGGTGGCCTCTCATCCCCAGCTCGGGTCGGAGCTGGGCTCCAGGGGCCCTGGGCTTGCCAGAAATCCAACGTGACGTAACAATTTCATTTGCTGGAGATAAACACCCCATTAAAAATGCCAGCGAAGCTCCCTGTTCCTTCAGGAGGGATGTTTCCATCCGTGGAAAACAAACCTCTGGGCTTTGGTTTGTTGCTTTATTGCTGCCCACTGCTGCCTTTCGCCTTCACAGAGCAGCGGGAGGTCACTGTCCAGGGACTCCCTTTATGTGACTTTTGTTCAGAAAATATCCTCGAGGATTGCAAAGATTACCCATGAATCATGCCCATAATGCCGAATTTGCTGTACACAAACATTTCCACTTTGCAGCAATTTTCCTGATCCCTGGGTGAAAGCAAAGAACACAGTGGAAACTCTCATTTCCCATGAAAAGCAGAGGCATTGGAGCTGCCGAGTTCTGCTTTTCAGACTCCTCATCTCACAGGTCACACTGGGACAACTGCACGATGTTTTCAAGGAGTCTGGATCCAAAAAGCAACCAGGAAATATCTGGTAGGAGACAAAATCTAGAAGAGGTTTTTTCCTGGAGACTGGGCTCTGTAATGAGGATTGAAGTCTATCCACAGGTGTTGCCTAAGTGAGCAGATGATATTTAAGTTTGTTGCAGCTAAACAGGTAAATTTTAACTAATCTGGTGAAGTAACTCACGTAGAAATTCTGGGGCAGAGCTTTCCACCTTCCTGATAACCAAGTGGTTCTTAGAGTAGAAGCCAAATCAGATCACCTGGCTGTAAACACAGACCCAAACACGAAAAACAAATCAAAACCTGGTTTCTCATTAGCCCAGCTCCTACTGCCCAAGAAAATCCATGCTGCCTTCATTAGCAGTCATTTCATAATGGCCCTGGACAAACCCTGCACCAGGACTCTATGGAAGGGCAAAAAATGTTCCAGCTCCTTCAGACCCCACCAGGAGAAAGTTCCTGTATGACCCAGCCCTGGTGGCTGAGGCTGCCCTGCCAGGCCCCAGCAGACAGATCTCCATCCCCACCTCACCCAGCAGTTATGATTCCTGCCAGTTCTCCTCATTTTCCACCAGGGATGCTCAGAGGAGCACTGCAGGAGACAGCTGTGCTTGGGGCCGAGGTCTGTGGGCTGGGACAGGAGTTTGGGGGCTTTGCTGCTGATCCTGCATGGCCCCAGGGCAGCTGGCAGAGGACGAGCACAGAAATCCTGGGGTGGACTCACAGCCCTTGTCCAGCCCTCGCTGCAAACATGCAGGAGGCAGATCTAAGCCTAGGCAGTGGGAAGAAAGTCATTTTCAGGAGTTTCAGGGGTCAAAATAGAACAAGTGCCAGCCTTGCAGGCAGCAGGCCCTGTGGGGGGACAGGGCACAGGACGATGTTCCTGGGTCACACCTCAGCAGTCACCCACGAGAGGGGAGGGAAAAACAGGAGAGACCCTGGGGATGGGCAGGGATGGGGCAGAGATCAAGTGGAAACTGGAACCTGGGGCTATGTTGCCCTGGTTTTTGCTAAGCCTTCTGTTTTAACCTTGGAGTCAGATTCTTTCTCACACAGTTTTATGTAAATAATGGCCAATGTTTACTTAACGGTGTTTTCTGGTTTTCATTCCTTTTGTGATAAGAGAACTTTGATGAGCATCTTTCTTCTCCAGTGGGATTGAGAAGGAAGTGACATGTCCTCCAATCCCTTGTGGAGTTGAGAATTCTATAAGAATGTGACATATGTCAATAAAGTGGCCTTTTCCTCCTTTCTGCTGAACCTGGCAGGTGTGAGAGCCTCTTTATTGTGTTTTCCCAGACACATGGCCATGCCCAGGCTGTGGGGACAGTGCCAGGAGGGCACAGGGCTGCCAGGGCCCAGCACGAGCTCTCCTGGTGCTCCCTGGTGCTTGCAGCAGTGCCAGCCCCATCCCAGGCCAGCTCCCAGCACTGCAAGGGTCTGCCCCGAGCTTAAAACCTCCGAGTACTCCAGAACACGCTGACATGGGAAATGCAGCAGAGTTTCCCCCAGGAAAGCAAGGACACAGCCCTTCCACACCAGCCAGCCTTTCATAGTCACCACTCCAGCACTCCCCGTGACCAGGAGCATTTATTTCTCACCAAAGTGCTCCCAGCACCAGCACATGTTTAAACCATATTATTTTTCAAGTCAAGGTCTGAACACAGCCTGTATCAAACTGCTCCATCATTCCCCTCATGGCTCAGCCATGTGTTCCCAGGCTCCAAGCCCAGCTGCTCTGGGAAACCACGCTCCAAGCACATGTTCCTGCATGGGATGTTCGTTGTTATTTTCAGCTTTATTTTATTGGTGCACGTCCTCCCTGTGTGCCCCCAAAGGGCTGCTTTCTGCAGGGTTTGGACAAAGTTGTTTGATTGGCTTCGGGCTTCTTTGTGAGTTTAGCCAATGCCAGGCTCAGGCACTGAACCCATGCCAGGTAATTCATCATTTCTGCTTAAGAGCTATAGACAGAATCCTGCTCTGAGCCTGTCAGAGAAAGGCCTGAGAATTGCCTTTCAGCCCACCTAATGAGGGTTTGTGTTTTTCTACGCTTGGGAGGATGGATGGTCTTAATTTCTGGTTTCTTTCAAAGAGAGCAATTTTCTTCCACAAAAAAGACCAGGAATAATAGACACAATGCGGCTCGTTCTGAGTCACCCTTTCACCATTTGTACTTTTATTTTCTCTTTGTGCATCTTCCCTGAAACTCAGAGTCCCCTTCAGCGGCTGCTGCACATTTCCCCCTGCCACGAGACATTTCTGTGCCTGAGGGTTCCAGGCACAGCCAGCATCCTCTCCTGGCCTTGCTGACAGTCCCCACCAACACTTCCCTCAAATCCGAGGTGTTCCAGGTGAGGCTTTGCTATTCCAGCCCTGCAGGAGTTACCTGTGGGATGCGAGGGAGCTGAGATTTGGGGCACAAGGGGCTGTGCAGGGCCAGAGCTCCTCCTTCTGTGCCCAAGGGCCAGCCCAGGGCAGCACGGAGGTGTGTCTGGGAAAACACAATAAAGAGGCTCTCACACCTGCCAGGTTCAGCAGAAAGGAGGGGAAAGACCCTTGTACTGACATATGTCACATTCTTATACAATTCCCAACTCCACAAGGGATTGGAGGACATGTCACTTCCTTCTCAATCCCACTGGAGAAGAAAGGTGCTCATCAAAGCTCTCATATCACAAAAGGAATGAAAAACAGAAAATACCGTTAAGTAAACATTGGCTATTATTTACATGAAACTGTGAGAAAGAATCTGACTCCAAGGTTAAAACAGAAGGCTTAGCAAAAACCAGGGCACCACGGAGGGGCATCTGCAGGAGGAGTCTCCCAGTCAGGCTGGCACTGCCCGTGCTGAACAATCCCATGTGAAGATTCCTGGGCATCGCCGGGGCTCTCGCTGGCCAAATGCTAAAGCCACAGTTCTGCTCCCTGTGCTTCTTGCTCTCCCCTCACCCCACCTTTGTGACAATTTCTGGAGGCTCAGCCTGGGGAGTGCTCAGTCCCACAGTGGCTCAGATTCAGCCTGGAGGTGACATCCCAAGGGCCCTCCCAGGGAGGATAAAGCAGCAGGAAAGGAACAAGACCTGGGCTCCTGAGGAAGCAGTGACGTCTGTGAAGAGCTGACAGGGAAAAACAAACAAATGCACAGCTGATTTCCAGTGGGGAGCAGTGGGACATAAGAGAATCCCAGACTGGTTTGGGTTGGAAGGGACCTTAAAGCCCACCGAGGGCCGCCCCTGCCATGGCAGGGACCCCTCCCACCGTCCCAGGCTGCTCCCAGCCCCAGTGTCCAGCCTGGCCTTGGGCACTGCCCGGGATCCAGGGGCAGCCACAGCTGCTCTGGGCACCCTGGGCCAGGGCCTGCCCACCCTCCCAGGGAACAATTCCTGCCCAATATCCCATCCAGCCCTGCCCTCTGGCAGTGGGAAGCCATTCCCTGTGTCCTGTCCCTCCATATCCTTATGAAAAGTCCCTTTCCAGCTCTCTTGGAGCCCCTTCAGGTACTTGAAGGTCACCTTGGAGCCTGCTCTTCTCCAGGCTGAAAAACCCCAAATCTCTCAGCATCTCCTCACATGAGAGGGGCTCCAGCTTTTGGAGCATCTTCGTGGCCCCTGTTTATTCCCTTCTCTGATAAATTAGTGCAACAACCCTGAGGAGCCCAAGCATCATCGATTCTTTGTAAACTTCCCACTTTGCAGGGGGAAAGGGAATCATCCACCTTACAGGGATGAGCTCAAGGAGGGTAAATTCCAGGTTTGGGTTCACCTGCTGTGGTGGTGGCTTTGTGAGTCTGATGGGTTTTGGTGTGGTTTGGAGAGAGAATCAGAAGTCCTTGGAGCAGTTAGCTCCAGAATGAAGAGAAAATTATGATATGAAATGTTTGCAGAGGCAAAAGCACCCAAATTTCAGGGGCTCCATAGCTCAGGGGTTAGAGCACTGGTCTAGTAAACCAGGGGTCGTGAGTTCAAATCTCACTGGAGCCTGGGGAGGGTCTGTACCTCCTGCAAAAACCACACTGCTTTATCTTCCTGTTTAACCCCAAAGTGCTCCTGATGTTGTTTTTTGGGGCGTCCACCCCAGCCTGTGTGAAACACAAACCTCCCACAGCACCTACACCAAATCCCAGGCGATGAGGAGCAGAGAAACCAGCCATGGGCAGAGCTGTAGCCTTGGGATGCTTTTGAGGTACAGCAGTGGGAGATGGGGAACACCCAGGACTGGGATTTGGAGCCTCCTGGGCCCCGCAGACTTTGTGAGGGTCAGGGATGGACAAAGCTGAAATGGCTGCCAGGTTTTAGAGCCAGAGCTGCTTCCTCTCCTCAGACATCAGCAGGATGAGCAAATTATGAGCTCAGTAATTGCAGAGCTGGCTGCAAACATTGTGACTGTGGTTTGTGCAGGAGCAGCAGCATCACTCCTCTCCAGAGCCCTGCTGGGGGGGCTGGACAGTTATCATTTCTAAGGATAAAGAAATAGGTAGGAATTAACCTATTTTGCATCCTGGATTCCATGAGTTGCTGTCCAGACTTATGAGATTTCCTCCCCTGCCTTTGCACATCTCTTTTCCCTGCTCATTTCCACGTAGACTCCCTATATTGAGTCCAAATGAGCCAAACCAGGGATGGAAAAGGTCATTTCTGAATTTCAAAAGGGCTTTTTCCAGCTGAGGGCAGGAAGGCTCAAAAGCCTGAACGATTTGTGCCTTGTGGAGGGGATGCAGGGAGGCAGGAGGGACGTGGTGCTTTGTTTGCCTCTCCTCAGGCTGGTTCCTCCCAGCTCTGCTGTCCCGAAAAAGTGAGCTTTGGAGGGTTGGTGTGTTTCCTCCACAGGAGGAGTGACCTGCAGGAATTTCCCTGCTTCCCCCTGCATCTATCCCAGTAAGGATAAAGAAACAGAAGCCAGCAGGGTTCCCATTAATCTGCAATTAATAGACGAGCACAAGTTACTGTTATTGTAACCCAGGAGCCTGGAAAATGGACAGATGGGTTTGACTAAAAGTGAATTTATCTCCAGGCTGTTGTGGCTCCACGTGGCTTCCCCCATCCCTCACTCCAGCTTTATCTCTCTGGGTGGCTTTCAGAGGAGACCACAGAGCCAGACCCAAGGAGATCTTTGTGGTTCAGGTTCACTTTTGCCATCAGGGTTCAGCTGAGCCGGGCCTGCTGGGGCTGGAAATGATCCTCTGAAAAATTCATGTCTTTCCTTTCTGTGCAAAGGCCACAAACGTTCAGGATGTGTTTTGCTGCATCCCTGATCCCTGCAGTACTGATAGCAAGGCCAGGGCTCCTCTGCAGTGACCCTGCTGCAATGCAGAGCCCAAAATCTCTGGTGGTGCTGCTTGAACTCAGGCGTGGGGCAGAGATGACTTTTACCAGGGGACCTGGCCCTGAAATCCCTTTGTATCCATCACCTCCTCCTCTGCTTTTCAAAAACACAGCTTGGCACGAGGAACAAAGAGGGCAAAGTGGTTTATAGCCAAATGCTGATGCCCAGGGAGATGTGGGAGGGAGGGAGGGAGGAGGGATGGAGGGATCTTGGTGGCCCCTTTGGCTGCCCATCCCTTTGGAATGTGTGAGCCTCTTTGTTGCCCTGGTTTTTGCTAAGCCTCCTGTTGTAACCTTGCAGTCAGAGAATTTTCACACAGTTTCATGTAAATAATGGCCAACGTTTATTTAACCGTATTTTCTGTTTTTCATTCCTTTTGTGATAAGAGAACTTTGATGAGCATCTTTCTTCTCCAGTGGGATTGAGGAGGAAGTGACATGTCCTCCAATCCCTTGTGGAGTTGAGAATTCTATAAAGTATGATGAATGTAAATAAAGTCTCTCTTTTCCCTCCTTTCTGCTGAACCTAGCAGGTGTCAGAGTTTCCTTTTTTGTGCTTCCACCTGCACACCTCTTGCCAGCACAGCAGCCCTGGCAAAGCTCCCGTCCCTGCTGGACACAGCAGCTCAGAGTGGAGGGATTATTGATCACCACCACATCCCAAACCCCCCTCTGCGAGGGTTTGGGAAGGATTCCCCCCGTTCAAGGAGAAAGCCCCAAACCAGAAACTCCCGTGGGGATAAGAGATCCCACGGACAGGTAACAGCTCTGGCAAAAATGTCTCAAAGCCACAGAGCAAGGGGGCAGCTTTTCAGGCCTCTTCCCCAGCACCACTCCTGGTTCTGGGAATCCTGCAGCTCCCAGGCTCTCCCTGACTCTGCTGCTCACCCTAAAATTTCCATGTCTTGGAAAACTTCCGTGGCAGGGCCCTCAGGGTTTAATGCTGGCATTCTGATTCTCCTGGACTCAGCCAGGGAGATCCCACTGACCTGCTCAGGGCAGCTGGAATAGAAGTAAACATCCTCATTCCTGCGGGCCATAACTCCATGAAAAACCTGGGAGAGAACGTGGGATTGTTGCAGTTACTGCAAATTTAACCAAACTATAAAAAGCAGTCACTGCCAGTTGAACCCAGCTTTAAAAAGCCAGCCATGCCCACTTTCACCCGGGCACGCTGCCACGGAAATGGAGCTGAAGGGCAGATCCAGGAATGTGCCAGGAGGAATGGCACAGGGATGGCAGCTCTGCCTTAGAGGGGGGGATGGAAGGAGTTGATTGTGTTTAGTCTGCCCACAGGAAGGCTAAAAGCAGACATGAGTAACTCACAGAAATACCACAGGAGTAAACAGAAGGAGAAAGAACCATTTAAACTCAGTTACACGATGAGCAAGAATGAATGTGTAAGGCTGGAATTTTAAAACAAAAAAAAAATCTAAAAATCAGAGGAGTCATTTTTTCAGGCAGCGAAGGAGGAGGAAGCCCCACGAGAGGTGAGAAAGGGAACCAAGAGGTTCTGGAGGAGCTGAGTAGCACAGCCAGGCTCCACGAGCCCAGAGCTCCTGCCCTGTGTTCTGTTCAGCAGTGACCCCAGGGAGCCACAGAATCCTGGCATGGTTTGGGTTGAGGGGACCTTAAATCCCATCTCATTCCACCCCCTGCCATGGGCAGGGACCCCTTCCACCACCCCAGGTTGCTCCAACCCCATCCAACCCAGCCCTGGACACCTCCAGGGTGTGACCTCGACTAAGTTCAGCCCCATCCTGTGGTGGGTGAGTACCTGTGTGCATTTTGTGTGTTTTTAACAGCCTTTAAGTAACTTGTTTCTCCAAATGCTTCTCCCCTTTTCAGGAGCAGGAGGCAAGGACCTTAATTCTGCTTTCTGCTGCACCCTGGAGAGCCTGTGACGTACCTGCTGATTGCCTCAGCTCCCCCTGGCTGGCAGGGAGGCAGTTCATTCCCTGTGCAGAGAGCCCAGTTAGAGAGCTCCTTGTTCTAATAATGGTCATCTATTTATAGCCTTTCATAATTTGTTTCATGACAAAGAGATTCTGCAAGATGGTCCTTGATTCTTGCAAGTTTGTAATGATTTTTCCCTTCCTGTGGTATTGAAAGTGGCTTTTGTGCTCAGCAAAGTGCCTGTGATAAAGGCTGCTCCGAGTCGATGGCAGGGACTTTAATAGGTTTCTGAGGAAAGCTTAGAATCTCTCTTTGTTTCCCTTCAGTCCTTTTCAATCTCCTGTGTCAGGTGGGCCTGGCTGAGCCCCAGCCTTGGAGGAGCAGAGGAGGCACCGAGCACAAAGCCCTGGATGCTGCTGCCCGTGGCCAGCTCAGCAGCTCAGCCCAGAGCCTCTGGGGCTGGCAGGGCAAAGCCTGGGGATGGCTGGGGGATGTCAGAGCAGAGGGAGAAATCCTGATTTTGGCTGTCTCTGTGTCCAGGCTCACCGGTCTCAGTCCCTCCAGACCTTTCTGGGGGCAAACAGGACGGGGAGAGCGGAGCCCTGAGGGCACAGCCCCACCCCTGCATTCTGCCAGCCCTGGGCTGGGGGTTCTCATCAGTCCCGTGTCAGGCTCACACTGGTTTGGTTCTGCCCTCCTCACCTGGCCCCAGCTGGGTCTGGAGTCTTTTCAGAGCTGAGGCTTTCAGCAATTCTCTGATGGGCTCCAGTTCTGTGAACCAAGAGAAGCATGGAATATCCTGAGCTGGAAGGGACCCGCAGGGATCCTGAGTCCAGCCCCTGGCCCTGCCCAGACCCCNCCCCCGTGTCCCCCTCTGAACATTTTAACAGCTTCAGTTCTTACCCCGCACTGCCCAGAGCTGCCCCCAGCGCTCCTGCTGTTCCTGCCTGGGCACTCCACAGCCCCGAACCACCTCTGCCTTCCCCCTTTCCCCATTTCCCAGCCTTTGCCTCCTGCCCCTTTGCTCGGACTCCCCCTTGCTCAGCACTCCCAGTTGGTGACCCACGCGTCTTCCCGGTTCCCACTGGGATCTCCCCCGGCACCCCGGCACCAGGAGCCCTCGGAAGGAGCACAGACCATCCCCAGCCGGCCGGTGGGATTGCCTGGGACCACCAGGAGGCATCA
>VYXC01010870.1:85429-96925 GCA_013397175.1 Platysteira castanea
GCATTCCTCCTCGCAAGGCAGCAGGTGCTGGGGAAGCCTCACCCCCTGCCCAGCTCCAGGAGTCTGTCCCAGCAGAGTCTGTCCTTCCAGGCGGTCCCGGCTCCCAGAGAGGCAGAGCACCAGCACCAGCACCAGCACCAGCACCAGCANCAGAAAATACCGTTAAGTAAACATTGGCCATTATTTACATGAAACGGTGAGAAAGAATCTGACTCCAAGGTTAAAACAGAAGGCTTAGCAAAAACCAGGGCAACACTGGGTCAGCCAGAGGGAGCACCTGGAGCTGCTGGAAGAGCGCAGCTCCCAGCCAGGATGCTCCGGGCCCACTGGAAAACATTCAGCAAACCTACAGAGGATCCTTTCTGCTCGAGTCCAGGCTGAGGACGGGTCCAAACGAAACCTTCCCACAGCTCTCCTCCCCAGCCGGGCTGTTTGCTTCCTCGCACAACCAGTTTCACAAAAGCATCTCCCACTGCCAGGGAATTCTGCTGCTTCCGCACAGGACGGAGGTGAAGTGGGTTTTGTTTTGTTTCTTGTTTTGATTTGTTTTGTTTTGTTTTCTCAGCTGCTGTAACCAGAGCGTTTCAGGGTTGGTGGGGACTGCAGGGCAATTGTGAGTCCCAGTCTCCAGTTGGGTTTCCAGCTGCAATTCCCCAGTCCAGCACCAGGATCACACCCGAACAATGAACCCAGAGGATGATTCAGGAGCCTGGAATTGGCTTCCCCTCTGGAGTGAGCCTTGTGTTTCCTCTCTCAGGAAGGCAGAGCTGCTCAAGGTGTGTGTTTGCTTTTATTTCCCCTGGTTCCTCTCCTTCCCCTCCCCAGCAGCGGGAGCCAGGCTGCAGGGACACAGCTCAGCTGTCCCCAGCCCTGAGCACAAACCTGCTGCTCTCTGTGCTCGGGGGTTTGCAGGACACCCCACACATCACCCGGTGTCCGTCCCAGTGCTCCCAGTGCTCAAGGGGCTGGCACATTCCCTCTGGAACAAAAGCACCTTCTAGGAGTGAGTCTGGTCGTGTTTGCAGGGGGATTTTCCTGGGAACCATTCAGGACACAGCTGGGGGGGTTCAGGCACAGCTGTGGGGAAAGCAGTGGAATTGTTTTGCTCCTCACGCTCATCTGGCCACATCAGCTCAGGATCCATCCCATGTCCTCCCCAAGGCTGAGACCAGAACTTCAGCCTGCACCCTGTGGATGTGGGGCATTGAGGAGTGAAAGGATCAGTTTCAAGGAGTTCCTTTTCTGCCATGAAATTCACAGATTGAGCATAAACAAAAGAGGGTGAATTTCCCCGAAGAGAACAGAATGAACCTTTTCAGCTGGTTTCATTGGCAAGGCCCTTTTTTTCCCCAGTAACTGGTTGTCTCCGTTGATTTTGGAATGGGCAATCAGATCTGAAACAAAGCTGCTGGGCTTTTCGGAGTGAGAACTGAAATGTTAGAGTCTCTGCTGACTGCTGCTGGCCCCGCAGCCAAATGTGATATTCCCCTTGGCTTTTCAAAGTGTTAATGAAGTCCAGAGACGACCTCAACTCTTGTTTTCTATTTCATGGAACATTAATGGTGAATCCAGCCCCCCGCCCCAGGCAGCAGATGCCAAAATGCAGCCTTGGCTCCCTCTCCCCCTCCTGCAGCCCCGGGGCAGGGGCTCAGCTGGTGCTCAGCACAGCCTGAGAGGCTGCAGCCCCTTTCCCGGGCTGAGTGCTCACATTGTGTACCCTCAACCTGTGCCCCAAGGTGAATTTTATCCTCATTACAGCCCAGAGTCCAGCCCTGGATCTCATCCAGCCCTGGATGTTGTCCCGAATCCCTTCTGCACTGGAGCCACCCCTGATTCCAGTAACACTCTCCCCTGCTGGACTCTGTCATGGTGCACAGGCCCAGCTGTGCCATGCGCTGTTGGATTTGGTGTTGCTGGACCTCTAAACTTGTGGGAAGATGTTCCCATGGAAGTGGTGCTGGTGGGGTTCAGGCACGATGCCTCCTGTCCTGCTGGACACTCTCCTTTGCCTTTTGCCTTTGGGACAAGGCTGTGTCCTTCCTGCAAGGTGAGGAAGCAGTGATATATTCTGACCACAACCCCTGCTTTAAGTCCTTTTTTTCCTAATTCCACTAATTTAAGCTACACTCTGTTCTGCAGCTTCTATTTCCTCCTGTACCACAGCTCTCCTCTGGGGTTCCCAGCCATCACTGCCACCAGAGCTTCAGAAACAGAGAATTAATCAAACACTGAGCCAGTGACTCACCCTAGAAATGGCTCCTACACATTCCCCACCTGGAGCACAAACAGGATCTCCCTGAGATTTCTCAGGGGAAGGCGCTGGTGTCGAATGCAAAGACCAGGAGCGTTTACTACGTGAACCTTCAGGCAGAAATACTCATCCAAATGCCTGGAAATCAAGGGCAAGGGCCAGACGTGGGTGCACAGGGCGATGAGGGGCAAGTGGCACTCAGCTGGCAGCCAGCACTGGCCCGTGGGCTGGAGACTGAGGTCAGGAGAGCAGCGGGCATCCCCCACCTGGATGGAGCCGGGTGGGCAGCACGGCAGGGAAGGCCCTGAGCTCGGGGAAGGGGAGGCAGGGAGTGATCCAGGAGAGGAACAGGGAAGGAAAGGCAGGGAATGGCCCAGGTGAGGACCACGGACAGACAGCAGCAGCCGTGACAGAGCCCTGCCAGCCTGGAGCACCACGGGCACAGCTCTGACCCTCCCACAGCAGTGCTTTGAGGGGGAATCGAGGCAACGCCGAGATTTGGGCTCCCAGGAGTGTTTAGGAATTGAGGTTCTGATTCAGAGTAAAATGCCTGAGGCTGTGAAACCCTGCAGGGGTCTCTGGGTTATGTTCTAGACCCCTCACAGCAGGTGTGGCTCTTGGAGGTGAATCTGCACCAACAGCAAGTGCAGCTTGGGGGTTGGCTCAGCTCGAGCATCAAATGGAAAAGATTTATGAGCACTCCATAGGAAAACAGCTGCCAAGGAGCCCTGCAGGGCCTGCAGGGTTTCTCCTCTTTGTTTTCTTGGTCTGTGACTCCTGAGCAGTGTCCTCACAGAACCAGTTCAGCTGGAAAGGTCTCACCTTTCTCCACAGACCACAGGGAGTTCGGGGATTTGGGATTTCATTCCCTCCCCTGCAGTTCACGTCCTGCCCCACATTCCGGGATCACAGCTCAGGCTGAGCTGAAAGCATCCAGGGTTTCCAGGCTGGAAGGAGTGGGCTGTGCACCTGCACTTCCCCACAGCCCCCTGGGCAGCCTTGGGATGCTGGGGACGAGGAGCAACACAGGGAACACAACCACAGCAGGACCGGGGGCTTCACAGCTCGGGGTGGGCCCAGCACAGCTCAGGACGTGGAGCCAGAAAACCAAAAGCAGAAGAGTTTCACTGAACAAACGCAAGGCTTTGCCAGGGGTGAGCACCCGTGTGTGGCAGGAGGTGTGGGGGAGCTGCAGCAGCCACAAAACACAGGATGTGTGGCACGAGGGACCACACCGAAGTCAAAATTCAAATCATTATTAACTCAGCCCTTCAGAAACCCTTCATTCCTGCCCCAGAAGCTCAGCTCTCTTCAGAGAGAGATCCACCTCATCTGTGAGAGGTGTCCAAGGGAGGATCCTGCCCGAGGCTGGGCAGGGAGCAGTGGGAGCAGGGAAAAGCAGCCCCGTGTCTTTCCCAATTATTCGTGGGCATCTCTGGCCCCTTGCCCCGAGCACGGGGGATGAAACAATGAGAAATCCCAGAAGTTTGTGGCCACACGGAGCAGCTCACAGGAGCCTCATCAGGGAAGTGGGAGGGGAGTGAAGAGGGGCTGTGAGGAGCCAGGGGAGGGATGCAGGAGCCCAGGGGCAGTGAGGGAGCCAGCCTGGGGTGATGCCACTGCTGGGAGGCAGCAGGCAGGTGCCTGGCAGCCCCATTTCCTGGCATTTACACCCCGGAAAGCCCCGTGGGAGTTCCCTGTTGCTCAGCCCTTCAGGCTGAAGCAGCACCTGCCTCCCTTCCCCACACTGTGATGGGCAGGCAGGGAGGATGCCACTGGCCAAGGATTCCTTAGCAAGAAAATGCCACGAGGCTTCCAGCCCTTTTCCAGGCTGCTGGGCAGTGGCAAAGGCAGAATAATGTGTGGGGGAGAGTTTGCCAGGTGTATCCTGAGGGCCAAGGAGGTGCCAGAGCTGGGCAGGGGCACCTGGGCCAGGTCCCACGGATTGTGCAGCACCTCTGGGTCAGTAAAGGACACAATAAAGGGAATTCTGACACCTGCTGGGTTTAGCAGAAAGAGGAAGAAGAAGAAGACTTTATTTACATTTCTCATACTTTATAGGGTTCTCAACTCCACACGGGATTGGAGGACATGTCACTTCCTCCTCAATCCCACTGGAGAAAAAGGATGCTCATCAAACTTTCTCTTATCACAAAAGGAATGAAAAACAGAAAAGACAGTTAAATAAACATCAGCCATTGTTTACATGAAAATGTGTGAAAATCTCTGACTCCAAACATGTAAATTATCAGAAGGCTGAGAAAAACCAGGGCGACATCACCTCTGGAGGGAGCTCAGCAGGAGCAGGACCCAGCTGCCAGCTCAGAGGTGGCTGCTCTTGAGGCTTGGCTGGGAAAAGGTCCGTGCAAGGCTGCAGTGCTGGAATTCCTGCGGCTGGAGCAGAGCCCTGCAGAGGCTCTCCCCAAAGCCAGCCTTTCAGAGGTGCTGGGAGTCCCTGGAGCAGAGCCCTGCAGAGGCTCTCCCCAAAGCTGGCCTTTCAGAGGTGCTGGGAGTCCCTGGAGCAGAGCCTGGGCCCAGGGCTGCGTTTGCAGAGCTGTGACAGTGACCCACTGTCCACACGTGGTGGATGCTCTCCAGCATTCCAGTGTTCAAACAGCACGGGGCTGGTCCTAAATCACCCTGCAGACCACCCACACGTCCCATCTCATTTTCTCTTTGATGTCAGAGCCAGGTCACATCCACACCCATCCTCCCCACAGCTCTGCTCCTGGGATGCCACAGCATCTTCAGCAGCTCCTGCTCCTGGGATTGGGCTCTAACCACCCTGTCCCCTCCACCTCTGCTTTTCTGGCCGTGTTTCCTCCCCTCTCCCTCGCTGGGGCCGAGGGAGCAGCTGCTGTGGAAGCTGCAGAAGGCAGCAGCAGAAGGAAGGCAGGAGAAGGAAGGCAGCAGCAGAGGCAGCAGCTTTCCCCTGACCCACAGCAGCTTTCCCCTGACCCACAGCAGCTTTTCCCAGACCCACAGCAGCTTTCCCCTGAGCCACAGCAGCAGCAGGGCCCTGCTCCAGCTCCACCAGCAGCTCCTCCCCATGGGCACGGCCGGGGGATCCCCATCCAGCAGCACGGGATGCTCCCAGAGCTGCAGTCGGGTCACTGGGAGGGCACCTCGGGCTCTGGGGCAGCCCTGGACACGAGCAGTGCTGAGCAGGATGGGTGCCAGGTGACATTTCAGCTGCTGCTTTTGGGGACCCATAAAAGCAGCTTTGTTCCTGGGCTGGGGGCCAGCCCTGCCCCTGCCTGTGGCACTGGGCTCCAGATCCACCAGTGCCAGCTCAGGGAGCAGCCTCTCCAGTGGAACAGCCCTGGGGAGGAGGGGAGATGGAACGATGTGTGTCCATCTGTGGCAGCCCAGAGTGTCCCTCTGACCGTCCAGGGGGGTCTGGAGCCCTGCCAGGCAGTCTCGGAACTCGAGACTAAAGCACAGAACTCTGTGCTTGAGCCGTGCCCTTGGAGAAAGCTGCCCACATTGAGAGATGAAATGCAAAACAGAAAGAAAGTGTGTAATTAGCTTATCTTATCACTGGGTGAGTGTAGGTTTTAGATTTATGGAGGTAGGAGAGAAAAAAGCAAACACGGAGGGCAAAGGGCGGTGCCCCTTCCCCTTCCTCTTTCTTCTCTCCCCTCCATCTCCTGCTGTGACGATGGTGATGGGCATTGGTGGAGGCAGCACTGTCATGGTAAGAAAAGGTGGAAATTAATTGGGAAAAATTGGTAAACAGTAATACGTTGTGAAACTTGGTTGGTTTTCCTAGAAGAGATCAAAAGGAGAAATCGCCTTTCCGGGGCGTCGCTGCTGCTGTGGATCTCGGTGGAGCAGCTCATGCTGTGCCTGCTCCAGACACTGAGAGATAAGAAACAATAAACAACCTGAACACGAACCCGCAGAAGTCTCCAGTCTTTCTTGGCTCTGGCATGGGACTTTCTAAGATCAAGAAACAGCCATAAAACATCTTAAAAACCGGCAGAGACCATAAGTGGCGTCCCTGGGTGGGCTCCAGAACCCCCTGGACGGTCAGAGGAATACTCTGGGCTGCCACGTCCATCCACCTGCAGCTCAGCCTCCCTCGCAGGGTCCCGGGCACTCCTGGCTGCTCTGGGACACCGCCTCCATCTCCCCGGAAAGCCTCGGGCAGGTGTGAGCCCTCTGGATGTCACTGGGAGGGAATTTCTCCTGTGATTCTTTACATTTGGCTCTGCAGGAGATCATCACCATCCCTCTGATCACATCTGTGATCTCCTCTGGCTGTGTCCCAGCAGCTCCGTGTCCATCCTGTGCTGGGAACCCCAGAGCTGGACACAGCATCCAGGACCTGCGAGGAGAGGAAGAGGAGGGACAGAGGCACAAAAAGAGCAGATGGACTTGGAGCAGCTTTTCCTATTTAGACTCATTTGTTAGGGAAGTGTCCGAAATGCTGGAAGCTGGAAAGCTTCAACGAGCAAAGGCTGCTGCCAAGGCCCATGTTCTCCTGCAATGTGTGACCTTTAGCTCCAGAAGTCACAGAATTACATAAGACCCCTCATTTTTGCTAAATAAAAATATTGTCATAATGCAGAAAGAACTTTTCAGAGAAAAATAAAACATTACCAAGGGCCCGAAAACACGGAAATGGGAAGGCAAAGAAAACCCCAGGGGCTATTCCCTGTTAAAGCCAGATTTGTGATCTGGGTGAGTGTGTCGTGGGTTTGGGCACACCACGGTTGGCACAGTGGACACCAGCAGCCCTGGGAGCTCCACACTTTCCTCTGCAGGTTCAGGCTGTGGAACAAACAGATTTTTGCTCAGTTTCTTCTCTTTTTTGTATCTTCAAAAGTGTCCAAGGCCAGGGCTTGGAGCAGCCTGGTCTAGGGGAAGGTGTCCCTGCCCGTGGCACTGGATGAGCTTTAAGGTCCCTTCCAACCCAAACCAGTCTGTGACTCTATGGTTTTATAATCCCTGCTTTAAATAAAACCCCAGAATGCCTGGGGGGAAATTTTCTATATCCTCCCTTCTTATGAGAAATGAGAACGAGCCAAATAAATCATACCTGCAGCTAAAAAAATGATTTCGACTAATTGTAGAATGTCATCTCTTTTTTTTTTTCCCCTCTCAAAAAAAATCAGGTCACCAGCAAATGACAGCTCCAATTTCTGTCTTTGTAGTCACATCCCCAGCAGCTCTGGGGGGATGGAGAGCAGCAGGACCCACCTGACCCAGCCCAGCTCCTGGGCCAGCAGCAGAGAGGGACAAGGGAGTTTTATCCAAGGATGGCACCAGAAGGGCCCCAGGAATGACCCCCGTGAGCTGCTGAGGGTGAGGACCCCAACATTTGTGTCCTGTGGGTTCAGGAAAGTGAGAGCCAGGCAGGCTTGGAATTGACCTCCTTCAAAACCCACAGAAAATCAGCCCCAACCCCAGAATTTCGCTGCTTTCCAGAGCTCCTGGCTGGGCATTCCCTGCCGGGGTGGGCTCCTGGCAGGGCCAGGGCAGGGAGGGAGGCACGGGAGGGGACCCTGGGGACAGGCAGGGGCTCTGCTGGTGGCTTTGGCCTGGCCCAGCAGGGGTTGGACCATTAATTACCCATTAATTAACCACCCCTGGGGCTATAAAAAGCTCCAAAAGCAGACCCATTTCCCAGCTGAAGTTATTTCTGCAGCTCCAGCCCTGGGTCCCACGGCCTGTGAGAGCCCCCTGCACCTCCCCTCCCTGGCACGAGGTGGGCACAAGGATTTTGGGCCCCAAAGCTGACCTGGAGCTCTCCACATCTTTCCCTTGTCTGTGTGCAACATCCAGCTGGGAAAAAAAATGGATTTCTCCTTTGCTATTTTCCTTTTATTTTGAGAATTGCAGATCGGGATGAGGGATTACAGTTGGAGTTAATCTTGGTTAGGATAACGAGGAGTTTAGGGCTGAGCTTTAATTAGAAATGGGTTACTTTGGAGGTTAAAATATACAATTAGGTTTTTCTTTGTGTCTGTAGGTTTAGATAAGTTTTAGGGTTATATCTATGGGGATGATTAAACTCAAGGACTTAGATTTTAAATTTCAAGAGATAATTGCCTTTGGGCTGGAATTAAATTTGAAATAATTTGAAGGATTAGGCTGGTATTAAGGTTAGATATGATTAACCATTGCATTAGAGTAGATTACTCTTAAATAGAATCTCAGGCTGATTTAGGAGCTCAGTTGGAATCTAATTATAATCAGGGCTATTATTTGACATAGACACTGTGATTCCTGATCAGGGCAGAGATGAGAACTGCACCAGGGTCTCTCTGCAGCCACACTTCCAGGTGATGCCCCAGATTTGGGCCTCCCCACGAGGGGAGGAAGCAGGAATTTCCGTGACCCAGGACATCCCAGATCCCTGGTGCCACCAGGAGCAGCCCGGAGCTGTGCTGGCTGTAAGATTGCTTTGTTTGCAGCCCCTGGCTCTGTTTTCTTTGCTTTGTTTGCAGCCCCTGGCTCTGTTTTCTTTGCTTTGTTTGCAGCCCCTGGCTCTGTTTTCGGAGGCACAGGAAGGAGGAACAGGGCACGGTTTTGTTTCCAGCACGTTGACACTTCCCCAGGTTTGCAGCCGTTCAAAGCAAGGCAGGGGAAAGATCTGATCATTTAAATCTATTTTCCATTCTCTGGCTAAGCCTTTATGAATAAAACCAAAGATTTTTATTTAGAAATAACTCTCTTCCATGTATAAATCCAACTTCTCTGGGGGAAAAAAAAACCCCTCTTGATGTTTAGTCGGTGCTGTTTTATTCAGTTGCAGTAAAAGCAGGGAAGAGGAGCCTCAGTCGGCTGTTTATTAGCAGGGATGTTATTTTTTGTACTTTACAGGATGCATTTTCTGTCAGAATTTGTAAAATATTAATCAAACAAACAGCAAACAGTACAGAAACTACAACTTGAAATGAAGGTGATTTCACAGCAACACTAAATCCATAATGGCACATTCCCCATCTTTCTTCTGTCAGCTCTGCCACCTAAATGCTTCATTTACAGGAGGTTTGCTTTTGTTTTGGTATTCCTTGACATTTTATTGTCTCGGTTTCACTGAAACGAGAACAAAGCAGAGAAACTCTCCGTGAATAACAATGTTAAGAAGCAATTAGCCAGCAGAAATCAAAACACACGGTGCTGGTGCTCGAGTGGCAGTGCCCGTGCAGGGGAGGGAGAGCTGCACCTCAGTGGGGGCTGTTCCCTGCTCCAGCCCTGCCTGGCAGGTCTGTCCCACAGCCTGGGATTCCTGGAGCACCAGGGAAGAGGGAATTGGGCTCTGTTCCCGTCTGCTCCCAGCCTGCTCGTCCCAGGGCACGGCCAAGGGAGGGCTGCCCGTGCCAGGGGCGTTTCCTGAGGAGCCAGAGCCAGGGCTCAGCTGGCCAAGGTGGCCCCGGGGCACAGCTGGGGCAGTGGGGCTGAGGGACACAGCCCTGGGGGGCTCCAGCTGGGAAAGCTGGATCCTCCTTGGGAAAGCTGGATCTCCTTGGGAAAGCTGGATCCTCCTTGGAAAGGTTGGATCCTGCTTGGGAAAGCTGGATCCTCCTTGGAAATGTTGGATCCTCCTCAGGAGAGCTGGATCTCCTTGGAAAAGCTGGGTCCTCCTTGGGAAAGCTGGATCTCCTTGGAAAAGCTGGATCCTCCTTGGGAAAGCTGGATCCTCCTTGGAAATGTTGGATCCTCCTTGGGGGAGCTGGATCCTCCTTGGGAAAGTTGAATCCTCCTTGGGAAAGCTGGATCCTCCTCAGGAAAGTTGAATCCTCCTTGGGCAAGTTGGATCTCCTTGGAAAAGCTGGATTCTCTTTGGAAAAGTTGGATTTTCCTTGGGAAAGCTGGATCTCCTTGGGAAAGTTGAATCCTCCTTGGGAAAGCTGGATCCTCCTCGGGCAGGCTGGATCCTCCTTGGGAAAGTTGAATCCTTTGAAAAGTTGGATCCTCCTTGGGAAAGTTGGATCCTCCCCGGGCAGGCTGGATCCTCCTCTGCTGTTTGGGACACACAGACACAACGTGGGCACCACTGAGCTCAGGATGAGCCCTGGCAGCTGCAGTCTCACCACAGAGGAGTTTTCCAACCCGTATTCCCAGGATTCCAACGTTTCCCACTCAGCCATTTTTGCCATTAGTTAAATACTTCAAACATTTTGGTTTTTTCTGTAGGAATGTGGTGTTTTCATAGCGAATCCCATCCAATGTTCTGACCTGGGGGAAGGATTTCCAAAGCTTTGCTGAGGGCTGAAGGCGCCTCTGCATTGTATTGAATTTTGGGAATCTTTGTTACGTTTCTCCTTCTGCGAGGGTTTCCTGTCTCCAGCACATAAAGGAATCCTTCTTCCTTAAGGTTTTCAAGACCTCCATGAATTCTCCCTCTGATGTTTGCTAGAAGAGCCTCAACAACTGCTGCATTTTACATTTTTCAGAAAGAAATAGATTGGGATTGACGTCACAGACTATATTTGGGCTGCATTAAAAGCTGGAGCTGCTCTGACAGATGCTTTTTATAGATAGAAAATATTTGTGGTCTAAGGATGTATTTACACGGTCTTCAGGAAGTTTTGGCAGATCGTTGTACCAAAACAATGGCTGCATTTTTTCTGTCGAATTCAGACCAACTTTGCCCAGCTGGAGCTGCTGCCCTGGCTCCTCTTCGTTTGTGGGGTTTGATCTTGCCCAGAATAGCTGCACTTCATCAAATTCTCCACTTTGTATTGCAGCTCTTCAGTCCAAAAGCATCCAAATTTCCCTTGCTCCAGGTACTCAAGTGTAGGACCTAGCTCCTCCTATGGGGCTGTCCTCACATTGGGATTTTCAGGACCCCCAGCCTGAAAACTCCATTAGGAACCCAATTTCTGGGTGGGCCTTGCCCTGGTGTCTGCCCTGGCATCTCCTGAGGGTTCCAGGAGTGGATGGAGGAGGCAGGAGGGTGGGGAGAGGCTCAGGAATCACCCCCAGGGTTCAATCTTTGGCTGGCTGGACCAGCACCCTCCAGTGAGCTGCACCAAAGCCACTTGGACATTAGGAAATGCCCAGTTTCAGTCAAATTCACCAACAGCTGCCCTTTTCTTTATCAGCTTTGACCAGTGGTGTCGAGGATTTACCCCAAAAAACTGCTGGGGTGGCCAAAAACAGCAGCGTGGTCAGAGCCTCCACCATCCCCAGGGCACTGCCACTGGCACCAGGGCTGGGCTGCTCTTTGTCTGCTTCTCACTCTTGGTTCTGCAGATTCTGAGCTGTAAATACATTTATTTATTTATTTA
>VYXC01010870.1:97020-110770 GCA_013397175.1 Platysteira castanea
GGGATGGGATGGGATGGGATGGGATGGGATGGGATGGGATGGGATGGGATGGGATGGGATGGGATGGGATCCCAGAAACTCCTGGTAAGAAATGGGTGAAAAGCAGAAAATTCCCAGAAACAGTGGGAAAGGCAGGAATGGGCTGGGTAGAGCTGAGCCAAGCAGCAAACAAAGGTGGGCAGAGCTGAGCCTGCCCTAAAGCCCTTTAGGAGGAGCTTCACTGTGCCCAGGATGATCTAAAGGATCTTTTCCAGCTGAGCCTGTGAGACTCCACAAAACCACTGGAGTCACTCGACGTAATCTGCTGGAACAAGAGACATTCCAGAAATAGTTTTCCAAAAGAAAAATACTGACTTCATGCAACTTTCTCTCAACTCGGTGACGAGGCCGGGGGAGAATTTCCAGAGCAGCCCCAGGGGAGCATCGTTAGCCTCAGGCTGGTTTGCTGCCACACCGAGCTTTTCCTGGCTCTGTTTATGTTCCTTGCTCCAAGTGGAGTTCCTGAGGGGGGGAAAGGCAAGACTGTGTTTATTTTATGCAAAAAGCCATCTTTTTTCACTGCACACAAACAGCCCAGTGCAACAGGACGGGGTCATTTCTGAAATTTTTTCATGGTATTTTTTCACCTTTGATCCAGTGCCTCCAATGGGCAGAGGCGTGCAGGACAGAGGGACAGGGAAACACTGAGGTGGATTTTACCCCTGGAGTCAATTCCTGCCACAGAGCTCAGATCCAGAGTGAAAAGCCATCACTTTTCAGGGATGAGCCACCTCCCCAGGAATCCCCAGGCCTGCTTTCTTTCCCCAAGCCCCTCTGGTTTTTCAGAACTTACTTGCACATCACTACCCAGCAGCTCTCTGCGGAGGAAACCTGCTTTTTAGACAGTCAGCTGAAGATTTTTACACAAATTTGAGGGCTTCTCTGCCCTCCTGGCCCAACAAGGACTTGTGCAGAGCTCAGTGTGGGTGAAAATAATAACCTGGAGTTGGGGGAATCGGCTCTTTGGCTCTGTTTCCTCTGGCCAGGGCTTCTCATCCCAGGAGAGCTGTGCCCAAACTCTGTGTCCTCTATTGTCCCCTCCTCTCCTCTAACAGATTTTCTTGTCACCAGTCTCAGAGGGCTCCCGGGGATTTTTGGAGGACACTTTTCCCCAGGCTTCTCCGAAGGGGAAGCAGGCCACTCCTGAAATAGAGGTGACCCGGGTGGGAAATCAGCGTGGGGCTCCTGGTGTTCCCAGAGCAGGGGACAAGGGCTGGCATTTGTCCAGAGCTGGTCCCCAGGCAGCTCTGCCAGGACCAGGAATGACCTGGCCAGCTGTGGATAAAATGGATAAAAATGCCAAGAGCAGGAAAACCCTTTGCTGCAATAACCTCGTGGTGCCCTTGTGGACAGGCCTTGCTGCCCACTCCTCGTGTGGGCACCTGGCCCAGGAGGGCAAGAGAAAGCAGAAAGCCCAAGGGTGTCACCTCCCCAGCACAGAGAAACCCAGAGTCCCATAATCCCAGAATCACAGAGTCCCAGACTGATTTGGGTTGGGAGGGACCTTAAAGCCCACCCAGTGCCACCCCTGCCATGGCAGGGACACCTCCCACTGTCCCAGGCTGCTCCCAGCCCCAGTGTCCAGCCTGGCCTTGGGCACTGCCAGGGATCCAGGGGCAGCCCCAGCTGCTCTGGGCACCCTGGGCCAGGGCCTGCCCACCCTCCCAGGGAACAATTCCTTCCCAATATCCCATCAAATCCTGCTTTCTGCACCTGTTCTGAGCAGCGTGGAGACGTTTCCTGTCACTTCTGGAGCACCAGGAGCAGCAGGGATGCTGCCAGGGTGGGAGAAGCCTGGTGGTGCAGTGGGAGGAAGGAAAAAGGAACAGGAACAGCGTGGGGCCTCCAGGGTCAGGACAAGCTGAATAAAGTGAAGGTTTTTAAATCTCAGCTTCCGAGTCAGGAAGTCCCTGATTTACTTTGGCCAGAAACAGGGTGAACCAGGAAAGAATCGCTCTGACCTTGCTTTCTTTTCCCTTTTTTTTGTTTCCTAAGCCTTCCCGAAGGCCAGAGGCCGTTCTGGGCAGCGGCAGCTCTGGAAGAGGAACTGTCTGGTTCTGCTTTGACCCCAGCCCGCCAGGGGATTTTCCACCATGCAGTGGAAGGCTCAGCCCTGCTTTGGGAGCAGGGCCTGGGAAGGAGCACTGAAAACTCCTCGGAACTTGCAGGTGGAAACTCCCTGCGTGTGTCATGGAGCCCCAGGCTGAACCAACCCCAGCCAGCCCCAGGAGAGGGTGCGGACACTGAGGCTCAGAAAAGCTCAGCAAAGCCTCAACCCGGTGACTTTGGGCTCTGATGGGGCCCGGGTGCCTCCTGTCAGCCCCACAGAGGGTCCCTTGCTGCCCTGGTTTTTGCTAAGACTTTTGTTTTTAACCTTGGAGTCAGATTCTTTCTCACAGTTTCCTGTAAATAATAGCCAAGGTTTACTTAACGGTATTTTCTGTTTTTCATTCCTTTTGTGATAAGAGAACTTGGATGAGCATCTTTCTTCTCCAGTGGGATTGAGAAGGAAGTGCCATGTCCTCCAATCCCTTGTGGAGTTGAGAATTGTATAAGAATGTGAGATATGTCAATAATAAAGGGCATTCCCTCCTTTCTGCTGAACCTGGCAGGTGTGAGAGCCTCTTCATTGTGTCTTCCAAGACACAGTCCCTGGTGGCCACGAGCCCTGGGCAAGGTCAGGGCTCCTGTTCCTCTGCCAGGCCCTGGGGAAGCTCTCACGGAGCACCAGGAGCTGCTGACAGCCCGGCCAGGAGGAGTCACTTTCCCAGCCTGCTGGGACATCCCCACGGAGAGCTGGGATCCCTTCCCGGGGCTGGGAGCAGCTCTGGGGTGCCCGGTGCTCCTGGTGCTCCCCACAGGGGTGCAGGAGCTGAGCACCCAAAGAGCTGTGCACCCAAACTCTCTGAACTTTGCTTTGTGGCTGAGCCCTCAAACGGCAGAAAAACTGGCCAAGGAGGGAAATCAAACATGGATCAAAATTCCCTCTGTGACCCAAGCTTCCAGCACCTCTGGGAAACAGGGCTGGAGCCCAGCTCTGATCCCAAAGAGGGCTGTAAGGTCCTGGTTACACCAGGATGGATCCTCTGGATCCTCTAGCTGGACCTAGAACCCCGAGTATTTTCTTACTCCCTGCTCCAGAACTTGTAGCTTAGTTAAATTGTAATTACCCCTAGAAAAGGGGGTAATTAAACTACCCAGGCAGTATTTCCTCCCCCCAGGGCAATATCCTTACCCCAAAACATTTTGCTGACAGTTTGCCATTTTCACCCTCCCAAAAACTGAATGGGGGCCCTAAACACGAGCCCTAAATGTGATTGTATGTCCTCATGATAAATCCTGAGCTCAGCACTGAACAGGACTTGCTTTGCCTTCAAAACATTGACTCCCCTGCAAGCCTGGCTGCAGCAGGGATAACGGGGCTCTGTCTGTGCCCCTCAGCACAGCTGGGCTCCCCCTCCTCTGGGCTGCAAATACCTGCTCAAAAGAACATCCAAATCCAAACAGCAGCAGGAGGGGAAGCTTGGGAGGCTGGTGGGATTGTGGGGGAAGTACTGGGAGCCCAAAGGAATTCAGGAGTTTAATGGGAAGGTGAAGGGTGGGGATGGGTTAAGGCTGGGCCCTTTCAAAGGGCGGGGATGCCACCTCCAAAGGGCCGGGTGGAATTAGAGCAGATAAAATATTTTAATTGGAGTTGGGAGGAAGCTGTGACCTCGTTGCCATTCCTGACACTTGGTGGGATGAATCCTGGGGCTGCCCGGAGTGACAGGACAAGGATTTAAACTAAGAGAGGGGAGACTCAGACCAGATCTAAAAGAGAAGGTTTTTCTGAGGATGGTGAAACCCAGGCACAGGCTGCCCGGAGAGGTGGTGGGTGCTCCATCCCTGGGAATATTTCAGGCCAGGTTGGATGGAGGCTCTGAGCAGCCTGATCCTGCTGGAGATGCTCCTGCTCACTGCAGGGGACTCGATGGCCTTGGAATGTCCCTTCCAACCCAAACCTTTCTGTGATTCACCGAGATTTCAACATTTCCTTTCCAGCCGTGCAGGGGAGACAAATTTCCATTTGCTCTCCCCCATTAGTTTCTTTGCCAAGAAATTATCTCACGTATTGATCAAACTCCCAACTCTGACACTGCAGTTACCAGATCCCCCCTTTTCTGCACCTGTGATTTCCTCTGGGAAGAAATTTGTTTAACGTGTGGGTCAGCACCTTGCACACGGCCTGAGCCACAGACAGCAGCACCTTTGGAAACGCCTGGGAACCAGGGGACAAACAGCTCGGAGAATCCGTGGCCTGCATGTCACAAGTGGGAATCTGTGGGTCAGCACTTCCAATTTCACTTTCTGTAAACACTCGGATTTAGGGAAACTCAGAGTAAATATTGGCTTTAGCTTCCCAGTGGTCAATATTTACTCATTCTGTCAATAAAGCCCGGTGCTCACTGCAGCAGGAGCCTGCACTTGTTGGAGCAGCAGGGATTCTCCTCCCCAACAGGTGTACCCATCACCAGGAGGCAGAACAGCAACATCTGGGCTGCCCTCAACATCTGGGCTGGCAAAGCAGAGGAGACTCCAAAAAATGTTGCCCTGGTTTTTGCTAAAGCCTTCTGTTTTTAACCTTAAAGTCAAATTCTTTCTCACACAGTTTCATGTAAACAATAGCCAATATTTACTTAACGGTATTTTCTGGTTTTCATTCCTTTTGAGATAAGAGAACTTTGATGAGCATCTTTCTTCTCCAGTGGGATTGAGAAGGAAGTGACATGTCCTCCAATCCCTTGTGCAGTTGGGATTTGTATAAAAATGTGAGATATGTCAATAATAAAAGTTTTTCCCCTCCTTTCTGCTGAACCTGGCAGGTGTGAGAGCCTCTTTATTGTGTCTTCCCAGACACAAAAAAGCACACAGAGCTTGGAAAACTCTGGGTGAGGAGAACTCCAGCACCTTTGTCACTGCTGGAGTTGTGAAATGGGAAATGTTGCTCTGGACCTGCCCAGCCTCTGCCAGGCTGCAGCTGGGAAAGGTAAAGGTGCCCTTTGCCCCTTGTGAGGGCACCGCCCTCCCCAGGACCCTGCTCTTGCTCAGGGACGGTGTCCCCTGGGCCTTGGGCTGCCCCTGGTGTCACCTGATGGCTTCATCTCCCTTTTCCAGCTCCCTCTGCTATCCAGGAGCTGCCCCAGCGAAGCTGCCCAGGAGGAGCTCCTGGATGCTCCCAGCCCCACGCGCAGCTCGGGGCTCCAGGGAAGCTCAGCCGTGGGCTGGCCCTGCCCTCAGGCCTCCCAAGGACCTGATCCAGCCACGCACTGTCCCCTCCCTTGTGCCACGTGAGGGCCACGGCTGCCACATGGACCCAGGGAGCCAACCCCACCAGGGAGCTGCTCCCACCCCTCCATTCCCGACCCCATCACCCGGGGCCAGGTGGTTTTGGCTTTGGGAGAGGACCAAAGCAGCCCCTGTGCAGAACAGTTCACACTTCTGCCCTGCTGGAGCCTCAATTTTGGGTTCTGTCAACAGCTCTCATGTGTCTGGGAAGACACAATAAAGACGCTTTCACAGCTGCCAGGTTCAGCAGAAAGGAGGGGAAAGACTTTATTATTTACAGATGTCACGTCTTATACCATTCCCAACCCCACAAGGGATTGGAGGACATGTCCCTTCCTTCTCAATCCCACTGGAGAAGAAAGGTGCTCATCAAAGTTCTCTTATCACAAAAGGAATGAAAAACAGACAATACCGTTAAGTAAACATTGGCCATTATTTACATGAAACTGTGTGAGAAAGAATTCCGACTCCAAGGTTAAAAACAGAAGGCTTTAGCAAAAACCAGGGCAACACTCTCAGACAGGAGGTGCCTAAAAAGACAACGGTCTGCAAAATGCTGCATCAACATCCAGATTTGTGCCGACACCTTTAGAGGAACTGGCCCAAACCCTGGGGCTCTGAGCTCCCAGTCCCACACAGGAGAGACAGCTCTGAGAGCCAGGCATTCCTGGAATGGGGAACGTTTCAATCCCTGTTCCCAGCAGCTGCAGCAGCAACTGGGCCCCAGTGGGGCTGAGGCACTGGTGCAGGGCCAGCACAGGTGTCCCCGAGCAGGCACAGACACCCTTGGAGAGCTGTCCCCAGCCCAGCACTGCCTCCCTGCTCTGCTGCTGCAAAATCCCAAAATTCAGCGTCGAGTCTGTCTCCAGGACTCCTCCAGGGCGCTGAGGATTCCTTACACAAACAAGGGGCAGCTGGTTTTCCAACAGATCCTTCTGGAGCCAGGGGGAATTTGATTCCAAACCTCATTTATAAACCCTCTGCTGAAGCCGTGTAAACCCAACCAGCCCTGGCTCTGTCTAATAATTATTTTAAGGAGGTTTGTGACAGGCTGCAGCCTCCAACTGCGTTGTTGGGATATTTAATCCATTCTGGTGAGGAGCAGAGCGCAGAAAGCAGCACGCAGAGCCAGGAGCTGGGCTGGTGCCAGTGCCAGGGGACTGCAGAGCTTCACCAAGGACTTCATCTGCTCCCTTGGGAGCGGGGATGGCTCTGGGGAAGGCACCCAGGACTGCTCAGATTACAAGGAGAGGAGCTCCATGCACTCTTGAGTAGCAACAGCCCGGGGTGTGGTGAAATTTGGGGAATTACAGCTTCAACTGCACCAAAACACCTGGGAAAAAGGAACAGCCTGCTGCTGATGGATGCTCCTTTAGGGAAGGGACACGGGCAGTGGGATGAATTCTTCCCTCTCAGCGCGAAGCTGGAGCTGTTTCCTGTCCAAGCCTGTGGTTTCTGGCTGGGCCCTTCCCAGGCTCTGCACTTCACTCTGTGTCCAGGCACCTGCTTGGCCCAAGGCCTGGTGCCTGGGTCACCACTGGACCCACCCCACCACACCTGCTCCCAGCTCTTTTCCCTTTTTGTGATCATTTTCTCTTTTCCTCTCGCCTCCCCAGCACCGCAGTGCTTTCAAATCCTATTTCAAAATGGCATTGGTTAGAAAAGTACTGGGGCCATTTGGGCCAGACCCTCAGTCCCCCCCTCCAGAGGACCCTGAGGGAGGTTTCCTGCCCTTCTGCTCTTCGGGGTCTCCAACCTGGCTGCAGCCAGGGCAGGAAAAACCCAGGAGAAATCCCCACCACGCTGCATTGCTGCTGTACCCTGACGCTGTCCTGTGAGGTGATGATGGATGTGATCCCTCTCCTGCAGGCACAGAAGAGCCCTGGAGGAGTCAGGAAGGGTTTCTGGTGTTCCCCAGGTGTTATTTCCAGCCCCAGCTCTCCACAGGCTGGGCACAAACACCCGCTCTGTGCTCCCAGTTCATGACTTGGCTCTGGGCTTCTCCACAGCCGTGGTGAGCACAGAGGCACTGGGACCCTCCTGGGCTCCTCGGGGGGCTCCTGCAGTGCTGCACAGGAGGTTCCTGGGTGCCCAGTGACTGAAACCCGACCAAATCCACAGGGAGCAGAGCCCTGGCAGGGCAGGTTTGCTCTGACACTTGGAGGAACCACTGCCAGCACTTGTTGCTGGTTCCTGCAGCACCCGGCCACCCCAGGAGCTGCTTCCCTGCCACCAGCACTGCCACCAGCACCGGCCGGCAGCCCAGACCCCACAGAGCCACCGGGCCACGCCCGTGTTGTTTGAAAACAAAGCACAAAACCGGTCCCATGACAGACAAACACACCTGGGACTGGGGTGAAATCCTCCCACAGCCTGAAAGGGGGGAAAGCGAGCGGGGAGAATCACAAAGAAAGCTGAAGATTCCCAGCTGGGAAACACATGGGAGAGCTGAGGCAAAGAGACATCAAAGCACGGCCCTGGGTGTGCTGCTGCTGCTCTGGGGGTGGCAGAAGTGCTGAAAATCAGGGAGCCACGTCCCGGCCTGTCCCCGGGGTGGCTGCAGTGAGGGGAGCCCTGCCCGCCTCCAGCTGTGCCCCTGGAGCTCCTGAGCTGCCCAAAACTCAGAGCTGCTGCCTCTCCTCGGTCTGGCCTCAGGGCTGGGTTGGATGCTCCTGTGCTGGGGAACACCCGTGGGCCAAAGCAGAATTTGGGCTGTGGAAGGGGAAGTTGCATCCATCAGAAACTGAAATTCCAGCTCAGGCAACATCAGTGCAAATCTTTCTTCTGCTCTGCAGCGTGTGGGCAGCGCGAGCTGGAGAGGGAGGGACGGAAATGTTGAAGGGGTTTTTTATTTATTTTGGAAGCCAATCCCTTTGATGTCCAGCTGAGCGTGCCCGGCCTGTGAATCAGGGTAACCCCCGGGAGCCAGCAGCAAAGAACCCGCGTGTCCTGCTGGGTTCCCGTTGTTTTAGCACGCACCAGGCAGGACCGGGGCCGAGCAGCGCCCGTGTCCCGATGTCCCCGTGTCCCGATGTCCCCGCTCCCGGGGAAGTGCTGACCCCGGGATTCGCCTCTCCGTTGCGAGCGCTGCTCTATTCAGCGCACACAATGAGAAAGCCGACGGCAGATGCGGCCGATGAAAAGCCTCATCGGCTGCCAGGGACAGCCCGAAAGCCCCAGAACGCTGCCCCGTGCCGAGCCCGATCCCGGCGCCTCCATCCCTCCTCCTGCGCATCCCTCGGGCCGCGGGCAGCGCTCGGCGTGGGGCGAGCAGGGACCGGGCAGCCACAGGGAAGGGGGACCAGGGGATGCTCCGCTGTCTGCTGGCCGAGCGAGGAGCAGATCCTTGCTGGAAATCAGCGTTTAATGAGCGGCGGCGCTAATTGCGCTGCCCCTGCGCGGCTCCCGGCCGCTGTCCGCACCTGCCCGCGGTCAGCGCAGGGTCCAGCCCCAGCCCCAGCCCCGGCCGGAGCCGGAGCCTTCCTCCCCTGCCGGGCCACGCCGGGGCTGAGAGGTCTGGGCGCGCTCCCAAGGGCTGAGGCTGCTAATTGCTCCTGGGTTTTACAAAGCTGGGGGCTTTTCCTGGGATTTTGGACATCTGTCGGATTGTGATGGCTCCGAGAATGGTTCCCACCGCAGGCACAGCTTTGAAGCTGTGGGATCGCGGGGAGCTGCAGGAAGCAGATGGATTTAACTGACAAATCGAAGCTCGCTGAGTTTTCGTTTAATTAACTTCTAATTGGCAAATTTGGGGCTCACGCATTTTTAGTATAATTAGCTGCTTAAATTAGCTTTTAACAGAGGTTTAAATTTAGAAGCAGGCTTTTTATAACCCCTGTCTGGGTTTATACTGTATCCATGCTGTGATTCCTTTCCAGCCAAATGCTTTAACTCCTTCACAGCACAGGATGAGGAGGTTTGGAAGCTGCTACAGGAACTTAGAGAGGGAAAAATGAGATGCACAATTCCACAAGGATTATCCCTCGTCTGTCTTTCTCCGTGGGGCTTCAGGTCACTCTGCACCATCAGATGTGGAGGATCAAAGGAAGATCAGAAAGGGGAGAGGAGAGGAGAGGAGAGGAGAGGAGAGGAGAGGAAGCTCCATGAAGTCCTTGAAGCAGGTGTCACACCCTGTTTGGTGGCTGGAAGGGAGAGGGACACGGAGAGAACTTCAGGCCACCAGGAAATGTTGATCTTGGACGTGTTCTTCAAGGCTTCCGAGCTCCTAAGGAAAAACACCTCCATAAATTGGGATGGATTGGCTCAAAGGATGAGCTGCACTGAAGGAAGAGCTCCCAGCAGTGAGGTGCATAAAAGGATTTAAACAAGTCCCCAAAAAAGAGAGAACCTTTTGATTTTTGCAGTTGGAAACAGCAGAAAACTCAGCAGAGGTATCAAGCAGGTGACAAAACAGCCGTGGTTTGCTCCTCTTTCCAAGGCTGCATCTGTTTGCTATTTTAGGAATAAATTCACAAGCGGGGTGGGCAGACCCACATTGTTCTAATCCCACAGATTAAGGGCAGCAGAGAGGGCAGAGCAGCCCAGCCAACAGCAAGAGCTAAAACCTGCTTTAGCCAGGGCTGGAAAATGCAAATCTGCTCCTTCCTCAGCAGGAATAAACTCCACATTTTTCTTCTCTTCACTAAGTTCTGCATAAACAGAACAAAAATACGTCGTGGAGAAATAACCTTTCCCCAAAGTGAACAAGAAAGGCATGGTCAGGTCCCTGCTTTTTCCTGGGGAAAAAGGTCAAAAAATATTTTAAGAACTGCGGAAAGAATGGAAATGTGGCTAAGTGGAAATTCAAGTGGAGCAGGAAACAATAGCATGGATTAGCTCATTCCCTGCAAGAGCAGGGAGAAAATGTCAGGGATTCAAGTGCTCCGGACCTTGGCTTCCTCTCCTGCTGTGAGCAAATGAGGACCAAGCTCTCAATAAATGAGCTGGGGGGGAAATGAGAGCCCCCAACCCATCCTTGGGGTCCCAGAGGGGCTTTGGGGCTGGATGGTTCCTCCAGGGTGAGACACAGCCATGGGAAGTGGCAGGAGCCAGCAGAGCCCTGGTCTGGGAGAGGCAGCTCTGCCTATTCCCGCTGGGAGGGAATTTCTGGGAGCCTTCATCCCTCCCCTCCATTAATGATCCCGCATTTAATTACTGCCCATTAAGTGATTGCACACTTTCAGCAGCCTCTGGCTGTCGTCTGCCCCCAGCACTCCCCCCAGGATTTGGGTTCCTGGGCTGACAGACGGACAGCAACTGGCCGGAAGCCTCCCACACAAAGCCTTTGCCAAGGATTTCCACAAAATTTTAAAAACCCAGTTCCAGGAAGAGCTCTGATTTCTGCAGAAATGCTGAAAAATTGGGAGGGGAAAGTATTTTTCTACTGAGCAAAGGGGGGGGAAAATGTAGGTATTTCCAGTGTAATTTCCTTTAGAAATTTCTACAGCCATTGCTGGAATTTTTCAAAAACCATTTTTCCGGGCCCTGTGGGTTATGGGGTCACAATTTCTCCCTTGGGAAACAAAAAATGGCCCTGGCACAGGGTGCCCAGAGCAGCTGTGGCTGCCCCTGGATCCCTGGCAGTGCCCAAGACCAGGCTGGACGGGGCTGGGAGCAGCCTGGGACAGTGGGAGGTGTCCCTGCCATGGCAGGGGTGGGATGAGCATTAATTACTGGATGATCATTAAGAACCTTTCCAACCCAAACCAGGGCAGAGAGAGGAGTTTTATCCCCACAAAGACAGGAGGTCCCTGCGTGCCAGACCTCCCTTCCCCAGGCATTGGCTTTATTCCCTCACTGGCTCACTCCCACACAGATTTTGGCCAAAACTGATGAGCCCGAGGTGCCTCCTCCGTGCTCCAGTGCAGCCCAAGCTCTCCTGCTCTTGTTTCATCCTCGTTTTCCCTGCTGGGAGCTTTGCTCTCTCTCTCTCTCAGCTGCCTGGTTATTCCCAGTACCCCGAGCTCAGCTGTCCTTTCAAGCTGCAGGAAGGCGAATTCAGGATTCAGCGAGCCAGAGAACAGATGGGCAGATTGGAGCATGAATGGCAACCTTTGCCATTGAGGAGCTGAAATCCCACCCCAGAGCCCTGCAGGGCGGTGAATTACCCGGCAGCAGGGGCTGGAGCGAGGCTGGCAGCTGGGAAAAATCCTCCTGGTCGGGGAGGCAGGAGGAGAGCTCCAGCTGTTGGCAGGGAACCCCTGCACCTGGCCAGCCCAGTAAATCTGTCCCAAACCCAGCAGCGCGGCAGGGAGGCTCCTCCCGGGCTCCTCGCACACCCTGCCCGCAGGAAATGTGCCCAGAAGGGATTAAAGCAAGGCCACGCTTCATAAACTGATCCCATCCCGAGCCTTTCAGCCCCGCGGTGAGTCAGCGTCCAAGCCCCGAAGGGAGATTTCCGAGGAACTCTGAAAGGGAACCAAGTGCCAGGTTCAAATGCCAGGTTCAAATGCCGTGTTTATCGAACTGAGGGAGAGCCTGCCCTGCTTCCTTCGTGATTTCAGATAAATGAGAAGCCCATCTGCTGTGCTTGGTTCCAAGAAATTAATTACTTCCAAGGGTGACGAGTTTTTACAACAAAGTAATTATCAAGCTAATGCTGGGGGCAGGGGCTGGGCCTTGGGCAGGAGCAGATTGCTGCCACTCCAGGGGCTGCAGCTGGGTGCTCCTGAGAATCCTCGGGACTGCTGCCCCGGGTGGCAGGAGAGGGATGCAGATTGATAAATAAATACCTGTGACATGCACTGGGCTGTGTTCAGAGGCTCCCAGAGTGAGCTGGGACCCAGAGCCCCCCTGGGCTGGGCTGAGCCCCCAGTGTGGGCAGCAGGGGAGGGGGTTCTGCCCCTGTGCTCAGGTGAGACCCCAGCCCTGGGGAACAGCACAGGAGGACCTGGAGCTGCTGGAGAGAGCCCAGAGGAGATGATCCAAGGGCTGGAGCCCCTCTGCTCTGGAGCCAGGCTGGGAGAGCTGGGGGTGCTCACCTGGAGAGGAGAAGGCTCCAGGGAGAGCTCAGAGCCCCTGCCAGGGCCTGAAGGGGCTCCAGGAGAGCTGGAGAGGGGCTGGGGACAAGGCCTGGAGGGACAGGACACAGGGAATGGCTTCCACTGCCAGAGGGCAGGGCTGGATGGGATTTTGGGCAGGAATTGTTCCCTGGGAGGGTGGGCAGGCCCTGGCCCAGGGTGCCCAGAGCAGCTGTGGCTGCCCCTGGATCCCTGGCAGTGCCCAAGGCCAGGCTGGACACTGGGGCTGGGAGCAGCCTGGGACAGTGGGAGGTGTCCCTGCCATGGCAGGGGTGGAACAAATTCATCATTAAGTTCCTTTCCAACCCAATCCAGTCTGGGGTTCCATGATTCTATGAAAAATTGCTGCTCTATATCCAGCAAGGACTGGGCTGATTTAATAATAAAACAAAAGGAAACCCAAGTGACTCCAAGCGAGGGAAGGACAGGCTGAAACTGTCCTGAGGCACCTATCACCAGAAATTTAGGGACTGCAGGGACAGGGAAAAGGACTGCCCTTCCCTCTGCCTGGAAAGTGTGCTGGAAAGTCCAATTTTCCTCACTGGAACCTGCTCTATTGGGAAGCTTCCAGGACATTACACAATCAAACCCTCACCACCAAACCCTCCCTTCCCCAGGGAGAGGCTTCTCCAAGAGCTGCTGTGGCTGCTCCAGGCAGGGCCAGCACTGGGAGAGGTTTCTGAAGTGTCCAGATAAGATCCCTGCCACTTCTAAAATCCCCCAGTGCTGTGGACACAGCTCCAGCCTGGCACAGCCGAGGGTTCCTGTGCTGCCTGGAACCTTCCTCCCTGGCTGTACCATTGTTCAGGACACAGAGCTGCTGCTGTGCAGGCCAAGGGCTTTTTTCCCACAGAGCTCATGGCCAAAAAAGTGATGATTCAGAGTTTGGGGTGATTTGTCTCTATTTCAGTCTCTCCTAACTGTATTTTCTATTTCTAGCATCCAGTGTCATTCAGGAAAATCCTGTAGGTATCCAAGGACACCGTGACTCACAGCCTGGCTCTCCCAGCTCTCGGGAACAGTTTCCACTCAGATTTTGGGATCCTGGCTTGCTGCAAGTGGCTCTCTGGGAGCGGGCCCGTGACTGGGGAGAATGTTTGGTTTCCTGTGAGTCAGCCCAAGCACTGGGGTTTGTGGTGTCATCATTAACACATCCATGCACTTGGAGTTATTTTAATCAACTTGATGATATTCATGGTTTTAATAATGGTTTTAGGTGATAATTCCCATTCTCCAGGGAGTCTCTTCCTTTATTTGTCATGGCTGAGTGAAACCCAGACCCTTGGAAGCCAATGATCTCCTTCCAGGAGGACCCAGTGTTTCATCTCACACATGATCCTCCCCTTCCCCTTCCCCTTCCCCTTCCC
>VYXC01010870.1:112868-216465 GCA_013397175.1 Platysteira castanea
AATATGTATAATTGTTTATGAATATGCATTAACAGTAAAGGTATGTAAAGGGTGTCTCTGAAATAGCAGGTGTGCTCTTGGCTGGAACCAGGGGTACCCAGAGCTGTAACTTTTGCTTTATTGTTCCTGTCCCTTATTGTCCTTTTATTAAACTTTTAAATTCTCACAGGAGAGTGAACCTCGTTTTTCACACGTAGAAGCCTCTCCTGCCTTGTGCCTCTCACAAAATCCACCTGGAAAAACAATCCTGGAGGCCACGAGTGCCTCTGCCTGCCCCAGCAGCCTGCCCCTTCCCTTTCCACTGCTTTGGAAACCAAACCCAGAGAGAGCCCCTCGGGGTGGCCAAAGCAAACAGCTCTGCTCAGGATGCAGGAATGAACTCCCAGAGCAGGCTGTGCACAAATGAGCGTTTCTAAATACAAACCACGGGGCCAGAGCTTTCCAGAGTGCAGAGCCAGCGAGGGGCTCTGCTGGTGCTGTCAGATTTTATTGCTGATTTACAGCAGCTCTTTGTGCAGGGGGCTGGTGAGGGGTTGAATCCAGTGGGGAGCAAGGAGTGGTCAGGATCCTTCTTGCACCCGATGCAAACCCAGCAGAGGGAATTTNTTGCTGCCTCACCAAGGACACCGGGGCTGACTGCACAGAGAACATCGTGGGTGTGCTTGAGTTCACTTCCAGGGACAAAAAAACTTCTAGGGACAAAAAGTCTCCTGTGGGGCAGGCCCTTGGCCACGCTGAGGCACATCTGAGGTCCTTTGCTATAAAAATATAGGGTNGAAGAGATTTTTAAAATAAACTCAGCAGAGGAAATCTCAACCCTCCTCTTAGGGAAAAGGAAAAAAAATGTAATCATAATACAAGAAATGTGTAAAATCCTCATCCTGGTGTGATTTCTTTGCTTTTAACAGCTGCTGATAGAGACTTTTTGAGGCCATGGGGAGGAGCAGCCACTGTCTGCAAAACAGATCAGGAGCAAGGCTACCTTCTGTCTCTCTGATCAGGAACAGGGGGAGATTTTGGGAGCGCTCAGCCTGGAAAGGCAGGAAGGGAGGAGCCAGGATGGAAAGACAGGGCTGACACGGATGGAGCAGAGCCCCTCTGCCCCAAATCCCTCAGCTGGAGTCACCCCGGGCACCCCGGGTCTGGTGGGGCTGGATGGGCCCCGGGCTGGGCACTGAGCCCCGGGATCTGTGCAGGGAGGGTGTCCCTGGGGACAGCCCGGTGTGACCTTCTGAGGAACGGGGGGATTTGGGGAGCAAACGCTTTTCCAGCCAGGCCTGGAGGCCCAGAGCAGCTTCTCCACATTGCTGGGGAAACAACAGGCATGTGCTGAGAGGGTCCTTGGAGATAGGGGGAGAAAAATGCTCAGAATGGGGTTTTTTTCCCAGGAAAACATGGTTTTTAATATTCTGACATTGCCTTGAAAAGGGCCTGGTTTAAAAACCAACCACCCCCCAACTGTTCTTGTTTGAAAAGAGGGTCATGTCAAGAGCAAAGCCCACCAGAGCACAGGGAGGAGATGGACTGTGCCCCTCATCTCACTGTCCTCTCCAGGCTCTGAGCTGGGGGACAGCCCAAGGACAGCAAATCAAAATTTGATTTCTGAATCAAAATTTAGGGAGTTTGGTACAGAAAGAAAAATGGTTTTTAAATATTTCTTCTACTGAGTCAAACCTCAGGGGACTGAAACACCCAGCAGGTGCACTTGGGCTCCTCAGGGCCCCAACAGAGATTATTGAATCACAGAATTATGGAAAGGTTTGGTTGGAAGGGACCTTAAAGCCCACCCAGTGCCACCCCTGCCATGGCAGGGACACCTCCCACTGTCCCAGGCTGCTCCCAGCCCCAGTGTCCAGCCTGGCCTTGGGCACTGCCAGGGATCCAGGGGCAGCCACAGCTGCTCTGGGCACCCTGGGCCAGGGCCTGCCCACCCTCCCAGGGAACAATTCCTGCCCAAAATCCCATCCGGCCCTGCCCTCTGGCAGTGGAAGCCATTCCCTGTGTCCTGTCCCTCCAGGCCTTGTCCCCAGTCCCTCTCCAGCTCTCCTGGAGCCCCTTCAGGCCCTGGCAGGGGCTCTGAGCTCTCCCTGGAGCCTTCTCCTCTCCAGGTGAGCACCCCCAGCTCTCCCAGCCTGGCTCCAGAGCAGAGGAATTTCTCCGGGCTCCAGGACACGCCAGGTCTGGGCAGAACAGAGCCTGAAGCTGCCACAGCCTTGCACCAGAGCCTGCTCCAGGCAGAGGAGGGGGCAAGGAGCCCCTGGGGCAGGGCAGGCCCAAAGCTGCACTGACCCCTCCCCTGCACCTGGCCAGTGATCATCTCGTATTCGTGTCATGATTGAGCCCGGGACTGGCTCCAAGAGCAATTTCCAGTTCACAAATGAAGGTGCTGGCAGTGCTGCTGCCTTCCCCGTGGCCGTGGAGGCAGGGCTGAGCACAGCCAGCGGTGACACTCCAAAGGCATTTCCCAGGGTGAGCAGGGGAAATGCCTCAAATGCTCGTGGAGCACTGTCAAGTGTAAAAGCGGAACACAAAGACAGTTCTGGTGCAACTTCTAGGGACAAAGAGCTCTTCAAGCTTCCTTTTGTTGCTAAGAAATAGCAAAACATGAGGATAAGCAAGGGAGCACTGCAGAGGACGCAGATGTGCAGCACAGCTCACCCTCCGTGGGCACGCTCGAGGCAGCCAGATAAACACGGCTGTTTTCCATGTCTAAAATGATCCTTCTGCAGCACAACAGCTCCGTGTGCCACCAAGAACCTAGGAACTGCTCTTTGGAGAGAGTCGTGGAAGGCTTGGCCGAAATCTTCGTCCTCTTCTTTGTGGTTTCTGAAGTCTGCGACCACGAGGATTTCCAAGCATTTCGTGTGGCTCGTTACAGCTGAGCTAAGAGGGAAATCATCTCTTGTCGAGTTATGTTCAAGGAAGAAGCAGCGCTAGGAAGAGCTGAAAATGTGAGAAGTGCTTCCACCATATGGTTTGAATTCTGGTGATGATTCATCACTTGCCACTAAAATTTTAATTTTCAAAGTCAGAAATTAAAGAGGGGGAGAAAAAGGGTCCCAAGTTCTCCTTCCACATGTGTAAAACAGCAAAGTACAGCGTAAATGCACTGTGCTGAGGAACACCAGCTTATGAATCCCTTCCCCCGGCAAAGGGCTGAAGGATTGCAGAGGATTTGGGATCTTTTTCCTATTAAATACAAAGAAATGTTGAGGCAGCCCCGTGATCAAATGGCCCTCTCTTCCTGAGAGTTATCCCAGGGAATTCAGCAGGAATAGCCCAGCTGAAGTTTTTATGTTCTTTAATACAATACAGATGGCAAGAGAGGTGGAAAGTGCTTGGTATGCGAGTGCTGAGGGCTTTCAGTGTTCATTTTAAAATGCATAAGAATCCTTTAAAAATGAGCCTGCATTAATCTTTGCATGCCAAAATGTGTAACATGCATCCACTGAAGTGTAAATTACAGCCAAGGACTGACAACAAATTCCTTGGCCGTAAACGCCGACCTTCTCTGAAAGAAAAACACAACAGTGCCGAGCAGAATCAGCAGAAAAGGGATTTGTTAGCCTGGGTGTGTTATCTTCAGACACCTGACTTCCCAGGGATCTCAGCACATGACACTCACTTAACCTGAATCAATCATTTCCTCTGAAATCTGCGCTGTCTCATCACGAATGTCAGAGAAGTGGTGAATTTTTAGAGCAGGCTTGCTGTGTGTCAGGTTGAGCACGTCCATGTTTTAGGAAGGTTGAGTTATGGCAGGGTCTGAGCGTGAAGCTGCGAATCCCAGGTCTCTCTGTTGCTCCAAACCTCCCGGGTCTCCTGCAGCTCTCAGGGATGTGTCCATGTGGGCCAGCTGGGCTGCAACCTCCTGATAAACCCTGATTCTGCCAAAGGACAACACTCAAATTAACATCATTTGTCCACAGAAGGTGTTTTACAGCTTGATAAAAATATAAAAATACAAGAGGAATGGAAGCCTCATTGTCATCCTGCCATGAACTTTTTAAATGAGGCATCAAAGGTTCTTCCCCCAGAGGGTGCTGGGCACTGCTCAGGCTCCCCAGGGAATGGGCACAGCCCTGAGGCTGCCAGAGCTCCAGGGGCGTTTGGGCAGCGCTGCCAGGGATGCCCAGGGTGGGGTTGTTGGGGGGTCTGGGCAGGGCCAGGGGTTGGATTCGATGATCCTGGGGGTCCCTTCCAGCCCGGGATATCCATGATTCCATAATGGGGTGAGGGCTCTTACGATGCCCAGAGAACCCCTCCAAACCCCCTCTCCCTGCTGTGCCCATGGCAGATGTTCCTCAAACAAGCCCAGCACCCCCAAACTGCTGCTCCCACCCCAGATCACGTTGCAGAGGGAGCAGCAACCCCAGAGGGGAGAGGGGGACCTGAGAGCCCTGTCCTTGGCTGGAGCAGCTGCCACCAGCACAGACAGCCAGGGGACATTGGCTGCCCTGGGGAAACCTAACCTGGATTTGAGAAACTGCTGCACCCCGCTCCCACTGGCACTGAATTGTCCCTCTGTGCTCCTGGGGTCACAGCTCTGGCAGTGGCAGGGACATGGAGCCACTCACAGCTGCCACCTGGGCTGTGTGGGGCCCGTGAGATCCCCACACGGGACATCACAGAGGTGTCCCCTCTGCCTGGTGTCCCCACAGCCTGGCCCTGCTGTCCCCATTGCCTGTCCCTGCTGTCCCCCATTGCCTGGCCCTGCTGTCCCCATAGCCTGGCCCTGCTGTCCCCACTACCTAGCCCTGCTGTCCCCACTGCCTGTCCCTGGTGTCCCCACTGCCTGTCCCTGCTGTCCCCACTGCCTGTCCCTGCTGTCCCCACTGCCTGGCCCTGCTGCAGGGCTGATTGGCACAAACCAGACCCAAACCCTCTGCAGAGCAGCCGTCAGGGGCTCTTTCCTGCTCTCTCCTGGGTAATTCGATGCCAGCGGGGGCTGGCGGGGAGCCAGGCGGCTCCGGGCAGCGAGCCGGGCTCCGCTCGGTGATTAACGCCTTTCTTGATCCCAGCGAGTCCTTCCCAAGGAAAAACGCTTCCCTGCCGTGGGCCAGCGAGCTGCAAACACACTGGAGCTGCTTTCCTGCTTTGGCTGTGGTGCCTGGGCTCCTTGGCCTTGTGCCACTGAGCGCAGCTGGCCCCGGGCTCGCCCCAGGAGCCCCCTCGCCCACCTGCCTTTGGGGAGGGGGAATCAAGGGCCACTGAAACAAAGCAAATGTTAATGGGTTAAAAGGGCTTAAATGGGGGGTTTTGGTTGATATTTTGCTTTGCTTTCTGTTGTGATGGTGTTTTCTTGATTTTCTTTCGGCGGACAAAGCGAGGATGCAGCAGATCCTGAGTGCTCAGACCTCGCCTCGGCAGAGCTGGGAAACAGAAATCATTTCAGTGGCTTGGAGGGAGGATGTGTGCAATCAGTAAAAACCACGGGGAAATACACTTTGTTTTAATGATTTGCCCCAGTTCCTGTGAGTTAAGGAGATACCAGGTACCCTGCACTCAGAGAAATATTCCTGCTGCTGTCCATGACATCAGTCCCTGGGCCCGGGCTGCCCGGGGATCTGTCCGTGCCTCCAGCAGATGTAACCTCAGTACAGGGGTGATGTTTGGTGCTTGTATTCTCCAGCTATTTCTGGAAGTGAATGCAATAATCTTCCACTCGGATATGACTGTCTCCAGCATAAACAAATCCAGGCCAGCTTTGCACCATAGATCCACTGTCTGGAAATATCACCATGGAGGATGTTTACTTGACTCTTTCCAAATTTTTTCCTCATTCTTTGCTTTGTTTGCAATCAAACTCATCTATATATCTACACTGTTCCCAACATTTTTCTAAATGTCTTCCCCCTGTCATTTCAGCATCTCTTGCTGCAGAATTTGGGGAACAGCCAAGCTCCTTCACTGGGATCAGTTTCCATTTGGGACGTGTCACCCTTCCAAGCTGTCATAAAGTCAAAGTGTGTGTTCTGTGTGCAGAACCAGCGTGGAGAGCTCCTGTTGGCTGTGGCATTACAGCACTGCCACTGCCATCCATGGCCATCTGTCCCTCTGTCCCCTGCAGCTTCTGAGAGGGTTTTGGGATGAAATCTTCCAGGCAGGATTGGTTCAGACCAGCACACGGACACTGCTGGAAGCAGCTCCAAGGGAGGGGAATCACACCCAGCCCTGCAGACCACCAAGACAAGGTGAAACAGCCTCAAGGTGCTCCAGGGTTGGTTTAGTTTGGATATCAGGGGAAAATTCCAAGTGGAAAGGGCGGTGAGGAACTGGAACTGCTCAGGGCACCCATGGGGCCACCATTTCTGGAGGGATTTAAAAGATAAAAGTGTAAATGTGGCACTTGGGGACATGCAGTGGCCTTGGCAGTGCATTCCAGGGGGAACAGTTGGACTCATGACCTTAGAGACCTTTTCCAAGCTTAACTCTATGATTCTAAGAGTACCACCAGCCCCTTGCTCAGCAGGGCTCCACTCCTGACTCTGGAAGAAGCCTCTGTACTCCAGAATCCCCTGGAAACCAGAGCTGAGGGCCACCTTTGAGCCACACCAATGTTTTTCCCACCACCTCTCTGCCCCTAAAACAGCAGCAAAGTGTCCTACAAACCTCTGTGTTTGCTGGGACCTGCTCCCACCCAGGAATAACCCTGCAGGGAATGAGGAGGCAGGGAAGGGGCCAGGTTAATCTGGAGAGTGCCCTCCCAGCCCAGCCTCAGGCAGCGGATATGGGGATTTTCGAGCTGCTTCCTCGGAGATATTTTTAGCCACTCAAGTGACTTGTGGCAATTCCCCGAGGCCAGAGTGATTCATGGGGTTTGGAGGCTGAGCTGGATCATTCCTTGGGAGGGGAGCGTCATCCCACTGAAATCAGGAGCTGGCTTCAAAGGCGCAAGGACTTTGAAAAATGGAGCAGGATTTCCAGAGTGAGGCTTTTTGGCTCTGGCTAAACTGGAGCTGTGGAATTTTCAGATTATTGTATCATGGTGGGGAGGGATCTTTTTGTTCTGATGTTGGTGAGAGGCAGTGATTAATTGCCCAGGCTGGGGGCAGGCAATGTGCAGAGCAAAACTGAGCCTCGGAAATTCACTCTTCCCTCCATCCTCAGCAGCTTTTAACCCTGCCCTGGGCACCATCTCTCATGTTTATCCTGCCCTGAGCACCATCCTTCATTTTTATCCTGCTTTCCTCCCCTGCAGCTCCCTCTCCATCAGTGCACATCAGTCCCCCTCCTCCAGACCCCCAGCCCATTATCTCTGATGTTTTGGCCTTCCAGAGACTTTTTCAAGCTCTTCTTGTAGTCAGGTGCACTTTGGTAGGATCTGTGAAGTTCAGCAGCCCGAAGGTGGTGGGGAACAGGACATTTTCCCTGCTCCTCCCCATCTGGCTGCCCCTTCCCACAGGCACCCCTGAGATCGTGTTCAAGACCTGCTTCCCTCTAGGCTGGCAAAAGCAGAGGGAGGAACCTCACACCAATCCGTGGGGAGATGAGATGAGGTCGATTCAGGACAAAGGTCCTTTCTCTACTCTTTCTCACCCCTTTACTTGGGAAACCTTTCCAAAAGTGAGTTGAATGTGGATTTGGAAGAACGTTTTGCTGTTCTTCTGGAAGAAAGGAGAGAAGGTTTCCTGCCCAGCTCGGTGAGTTGGCAGTAGCTGTCCAGCCTGTCCAGCAGCTCATTTCCAGAGGGCATTCTCTGGACAGCAAAGATGAGAATGACCAGGGGGGGCAAGAGCAGCACAAGCAGTGACCAGAGAACCTCCGTGTGTCCCCAGTCCCCGCAGAGCAGAGTCAGGAGTGCTGCTGCCAGCAGCTGGGAGAGCCCCATGGGAAGAGGGGAGGAATTAGGGGGCTCCTGGCAGGAAGAGCCAACAAAAGCTGGAAAAGATCTGGAGGCAGAGAGGGCAAGGGAAGGCAGGCCTTGCTCAGAGCTGTCTGGATGCCACGAGGCTCTGGAAGCCGTGTCTTTGGGCTGCTCCTCGGGGCTGAGGCTGCAGCCAGACTTCCAGGCTCAGCCCTCCACCTCCCCAATCATGTGGGATCTGCTGGGCTCCAGACATCCCTCAGCAGCAGTCTGCTGTGGGCAGAGAGGGCCTGGCTGCTCTTGCCAGAGATTGTCCTGACTACAGGGCCGCCCTTGATCCCTCCCGGGGTATTTCTGCCGTGGACAGGAGCCAGTGGGATCATGTGCTCGGGATTCAGCTCCCAGCTCCTGCCGTCACAGGCCTGGGCACAGCACCCAGGCTCCAGGAGTTATTTACAGCAAACCAGCCAAGCCCTCTGGCACAGGAGGTGAGTGCTGAGGCCAGGATCTGCCTGCCCGTGACCAGCACGGCTACACCAGCAGCTTCTTCCAGCCCTGTCTCGCCTGGGACTCAGCCCTAACCCACCCTTGCAGAGCAGAGAAGAGGCAGTGACCACTCTGCTCCGTGGTGAACACGGAGTCACAGAACTCCTGAGCTGGAAGAAATTCAGGAGAGGAAGGAATTCAGGAAGGAATCCAGGATCAGTGAAGCCCTGGCCCTGCACAGACACCCCAGCAAACCCACCCTGTGCATCCCAAACCTTGGGACCAGCACAGGGACCCAGTGAAACCCTTCCTGTGAGCTCAGCCCTGGCTCTGCTCCCCTGCTGCAGCACGGCCGGGGGACTTTTATCTTTTTGCTTTTCTAATTGTGCTTCACTGCCTCCAGAAACCCCCGGGAAAAGGGGCTGTTTGTCATTACAACACTCCCAACTGGTGCCTTATGATACCCAACACTCACACCCCTTCCTGGGGATAACAGTGCTGAAGTTTTGTGGATATTAAAGCATCTGGGGGAACCCTTGGCATTGGTGGATTTACTGCAGCAGAGTGAGGGCAGGCCAGAGCGTGGCACTCTCGGCTGGATCTCTCAGCAGAGTGGGGTTATTTGGGTTGTGGTGGCACAGAAAAACTTATCCATAAAGAAAACATCAATGGACAGAAGTAAATCACTGCTGGAATCGTGTTCCTGCTCCCAAAATAGAGGTGTAAAATATTGAAAGCATTGGAAAGTTTGCATTTTCTCTTTCCCTGTGCCCGTGCTGGCGTGGCACCAACATTTACACCCAGGATCCTACCCAGGCCCTGCTGCCCTTGCATGGCCTCTGTCCCCTGCTCCTGGGACTCCTCTCCAGGCCCACTGCTTCCAGTCCCGGTGGGAAAAGCTGGGAAGCAGGGCTGTGGGGGCTTGCCTGGGCATTTGTCACATCCTCCTCGCTGCTGCTGCTCCCACCCAGCACCGGGGCCACAGCCCAGGACACCCCCAGGCTCCCTGGGGCTGAGAAGGTCCCTGGGCATCCCATGTCCCTGCATGGCCTCGGCTGGCAGTGGTGACAGGGTGTGACATGCCTGGGCTGTACCAGGGGCACTGCCCCTCCTCACCCACACCCTCCTGCAGCCCCCCAGCCCCGAGAGTCACCCCTGGCTCAGCACTGCCTCAGCTTCCCCGCAGCTGCCAGGACCTCCAGCTCCTCTGGGAAGCGCTGGGCTTTGTTTCTCCTCATTCCTGCGCCTCTGGGCAGCCCCTGGAGTTGCTGGTGCCAGGCAGCAAAGCAACACCCCCTGTGCCCTGCAGCCCCAGCCCAGCCTGCTTTGGCCCTGGCACCCACGGGCTCACGCCTGAGCTAAAATCCTTCCAGAAGCCTTTCACAGAGGGAATCCAAGCTCCGAGCGAGACCAAAGCTCCCTGGCCCTGCACTGCAGCTCAGCTGCTCCTCGAGGTGCTCTCCCACCCCAGCTCTGCACTGGGGCTCCCGGCTGGGCACAGTTGGTGCCTCTCTCTCCAAATCAGGCAGCCAGGGCTGCAGGAGAGGCCCAGGCCCTGCTTTTGGGGATTGCTGTGCCCACAGGGATGGAGTGAGTCAGAGTCTGGCAGCCAGCTGGGAAGTTCCCATGAACATAAGCCAGGCTGATGGTGCAAGCAAATATCTGTTCCCAAGAGTCAAACAGGAGCAACACATCCACAAATGCTCTAAAGAGACAGAGAAACAAAAGCAAACCAGACCTGGGCCTGCCAAGATGAGCCAAAGGCTTCTCTCACTCTCCTCTATCCCCTGCCAAGTGTCCTGTGCAGGCTCTCAAGCTCCCAGCCACGGGGCAGGACCTGGGGCTGAGATTGCTCCTTGCCTTTGGATACCTTCCCTTCTCAGAGGTGAGCCTGAAGGAACATTTACCCCCTTCTCCAGGGGGTATCACATTTCCTGGATTAATCAGCAGATGTTCCTAGCACTGCTCCTTGTCCCCACACATCTGGCTGTGGACTCCACCACTGGACAGACACCCTGGAAACGTCCCCCTCCTCCTGACCGGCCACATTCCTGCTGCTCCACCACAGCCCTTCCCCACCTTCCACGAAAACCTCCCCACTCAGGGAGCTCTTGCAAGGCTGCCCCAGATGGCTCCTGGAATGCTGTGACAGCCATCACCCCCCTGGGGACACTGGGGACAGAGCCTCTGGCCTTGTGCCTGCCCTGGGAGAGCTGCGGTGACACAGCTGCTGTGTCACTGCACAGAGATGGTGTCACTGCACAGAGATGGTGTCACTGCACAGAAATGGTGTCACTGCACAGAAATGGTGTCACTGCACAGAGATGGTGTCACTGCACAGAGATGGTGTCACTGCACAGAGATGGTGTCACTGCACAGAAATGGTGTCACTGCACAGAGATGGTGTCACTGCACAGAGATGGTGTCACTGCACAGAGATGGTGTCACTGCACAGAGATGGTGTCACTGCACAGAGATGGTGTCACTGCACAGAGATGGTGTCACTGCACAGAGATGGTGTCACTGCACAGAGATGGTGTCACTGCACAGAGATGGTGTCACTGCACAGAGATGGTGTCACTGCACAGAGATGGTGTCACTGCACAGAGATGGTGTCACTGCACAGAGATGGTGTCACTGCACAGAGATGGTGTCACTGCACAGAGATGGTGTCACTGCACAGAGATGGTGTCACTGCACAGAGATGGTGTCACTGCACAGAGATGGTGTCACTGCACAGAGATGGTGTCACTGCACAGAGATGGTGTCACTGCACAGAGATGGTGTCACTGCACAGAGATGGTGTCACTGCACAGAGATGGTGTCACTGCACAGAGATGGTGTCACTGCACAGAGATGGTGTCACTGCACAGAGATGGTGTCACTGCACAGAGATGGTGTCACTGCACAGAGATGGTGTCACTGCACACAGATGGTATCACTGCACAGAAATGGTGTCACTGCACAGAGATGGTGTCACTGCACAGAGATGATGCTTCACTGAGTGTTGTCCTGTTTTTGCTAAAGCCTTCTGTGTATAATATGGAGTCGGAATTCTTTCTCACAGTTTCATGTAAACAATAGCCAATGTTTACTTAACGGTATTTTCTGGTTTTCATGCCTTTTGTGATAAGAGAACTTTGATGAGCATCTCTTTTCTCCAGTGGGATTGAGAAGGAAGTGACATGCTCTCCAATCCCTTGTGGAGTTGGGAATTGTATAAAATGTGACATATGTAAATAAAGTTGCTCTTTTCTCTCCTTTCTGCTGAACCTGGCAGGTGTGAGAGCGTCTTTATTGTGTTTTCCCAGACACAACTGAGTGCTGTGGAGCTGCCAGGGACAGCCTCGTCCCCAGCCGTGGCCAGGGGACACCTCATCCCTCTGGGAGTCTGTGGGGCCAGAAGTGCAGTGTGAAAGGCTCCAACCTCCTTTCCAATCCAAAAGAGCCTCCAGCACCATCCCCCTCTGTGTGAATTCCTCAGGCTGTGCATGTGCTGAGTGAAGAACATTTCCCCTCCTTTGTTTTAACGTTTTTGCCCAATTATTCACGTCCTCTCCTGTCTGAACCAGAGGCACCAAGCAATGCTGCTGGGAGCCTACAGGCTGGCCCACCTTGGTTAGAACCTGTCCAGCTGTCCCTGTGTCAAACCACAGCCTCTCTACCTGGAGAACACCCGGAGCAGCAGCCCAGGGTGGGAGTCATCACCTGAGCCCTGGGCCCCATTGCTGTTCCAGACACATTGGGGCAGCCAAAGCAGCCAGGACACACCCCAGAGCTCCTGCACACCCCATCAGGAGGTGGAAGTGGGGTAGGACCCCCCAGGCCATCTCTGCAGGCACTGGGGGCCGATGTCTGCGTGTCAAGGCCCAGCACTGGGGCCACCAGCCCGGGCCTCTGGAAATCCTCAAGGCTGAAAGCTGCAGGAGGGGCAGCTGATGGGGTTTGGGATCCTATGAAGGGTGTTCCCCTCACAGGGAGTGATCCCGAGCTCTCAGCCCTCCCTGCAGGATGTTTGGTGCCCACGTCACCACTCCAGCCCTCCCCTGGACGTGGAAGTTCAGAGCATTTCCCTGCCTGCAGAGGTGGCCTCTTGCCAGGCCTCGGCAGGAGGATTTGTCACTCTGCTCCCCCAAGGACTCAGCAGTGGTAATTTTCCTATCCTGGTCTTATTTCCCACCTGGTATTTGGCATTTCTCTGCACAGCTTCCTCCCCAGCCGGCGATGAAGGTCAGCCAAGGCAGCAGGAGCTGAGATGGAACAGGAACATCTGAGGGTGAGAGATGGCCCAAGGGCAGGCTCAGCACCAGCATCCCACAGGAAATACTCCCTGTCCTTGTCCTCAGGGCCGTGGGTCACCCTACAGCAGCCAGGAGGGGGCTCTGGGCAGGATGACCCCCAGGACTGACCCAGGAACCTCCAGGCGAGGGCTCAGGCAGCCAAAATCAGAGCTCCAGAGGGAGGGACAAGTCAGGCCTCCCCCACCTCCACACAGCCCCCTGAGAGGCTCCGGACAGGGGACACTGGAGCCAGGACTGGGGGGAAAAAGGGTTCTGGAGTAGCCCTGGAGCACCTGAGCCACCATCCCAGCTCTCTGGTGGGAAACAGCTGCTCGTCCAGGCAGGAGTGGCCACAGGACCTGTGCCAGGGGCTGAGGTCTCACCCCTCGGGCTCGGCCCTCTCGCACCTCCAGCCCCTTTCCTGGAAGTCATTGTCCCTTTGGGAGGAAAACAAGAAGAACTTTGTGTCTGGGAAAACACAATAAAGACGCTCTCGCACCTGCCAGGTTCAGCAGAAAGGAGGGAAAAGGCCCCTTTATTTACATATGTCACGTCTTACACAATTCTCAACTGCACAAGGGATTGGAGGACATGTCACTTCCTCCTCAATCCCACTGGAGAAGAAAGATGCTCATCAAAGTTCTGTTATCACAAAAGGAATGAAAACCAGAAAATACCGTTAAGTAAACATTGGCTATTGTTTACATGAAACTGTGTGAGAAAGAATTCTGACTCCAAGATTATACAGAAGGTTTTAGCAAAAACCAGGGCAACAAACTTCACCTCCCTGAGGAGCCAGCCTGGCAGCTCTGAGCCCAGCCCAGGGTGATTCCTGCGGGTTTTACGGGGAGGGTGGATTTGGGGTGGGCTGGAGCAGCGGGGCCGTGCCGGGACCTGCAGGTCCAGCAGGGACAGCAGCTCTTTGTGTGCCCCAGCCCAGGGATGTTCACCCAGCCTGGGGGGATCACTTGACTGGAAATCACATCCCCAGAGCCCTGACCACATCTGAGGCTCCCAGAGCAGCACAGGACTGAGCAGATGCCAGCAGATAACGAGTCAGGCCCGGCTTGAATCCTTGGTGCTCTCTGCTGTTCCTCCAGCCATGGAGGCAGGCCCAGCCCTCCCTGGAGTTTTCACACAGACGTGGTGAGGAAGGAGAGCTGTGACCCACACAGGTCATGGCAGGAGCAGCTTTACCAGCACGCGGAAAACGCCTGGAGAAGTTGGATGACACAGCTGGAGACTCCCCTGAGAGCTGCTCTTGAGCCTCACCAGAGAGTCTGGGGCCTGTTCCTCCTCAGGAGGATGCCAAGCCCATGGCAACTTGATTGTGATCCCCTGCAGCCCAAAAAACCACATTTTTGGCATGTAAATACATGAAAAACCTGATTTTATCATCCTGTCTGGCTGCCGTGCTGGTTCCAAGGTGCATTCTTTCCCAGGAAACACCCAGGAAGGCAGCTCTGGGCACCAGCACTGGGCTCAGGAGGTGCTGCAGAAAGTTGTCACTGCTGCAGACACCTGAGCATCCCTCCAACTGCAGCCATCAGCTGTCAGAGCAGTCCAGAGGAGCTGGGAAGCTCCTCCAGCAGGGTGAACTGAGCTGTTATCACACAGTGAAGGATTGATGAGAAGTCTTTGGTTTGCACTTTAACAGCCCCTTTCATCTGCAGAGTTCAGAACACTTGAACATGTTTATAAATAAGCCCCACATCTCTCCAGAGGAGACTTTAGTCCCCTTTTAACGCTGGCCAAGTGCACGGGGAAGAGCTGAGCAGCTCAGCAGAGATCTGAGTTTGATGCTGGGAGCAGAGACCCCTCTCCTGCTGCTCTGGATCCCGTGGCAAAGAGCCAAATCCCTGAGACATCTTGATGCCAGCCCCAGGGCTGACGAAAAGGGCATCTCCAGAGGACTTTGACAAGGTCCCAGCACTGGTGTTCCTCACCACTAAACCCTTTTACTCATCTCATGTTGCTGCCTGAGCCATTCCCAGCGAGCAAACCTCCCTTGTGAGGCACAGGAGAGGAACCCACAGCGCATCCCAAAACCTCCAGAAAACTCGGGCAAGCCAGCACAGACACAGAGATTTCACCTGCCCTGAGCACGGCTGCTCCCTAGTTTCCCAAAAGCCAGTCAGCTTCAACAGGAGCATCCCAAAATCACCTTTAGCTGTCCTGGTGTTTAGGACATGTGCTGGTGACACCACGCTGGGGGTTTGATCCCTGTCTGGGCCATTTGCTCAGGAGTTGGACTCGATGACCCTCGTGGGTCCCTTCCAACTCAGGATAACGAAGGTGGGTGTGTCTGGGAAAACACAATAAAGACGCTCTCACACCTGCCAGGTTCAGCAGAAGGGAGGGGAAAGCCCTTTTATTTACATATGTCACATTCTTATAGAATTCTCACCTCCACAAGGGATTGGAGGACATGTCACTTCCTCCTCAATCCCGCTGGAGAAAAAAGATGCTCATCAAAGTTCTCTTATCACTAAAGGAATGAAAACCAGAAAATACCGTTAAGTAAACATTGGCTATTATTTACACGAAACTGTGAGAAAGAATTCCGACTCCAAGATTAAAACAGAAGGTTTTAGCAAAAACCAGGGCAACAGGTGGGAGCAGAGCAGCCCCCGTGGGTGGCAGTGGGGCAGGAGGGGCAGTGGGGCAGGAGGTCCTGGCCTCCATCAGCCCTCTCCTGGCCACTGTCCCTGTGCCACCCACAGCAGCCACTCAGCCGCCTCCGCCTCCTCCTCCTGCAGAGCCCAAACCTCCCCAAATCCCACCTGGCCACATCCCCCAAAGCTCAGAGCCCAAGCCCTGGGGACGGGTGGGCTCCAACCCACGGGCTCTGTCCTCTCGCAGCTGCCCAGGGAGGAACAGACCCCGGGACAGAGAGGAAACTCAGCCTGCTGTCCCGGGAGCCTTTCCTGCCCTTCCCAGAATAGCCCCGTTGTTCTGCAGCCCCTTGTGTGCCCCGGCCTCCTCAGCTCCTTCCCCACAGCCCCGGCATCAATGGGGCGATTGTTCCCCTCACTGAAGGGGGATTTTGTTTATTAAAAAGTCACGCTGCTGCCGCCGAGGAGCTCCTGGGAGCCAAAAATAACTGAGGCCACGATTGTTTCCTGGCCGCTCCCTTATCTGCTCGGCGGGGCTGGCGGGCAGAGAGCGGCCGGAGCAGATGCAGCTCCTGCTAAAAATACCTCGGGGTGAGGAGCAGGAGACGACGGCGGGGCTGCCAAGGGCACTGGAGGAGCTCTCAGACACGCAGGGCCACCGGCCACGCGGGATGGGAGCTCCAGATGTTTGCTGAGGGTGCCACGGGGTGTCCATCCCTCCTCACAGCGCATTTCAGCCTCCATGAGGTGCTGCCTGGAGAGTTCCTTTGGGAAATCTGCCGAGGGAAGGGGGCAGAGGGCGGGAATCCACAGGCAGGAATCCTCCAAAAGGGGCTGGGATCAGCGCAGGGTGTCCCCAGCATTTCGTGGTCTCCAGGGGATGTTCAGGGCTCCCTGCAGATGGAGAGCACAGCTCGAGGGATCCAAGCCCCGTGGCAGGAACACCCAGCCGAGCAGGCTGCATCAGCCACAGCTTTGGCTGGCTGTCCCAGAGCCCTCAGACAAAAAGTTTGTGTCTTCCAAACAGCCCAGATGCTTCTCCTGCTGCTGGGATGCAGGGTGGGCACGTGGAGGGCACACACAGAGCCCTCCTTGTGCCACCTCTTCCATCCACCCAACCCTGGGAGGCTTTTGGCTTCCCAGAGACTCTCCTGGCATGAGGTCCAGCACTTGCTGACCACCAGCCCAACCCCACAGCCAGCCCCCAGCCCTGCTGGCACCAGTGGTGGGGAGCTGTGTGCCAGCCCTGCTCCACAGCCGTGCTCCATCCTGGCAGCAGGAACAAGAAACCAGGTGAGCAGCAGCTCCAAGCAGGTCCCAGAGGTGCCCCCAGCCCCTCTCCAAGCCCAGGAAGCATCCCACAAACAGTGGGCACAGCAGCTGTGGCCTCCCATCGCCTCCCTGTGAACCATTCCCCCCTTTCCTTTTCTCAGCTGTTCCTTGACATCATTTCAGTGATTTAATTAAAGGTCAAAAGCCTCTGGGCTGCTCTGAACCCTGGAGGGCAGAGCTTGCCCAGGGCACGGTGCTGGTGATGCTCTGCCCGGGTCCACTCCCCAGAAGGGGAGGACGTGAACTCTTCAGCACAATCTGGGACAAAAAGAGCAATCTCCCCCCATTCCCAGGCTGCTGTGGGGTATTCTGGTGGGGAAAGTGTCCATTCCCCACGGGAGCAGCACACCAGAGCCAGCCCCGGCCCCTCTGCCCACCCCTGACTCCGGACACAGCCCCAAGGCCCTGCTCCCTCCCCAGCTGGGATTTTACTGCAGGAGAATTTCGAGGCTCGGGGTGGGGGAACCTTCGCTGAAGCCCCCGGCAGCTTTGGAAACTCTCCCTGCTGCTTTTCCAAGAGCCTGATTTTGGCTTTCTGGCTCGAGCACACCACTCATTTCTCTGCAGCACTGAAGATAAACGTCAATAAATCCTCCGCAGTCATTCCACGGGGCCAAGAGTGATCTCAGCCCTGAGGCATTCCTGTCTCCTGCAGTTACACCCGAGCCCCCATCCAGCAAACTCCCCCCGCTCCGGAGCCTCCAACACACAAGTCCCTCCTCCGAGGAGCTGCCCGGTCCCTCTGAGGTCAGTGACACCTCTGTGCCCCAGGGCTGGGCTGGATCAGCTCCTGGACAAGCAGCCTGGGTGCAGCAGTGCCAAAGCCCCCTCAGCGCTGCTGCCGGGGTCCCAGGTGTTCTGCTGCCTCTTCTCCCTGCAGCTCCCACCAGCCAGCCCCCAGCAGGGTGACCCCGGGCTTCACAGCCTCCGGGGGCTCCTTGCTCACAGGCCAGGGCACATCTGTTCTCCCTTCTGCCCCCTGAACAAGGGATTGGGGAGTGGGGTGATGCCCTGGCCTCTTCTGTACGAAATCCCAGCAAATGGCCACTCCTCTGGAGATGCCAGGTCCTTTTCCAGCTGGGTGGGCAGGCAGAGATGGGGGATCCCACGCTGTGCAGGGTGCACAGGCCCAGCTGATGGACACTTCCAGGGCAGTGGTATTCTCCCAACACCTTCCAGTGGTACCACAGCGCCGTGGGATCCTGCTGGATTCTCCCTCCTGCTCCTGGCAGCAGGCAGGGTTTTCCCCTGACCTCCAGCCCAGGCAGCTCTGGCCTCTCAGCCCACGAGTGTCCGGCCACGGGGTCACTGCCCTGCCCGGCACGAGCCGTCTGCTCCCTGGGATCTGCTGGACAGAGCAGGGAGGGGCAGCCCAGCTCCACTGCCCAGCTGGGAGCAGGCAGGGCACCCCTGAGGGGTAAGGAATGGAGTCCTGGGCTGAGCCAGCTCCGGGGGAGGCTGGAGCTGCAGATGGAGTTAGGGATCTGCAGCACGTGCCAGGAACCAGGAGCTCCCCGTTCCTTCCTCCCCTGCCCAGGGCAGCAGGACTGCTCCCCTCCTGGGCCTGCAGAGATTGCATCTGGCCACCAAATTCAGAGGGGAGAACCTGTTCTTCTGCAGCTCCCAGGTTCCCACCAGCCCAAGGGCAGCAAACGTTGCTCTGCTTCAGACACACCGAAGCCAATCTCTGCTGGCTGGGGGGGTGACCCCAGCCCTGGAGCAGGAACCCCCTCCCCTCACAGAGGGACAATATCCACACTTCATCCAGCAGTTTCACAGCTTGAATTCCCCTCCTTCCCTCTGCTTTCCCAGCCCTGGAGCAGGAACCCCCTCCCCTCACAGAGGGACAATATCCACACTTCATCCAGCAGTTTCACAGCTTGAATTCCCCTCCTTCCCTCTGCTTTCCCTGGGTGAGCAGGACCTGCCTCGTGCCTGAACTGCCACGAGCTGCGGGGTCTGCAGAGCCACGGTTCCCCACCCTAAATTCAGTCTGTTCAGCATTACTGCGGGGTGGCCCTCGCTAAACAACTCGACCTTGCAGAGTCCCCATGAAAACAGACTGTATCCAACCACCCCGGGAAGGCTCTTATCAGAAAATGAGCTTAGAAGTTCCTCAGCACCCAGAGGTGGTGCCAGGTCATGGCTCTTATCTTCTGCAGTTGCTGCAGGAGGAGGGAACATCCAGTGTGTTCGGGGAAAAGCAGAATTAATTGTCCTGGAGCTGGGATGGAGCCCAGAGAAATTGAGGGTAATTTTTTTTTCCATCTCCCGAGCTTCTGATGTTCAAAATGTCTCATTGTTCCTTCGCAGTTGTTCTGCTCCAGTTCAAATGCAGGTTCACAGCAAACACAAGCAGCTCTTTGAAATACAATTATTAGAAATGTGCACCTTGGGAAGGAAGGTGAAGGAAATCCGAGGGGTCCTCGTCTGAAAGCGACTATGAACAACATTCCTGAACGTGTCCATTCCTCCCCAGAACCCCCAGAAAATGTATTTTATTTCACAGAATCATCAAATCCCAGAATCCCAGACTGGTTTGGACTGGAAGGGACCTTCAAGCCCATCCAGCCCCACCCCTGCCATGGGCAGGGACCCCTCCCACTGTCCCAGGCTGCTCCAAGCCCCATCCAGCATCCTTGGACACTGCCAGGGATGCCACCACTCTCCTGGGCAGCCCCTGCCAAGGCCTGAGCACCCTTTCCATGGGGAAATTCCTGCTGATGCCCACCCTGGCCCTCCCCTGGCCCAGCCTGAGGCTGTTCCCTCTGCTCCTGTCCCTGTTCCCTGCCAGCAGAGCCCGACCCCCCCTGAGCCCCCTCCTGTCAGGGACTTGTGCAGAGCCACCAGGGCCCCCCTGAGCCTCCTTTTCTCCAGGCTGAGCCCCTTCCCCAGCTCCCCCAGCCCCTCCTGGTGGGATTTACCCCCACACCCCTCAGTCTGTTCACCCAGCCCTGCCCCACTCCCCCGCCTGTACCTGGGCTGGTTACGCTGAGCTCAGCCTGTTCCTGTAAATCCACCTTCCAGAGCCTGCTCCAGTCCTTGGGGCAGCCAGGGAATCACATCCCAGGGCCCATCCTTGGCTTCCCACCAGGTCCCACCCCCCGGCAGGGTCCCAGCAGAGCAGAGCCCTCAGGTAGAGCCCGGGAACAGCTGTTGGACAGATGTGCTGCGGCCAGGCACGGGCTCCCAGCCGGCCGGGGTTGCTCGGGGAACGCCCAAACACAAACCTCACCTCCAGGGCTCCGGGCCCTGCATCAGCACAGCGTGAGACGAGGCAGTGATGGAACCTCCACCCTGCAGGAACCCCCTGGAAGTTGAAGAGAAACCAGCCTGGCTCGGATCTGCAGGGAGAGAAGATGCCAGGAAGCTGAGCAGGATGGGGACAGGCAGTGGGGACAGCCCGGGGACAAACCCGTGGAGAGCAGCAGAGACAGGAGGGAGGACAGAGGCAGGAGCAGGCCCAGCAGCTGCGGAAGGTGGAGGAGGGAGCAGAGGGGTGGTGGAAGGAGCTGTGGTCACCGGGGATGGGCTCTGGTCCCACTGGGGCCGGTGGGAATTGCTCTGGAGCTGCTCAGCCTCCAGCACTGCCGTGTCCTGCTGCCGTTCCAGGGAATGCTGGAGAGGGACCTCTGGGATCACCCCCAGAGCACTTTCAGACTCATCAGATCCGTGCAGTCCAACACGAGGGACCTCCTGCAGCCCCAGCACCACCTCCTGCCCCACCACTGCCTCCACGGGCTCACTCAGAGCTTCCAGCAGCTCCTCCCGGAGCACAGGGCCATGGAGGGGACACAGGGGACATCCCCTTGCCTGAGCTGGGCCAGCACAGAGCACAACACTTCCCACGGAGCTGCCCACGAGGCACTGGAAGTCCCAGGAGCAGGGACCAGAATTCCCCATCCCTGCTCCAGCTGCCTCAGGCTCTCAGTGGTTTCAGCTGACAAAGCCCCAGCCCCTTTTCCTCCACCTCCTCAATCAGACGAGGACCTGCTCTGCCAAACCCCACCACGTGCCCTGGCACCAGCAAACCCCAGTTCAGGATGGACCCTCCAGGATGCTGTGTCCTATGGGTTACCAGCAAGTGCAGGAGCTGGGAACCCCACAAGACCCCCGGCCTCGGCCCCAGCCCCTGCACTCCCTCTCTGCCAGGCACCTCCCCCCTTTATAGCCCATTATTTTAAAGAGAAACAGCACCCAGTCCATGCTGTCCATCCAAGAGTGGCCAGGAGCTGGCCTCGGATTCACTTGGCAGCTGCCAGGACCCGGTGCCCCCTGCAGCCCCACCGTGGTTTGCTGAAGCTCTGCGGGACAAGGGACACTCGTGTGCCCTGTGCCAGCCCGGCCGCGTGGCACAGGCAGCGCAGGGGTGACTCCTGGAGCTGCATCACCCCATCACCCTGGAGCCAGCCCTGTCCCCGTGACTCAGCCCACGGTGCCACCAGGCAGGGGCTGGCCAGGCTGGCACTCCCTGCCCTGCCCCGCCTGGCCCGGGTGATAACAGCCCCACCTCAGGCCCGTTCTGACCCGGCCTTTTCCATCTTTGGAGGAGCCCTGCTGCAGGACAGCCACGCCGAGGCCAAAGGACAGGAAGGGTTTGGACACTGAGGGCGGCGTCACCTCTGTGGTGTCCAGGAGGAGCCCTGTCACCTGGGGATGGTGTGGGAGGCACCCAGCAGGTCCAGCCCTTTGCCCTCCACGTTCCCACCTGCTGCCCCATCCCTGCTGCCCCACCCCTGCTGTTTCCCACCCCCGGGCACCAGCCCGTGGAGCAGCCCCACGGAGCAGGAATGGTCCCGGGCTGCAGAAAGGGGAGAGCGCAGCAAAGGCAGGAGAAAAGCCACGAAGGGGGTGAAGAGCAGGAGGGAACCAAGGCACCATGGTCCTGTGGGTGATGCCAGCCTGGAGCAGCCCCTGCCCTGCTCCCAGAGGCCAGCTCTGGTTCCAAAAGCCCTGGCAGAGCTCGGTCCATCCGTGGGAAACCGGAGCCCTGGAGCCCTGCAGCTCCAATCCCAGGCATCCTCGCCAGGCAGCTGGGCAGAAATTGGGCTTGACTCTGCTTTTCCATGGCATTTCTGGAGTTTATGGGAAAAGGAGCCTCAAGTGGCCCCTGTAAACCCACCTGTGCCTCTGGAAGGGCAGCCACCCCCAGAGAGCCCCCCGGGCTTCCAGGCCCCTCTGAGGGGAGGCAGCAGGAGGCCAGGAAAACATTTGTGAGCAGGGATTTTTTAAAAGGATCAAACAACAGTTGGAGGGATTTCATCCAGAGGAACGAGTGCTGGGACTGTTCGTTTTCCTGACCTGGAACACGCAGACCTTCAGCACTACCCTGTCCGAACAAATTAATCTGGGAATCAGTGGCTGGACCAAGGATAGATGTGGTGGGATGGAGTGGAGCCCAGGAAAACCCCAAACCCTCCTCTGGCCGAGATTCAGGCACTGCCAACCCACAGCCAAAGCTGCTAAACCCCACTGGGATCCACCAACAAACCAGAGCTGCCACCCTTGTGCTGCACCCATCCGTGCCAGCCTCTGAGGGGACACAGCTGGGGACAGCTCCTCACAAAGCCCCAGAGCTGGGCTGTGAGCACCCAGGGACAGCCCCAGCGAAGGTTTGTCACCCAGCACGGAGCATGGGGCACGTCAGAGGCTCGGGAGGGTGAGACAGGAACGGGAGATTCTCCCAGGGCTTTATTTCCACTGACAGCTGCAGTTATTTTGGGAGCTTGGCACAACGGAGAGTGCGTTTGCAGGGGCCAGTTGGATCCAGGAAAAAAGGAGATGTGTTTTTCTTTAAGAAACACTGTAGCTTGATTGGAAAAAGACCAGGTTTTGTTTTTCTGGTTGTTATTTTTTTCCTTAGTTGGCGTTCCTCTGACACTCTGCAGCATTTTAAGGTTTTTTCCAGAAAACGAGGAGCAGCCTCAGCCCTGCCAGGAGCAGTTACTGAGCCACCAGGGCTAAAAGTGGCAAAAGCACCGGAGGTTTCCAGAAGCCACAGCTGGAAATAACCGAGCACAGCACCACAGAGAGCACAGGGCAGCCAGTGGGGCTCCACACAATCCCTGCTCCAGCCCGGGGCTTTCCATCCCTGTCTCCTCACCCTGGAGGAGTCTGGCATTTCCTGAGGACTCTGGGCAGCCCTGGAAAAGTGGGGAACAGGAGCAGGACGGTCTCAGAGCAGAGCAAACAGAGGGCTTTGAGTTTGTGGTGCCTGGGGGAAGTAGTGGGGATGGAATCAGAGTCCCAGGATCCCACCCTGCTCGGAGCCCTGAGCTGGGGACTCCAAATTCCCCAGAGCCCCAAAGCTGCCCACAGGGAGCCAGAGCCTTGCCCGGGGTGCTGAGCCCAACCTGGCTGCACCCTCAACTTCCCTGGCACATGGACACAGCAGAGGAGAGCAGGCAAAACCCCACGCTCCTCTGCCAGAGTCAATTCCTGGGCTGTAATGAAGCTGCAGTAATGAGCCAGTCCATAATTATCATCTCGTTAATGCCGTGCCGGTGCTCCAGGAACTGTGGTTTTATGGCTCAGCCATAAAAGCTGACACTATTGAAAATGTGATTTGCAGGGGCTCCCATCCTGCTTCCTTCCCCTCTGTTTATTTTAGGAAAGGAAAGATTGGGCTGGATCAACTTATCAGACTTCCTACCTCTGGCAACACTTGTGCTCCCCGAAAGATCATCTCGTTAATTAACTCGATTGTTTGCATGCAAATGACAAATTAAATAAAGTACGTAGGGCAATAGCTGCAAGAACCACCCAGGGTCCCCATCCCACTGCTATCGGTGCTGCTCAGGCCTGGGGTGGCCAAAAAAGAATAATTATTACATATAATAAATATTTTAGTAATTATTTCTAGAAAACATGGCAATGTGGAGATCAAAGTTGTGTAGGCCCATCAGTCACAGGGGGACAGGGCAGCTGGGGGCAGCAGGGACAGCACCCTGAGCCCCACGGGGCCACCCCACAGCCCAAGCCAGGCCGAAATTTGGCTGTCAGCTCCCATCTTTCACCCTCAACCAAACAGATTCCGAGTGCTCAGAGGGCAGAGGGAAGGACTCTTCCCTCAGCTCCAGCATTAACACGATGGGCCCATCTTCCAGCTGTGCAATTTAATTTTTTCTTTGTAGAAAAACACAGGATTCATCTCCACATGAGGCCTTTGGCCTCCTGCAGCTCTGTCCTGGGGGACACTGCCCATGCCCACCTGCAACGCTCCTCGGAGTGCCAGGGCTGCATCCCTGGGCCCTGCCCCAGCCCTCCCGAGGACCAGGGATGTCCCCAGCACCTGGGCAGGCCAGCTGGGACTGGGGTGGAGTCTGGGCCATTCCCAGCCCTGCTTTTCTGCTGTGCCAGCTTTGCATGGCCACCTCTGTCCTGCTGTGCCAGCTGAGGGTCTGTCAGCTGCCCCACGCTGTCCCTGCTGTCCCTTATTGTGTCACCTGCTGTTCCCAGGGACACTCGGGCCCCATCACCTTTCCCAAAGCTGGGGGTGCTGTGATATCCCAGCCCTCTCCACCCCTCACAGATCCCTGACCCCCTCAGCAGCCTCTGCAGGATTCCCTCTGGTTTCTCCACACCCCTCCTGAGCTGGCTGGAGGGAACAGGGCACGAAATCATCCCAAACATCCCAAACCCCCGTGGGGAGCACAGGAGCTCCATCCCGGAGCAGAGCAGAGCTGGTTTGGCTCCAGGGCTCAGCTCTCAGCCCGTTCTGCCCCGCGAGCTTTGTTTGGAGCTCTGTGACCCATCCCAGCTGTCCCCAGCTCCAGGAGCAGGAGTTCCACCTGCTCCTCTTTGTCTAGAAAATCACGTTGGGGACAGCAGGGCCGCTCCCCCGAGGAGCTGACGCATGGCCTGGGTGGAACTTTCCATGAGGAACACGTGTGGCCCGAAATAATTGTCCCATTAGTTCGGGAAGGGACAAGAAATCACTTCCAAATGTCTCCTGTGCAAACACCCCCTCCACAGCCCCCACCTGCTCCTGCTTGGCTCCTCTTCCTCTCCCCCACCTCCCTCCACCTCTTCCTCTGCCGAGGGAGGCAGGGAAAAGGGGGATCCCAGCTTCTTCCAAGGTCAGAATTCCATCATCTCCTCCATCCCTGCCCGTGCCCGGTGCTGGCAGCGGGTCACACTGAGGAGCAGGTCCCACTTGTCCCCTCCCAGTGTCCCAGCCCTGCTCAGCCACAAAGGAAAGAATTCCTCAGCCTCCTGTGCTGCAGCCTCCCCCAGGCCTGGCTGTGCTCGGCGTTGTTCGCTTTCCTCCCCAGCCCCGGGGAGTGTGGGAGCTGGATGGGCTGAGTAAAAATGACCTCATGCAGGGAAGAATCAGAAAATGAGCCCTGAGAGGGACACAACAATGAGCTGGAGGCACCCAGGGGACTCCGACCACCGCTGCATTTCCTGCCCTGGCACCGGCCCAGCCGAGCTGGGTTTGTGTCCTTGGCGGAAGCCTCCGAGTCTGGTTTTATTTTTACCTCAGAAACCTTTTACTTTCTCTCTGTTCTCCCTTGGATCGTTTAGGGGTGACATCATTAATGCCACCTGCAGAGGTCGGTGGCACTTGTGCTGCCAGCCTCAGTCCAGGGGTGCTTTGGAAGGGCAGCTGTGGCACCCTGGGCAGGACGATGAACTGGGCACAGCCTCACCCACCCCAGCCAGCTTTTCTGAGCCCCGGGGTCCCCATCAGGAAGGACCAGAGCCCTCCAACACACCCCTGCACCCTCTCACCCTCATCCCACCCAGAGGGTGCCAAAGTCCCCAAACAAACCCAGACCAAGGCTGACCTCCCTCCCCGCCGTGCCTGTTCCTGTGCTGGGTGTCCCGACAGCTCCTGGGCGTCTCAGCCACCCAAATGAGAGCTCAGGGTGCTCCTGATAAGCCTCAGGAGGCCTGAGCAGGGCAAAGGGGCTCTGACAGCAGCTCAGCTGTTTACTCCGGGCAGGGAACTCTTGTGTCAGGGGTTTCAGTGTCAAACTGCTGAGCTGTGTTTAGTCTGGGGCTGGGAAGCAGCCTTGCTTCTATTCTGGGAGTATTTGTCTAATCAGGGGTCCGAGGAATGACTTTGCTCAGTAGAAAGTTATGTTGATTTGGGTGAGTTTGTCCTCCAGGATGGGTGCCTTGGAAAAGCCCAGGGAAGGCTGGGCAGGGCTGGAGCCTCTCAGGGCACACCTGTAAAAAAGGCAAACTTCTGTTTCTGTGGAAACAAGAGAAAAGCTTTATGCTCCTGGCTCCCAGCCAGCTCTGGAATGGGGCTCCTTGCAGCCTGAGATGCTCACCTGGGATGACCACGCTCCTCATTCCCTTCTCCCAATAAATCTTGATCCCAGCCATGCTCAGCAGCTTGAGCTGCACCTTCCTGTGGCTGCCACATTCAGAGCTTCCTTTGCTTCTGTAAACCACAGGCGACCCCAGCACCTGTCCCTGGCTGCCACACCAGGGACTGATGAAATACTGAGCTGAGGGACACCCGAGGGGTCAAGGCCATCACCTGGGACAGGTGAGACATTTTCCAGCCTCTCCAAGTGCTTCTGGTTCATCCCAACCTCCTCATCCCTGAGGGTGTGAGGGAACCATCGCATTCAACCCAGGACCTTAGGACGTTTTACCTTTTTCACACCCAGAATCACATCAGATTTTCAACCTTTGAGCTTTTTCTGGGGATAATTCCCATTTTCCCACGTGAATCCCTTCCCTGGGGAACTTTGCCTCCAGCTGGGTGAGCTCTGTCCTGGATGAGCCAGGAGCACCTCGGTGGACCTTGCCCTGTTTGCACACAACAAACACGGCCGAGTTGGGACTATTTGCAACTCAGCAACCGCTAATTTTTAGCCCAGAGATAAATCCTCCTTATCTGCCCAGATAAGGGCCTCCCTATTTTGGAAGGCGCCGGTTTCCACACTGGGAAATTCCCTCTGGCTGCGATGGCCACGGGCAGCTCCTTCCCACATCCCTGAGCCTCGGGATGAGCCCGGGACAGCTCCTGCTGTCACCCTTCAGGGGTGGCTTCTGTGCAGGTGATGTCCCCTCTCCTCCCCCAGGGCCATCCCCAGCCAGGTGACCCCCGTGATTCCAGCATTTCTGCCACGGGAATGGCCCCCCCAGCTGGGCTGGGGCTGTGGCTCAGATTAGGAATACACCGAATTCCCACTCCCATCACGCAGGCTTGTGGCATCAGCATCGATAAATCAGGAATTTCTTCTCTTGGCGTGACTGGATTTTGTCGTGGACACCTGATTTTGTGCTAAATAAGGACATTTCCCTTCCCCTTCCGTGCTGTAAGCTCAGTGTCCCTGTAAGAGCTCCCTGCGTCCCCGCAGGGCAGCGGGGCTGGATCTCCATCCCAACCAGAGACCCCCAGAGCAAACCCCTTCCAGGGGCTGACTGCCCTCCTCCAGTTCCCACCCAGCTGCTCCAGGCTCCTCACACCTTTGGCTCTGCAGCACAGAGTTTGGGAGCAGCGGTCACAGCCCCTCTCCCGTGGCACAGCGAGGACACAGCTGTGGCTTCGGTGCCACCAGAGCCCACATGAGACCCCAGTGGGACCTGTCCTGCTGCAGGGGGCTCTGCCCATCCCAGGAACACATGGGACGAGCAGGTGGCACTCCCAGCTCTGCCCCAGTCCAGGGAACCGAGTGTCCCCAGGCGCGTGGGGACGGCGTTTGCCCAGTGACTCACGCCAGCCTGGAACCCACAATAAATTCTCTCACAGCAATAACCCAGCTCCTGCCGCTCTCCCAGGGCTATTTCCATCCTGCCAGGTCCCCGTTTCTGCACCCCACGGTGCCTTTGTCCCCTGCAGGGACCAAAGCCGAGCACCAGATTCCCATGCCACACATCCCACGGCAGCTCCAGCCCTCCCTGCCTGCCTGGCTCTCTGGGCTGGGGTAATTCCTGGAGGGAATTCCTGGAGGGTTGTAGGCTCCACACCCAGCGTGGTTCTGGGGCTGGGATGGTCCTGGGCACCACCCAGGCTGCTGGGGCAGTGGTCAGGGCAAGGAGAAGGTGACAGCAGGGACTGAGCTGCCCGGTGCCCACAGAGCCCCCCGAGCCCAGACCCTCTGTGGGTGCCCCAGTGATCCCGGGGACGTGGGAAAATGGGGGGGCAATGAAGGGAGCCTGCTGTGAGTTCCCTAAAATTGATGGCTTGGGGTGGAGTGAGGGGAGCTCAGGAGAGTGCAGATGGAGAGAGAGGAGGTGCAAGAAAATCTCTGCTGAGTCCAGACATGAGGGGAAACCCTCCCAGGTGGGAAGGAGAGGAGATGGAGGCTCTGGGCAATGCCAGGAGAAAGAGGAAGGGTCTCTTGGGGCAGGCAGCAGCTCCGGGGTCAGTGACTGGGTCACCACTGCAGCACCATCCATGGACCTCGACCCAAGAGAGCCACAGCACCAACCCTGCCCTCTCCAGCCAAGCCCTGAGGGGACCCCTCAGCTCTGCCTCAGTGTCCCCACTCAGCATCACCCGCTGGTTGTTTGAAGAAGGAGAACAGGCAGCTCCCAGGAGAGGTGGCACCTGCTGGGGACAGCTGGGGCAGCCACACATCCCCGGGCATCACCCCGGACATCCTCTGGGCAGCCCCAGCACAGCCCAGCAGGGCCCTGGGACACCACGGTCACCTCCCTGAGCCGTCCCAGGCTGACCACAACCCGGTGACACTTCAGGCACCAGACACAGAACATCTGCATCCCACACCCCAGCGCTGCCCTCGCTGGGGAGGAGCAGCCCAGCCCAGCTCTGCATGGGCCTGCAATAGCTTTTTGTTGCTGCTTTTGGTGTGTCCCCAGAGGGACCTGGAGGTCTCTGGTGTGTTTGGGATTTCTGTGGTCAGAGGTTTGTGCCCTGCTGTGTTTAACAGTGACCGCTGTCCTCGGGAACAGCCTCGCTTTGGGCAAAACCCTGCTCCTACACCCAGACCTGGCCTCAGGAGCACCTGGCAGCTGCTCCATTGCAAAAAACAGCTCAGAAATTCACAGAACCCGATTTCCCCTTCTTTAGCCATGCAGTAATAGGATTTTACACTCCTCAGAGAGGCGAGGGCCGCGCGGCTCTGCCAGCGCCGACAAACACGGCACGGACAAAAGGCAGCTACAAGAAATGATATTCTCCTTTTATTTACCTATGACCATGACAATGTAGGTTTTTTTCTAGCTGCAGAGATGCTTTGCACTGTAAACTGGGAGGCAGGCAGTGCATCCTGCCCTGCCAGGGCCAGCAGGAACCCCCGCTTCCCAAACACAGCATTGTTATCCAGAGTCAGGAGCGCGGCTGCTGCACGGAGCTGCTTTTCTCCATCACCAACCCCTCCGTCGTCAGGGCACGGATATATTGATATTTACACCCGGCTCCCCCGGCGGCCCGCTGCCAGGGAATGGGTCTGGCACACTAAACCTGCTACCTTACAAAATCTACACACCTGGAAAAAGAACAAGGCATCCGCTCCGCCGGAGAACTCGGCCGCAACACACACAAATATTGCACTTGTAACTTGGGGACGGGGAGGACACGGGGGCTCCTAGCACACAGCGACGTGTCCAGCTACAGGAGGGCAATAAATAAACCAGGGGGGAGGGCAGGAGGGGGTGCTTCGCACACCTCCAGCACAGGGCAAGGACCCGGCTCTCGCCGCTCCTGGGGGGACCCACCACGAGCCAAGGAAGCACCGGGCTCCTGCCAGAGCTGCTCCGGGGCAGCCAGGAGCACAGGGAAGCACAGCAGCCTCCTGGGGCTGCTCCAGTTCACAAGGCTCTGATCCAGGACCACGTTTGTGTCGGTGCTGCTGTCCCCTCGCCGGAGCCCTGCACGAGAATCCCTCCTCCTCCTCCTCCTCCTCGCCGAGCTGGGCTCACTCTGCGCCTTCCAGCAACGCTCGTGGCTGGGGCAGGTGCTTCACAGTAGTCTCGTGGGAGCTTCCCTCCTGGCTAAATCCCTGCCGGGGCCACCCCGACGGCGTCGTACCAGCGATGGTGGGCCGGGGTGGTGCAGCAGTACCAGCCTGCTCGGCCTCTTGGGCCCTCGGCCCCAAGCTCGGTGCCGTCAGCTGCCCCACGTCCACGGCCTGGGGGCACAAGCAGGACAGCGAGCTCCCACCAGCTCCCAGGAAGGCCTCCACTGCCCAATTCCATGTAAACACGCAGCTCCCAGCCTGCCCCGAGACGGTCCTTGGGCCTACAGCGGGGAGCTGCCTTTCTTCTGGTTGATTATGTCCAAGTACAGGTCGGAGCGGAGGAAGCGGGGGTACGAGTCCTTCTCCATGAGCCCGTAAATCCTCTTCTGCGCCAGGTCGAAGCAGCTGCGGGTGATGTTCTGCAGGTTCTCCTTGGTGTGCTCCCGGGTGTAGGAGTCCAGGTTGACCTGTGGGCAGAGACACGGGGCTGGTGAGCAGCTCCCCAGGCGGCCACGGTGCCCGGGAGCCGCCCAGCAGCGCGGGAGCCAGCCCTCACCTCCTTGCAGGACTGGATGGCAATGTACTCAGCGAAGATCTTCTTGGCCTTGGAGACCATCTTGGACTGGGATTTGATCTTCTTGAACTCCTCGCAGGCCAGCCAGAACTCCAGGTTCTCCTCGCTGAACTCGGTGCGCAGGAAGGCCCTGAAGGCAGCGAGGCCATCTGCGGGGACAGGGACACGGCTCTACCCCTGCTCTCAGACAGGGAACACCCCACGAGACCCTCAGGAACTCTGCAGAGCTGCAGCAGCCCAAACCACCTCCCTGCACTGCCCGAAAACCCCCTGGTGCAAACAGGCAGCGACGGCGCTGCCAGGCCAGCACAGCCCATCCAGGAGCTGGATCCACATCCCAGCCTGGCTGCAGCACCGGGAGCCAGAAGGGAGGCTGGGCTGGAGCAGGGACAGCAGTGGGGATCCCCTGGCCATCCCCACGGGCTGGGGGTAGGATAGGGTGCCTGACAAGGGCTCTCCTCCCATCTTTGGGATGTTCTAAAGCAGCTCCTGCTCCACGCACAGCCCCAAACTGGGCACAGACATGGATCTCTGCCAACTCCTCCTCCCCAAGCTGGGGGGCTGCAGCCCAGACCTGCAGCTCTCCCCAGCCCCTGCCAGGGCCAGGCAGAAGCAGCAGGGGTGCAGACAAGAACCAGGCTAACTTCCCTCTGTGTATCCCCGAACACCGGATGGGATTAACGGAGGAAATCCCAGCTTTATCCAGGCACGTGTCTGGATATTCCCCTGGCAGCAAACACAAGTGGAAGCGATGGACACACACTCACATTTGTGCAGCAGCAGCTTCTCCAGGGAGTCCCCCCACTTGAGCGCTTCCTCGGGAGTGGGCCTGTGGAACAAGGACGGCACGTTGGCAAAGCTCAGCAGCAAAAGCTGCTTTTGCTGCCTGCTAAACATTTCCAGTGGATTAAAAGCCAGGCTGTGAGCCCAGCACGGCTGCTCCCAGCTCCCAAATCGGCCTCCTGCTAAATGTTTCCAGAGGATAAAGCCATGCTGTGTGCCCGGTGGGGCTGGCCCTGGCTCCCACCTCGGCACTGGCTCCAGCAGAGCAGCAGAAGGCAGAGCTGGGCTCTGCACCAGGCAGCACCACAGCAGCTCTGCCGGGAGGAAACCGCTGCCTTCAGGCTGGCAGGAAGAAAATCCGACCCCAGGAGGTCTGTGCGGGCAGCTGTGGCACTTGGGGTGTCTGAGCAAGAACTGGAGAAGCTGCGGGTGATGCGGTGGGATTTCAGCTGTCCCGTTCAAGCAGCCGGAGAAGCTGCCAGGAACAAGAGCAGGGAGGGCTCGTCTCCAGCTGCTGGAGCATCTCCAGAGCAAAGTGGTTTTTCAAACCATCCTCTGGCCAGTTAAAGTTCCACGGACAGGCACTGGCAAAACGCTGCCGTCAGGTAAATTTCCAGCCCAAGCTGCTGCTGTGCCACTGCCCAGGCAGGACCTCTCATCCTCCAGCAGGAAAATTTCAGCCAAAAAATATTTTCAGTGCTCCTCCAGACACAAAAACTTTGTCCACAGCTTCCCCAAACCGGGTGAACTCGTTGAACGGCTGAGGAGCTACAAGAGCACAGCTCGTCCCCAAGCCCCCACGGTCCCCAAGCCCCCACGGTCCCCAAGCCCCCACGCCACCCGCTCGCAGCACCTACTTGAGGGATTTGAGCACTTTGTCCAGCTTGCCGGAGTGGTTGGCTCCGGGCGACTCGTTCCGCCGCCGAAAAATCCCCAGCCGGTTCTTCATGTCCTTGGCTCTAGAGAGAAGAGCGAGAATGAGCGGGCGGGCGAGGGGGACTCGGGGACCGCCAGCCCCGCGGGGACCCTCCGAGCCCACCACCTACTCCTTCATGGTGTGCCGGCGCTGCAGGCTGCCCGTGTGCGGCCTCTGCACCGCCAGCAGCATCTCCGCGTGGAACTCCAGCGGCGGCGGCTTGGACAGGTCGCGGAAGAAGGGCATGGCTGCGGGGACAGCCCGAGATGCGGGGATGGGGACAGCCCTGCGGCGGGGACAGCCCGAGCGGCGGGGACAGCCCGAGCTCCGGGGACAGTCCTGCTGCGGGGACAGTCCTGCTGCGGGGACTCTCGGGCTCTCTGCCGCCCGCCCCGAGCCGCGCTCCTGCCCGCCCCGGCCAGCGCGGAACGGGAAGTGGGAGGGCTCAGCGCCGAGAGCTTTAAATGCGGCGTGGGGCGGCCGCGGAGCGTGCGAGTGAGGAAAGGCTGTGTCAGCCCCGCCGCTGTTTGGGACGGCTCTGCCGTTGCTGGGGAAACTCGAGGGAAGGTGGAAAAATCAGCGCCGAGGCGGATAGTGGGGCCTTTCAAGAGACGGCGGGGGAAAAACAATCACGGCGAGGATTTACGAGGGCTATTTATAGAGCGCAGGCAGCCCGGGAAGGCAGCGGGGCCGGCGGCGGGGCGGAGCGGGCTGAGCAGCAGAGCGGGGACGGCGTTCCCCATGTGGGGAACGTGCCCCGCGGCTGTTGCCATGCCTGCGGTGCCAGCCCGTGTCGGGCATGGCCGTGGGAACATTTCCACAAGGGGGTGGCCGGGATTGGCGGCGCAGGGCACTGGGGCGAAGACACCCCACTCTGTCACCCCAGCACGGGTCCCCGCGCTCCTGCGTGCCTGCACGGACAGACTGACGGACACGCGGGCACGGGGCTGGCGGCTGGCCCAGGGAGCTGCCGGCAGCACGCAGCGGGACGGGTTTTTGGGGAGCTCCGTGGGAAAGGAGCCGCAGCCCCCGCGGGACAGGTTTTTGGGGAGCTCCGTGGGAAAGGAGCCGCAGCCCCCCGGGGCAGGTTTTTGGGGAGCTCCGTGGGAAAGGAGCCGCAGCCCCCCCGGGGCAGCCCCGGGCACGGCACGGACGGGACGCGCGGGCGGTGCTGCCCCCGCGTGGCACAGCGCGGTCACTGCACCCGGGCACGGCGGGGACCGCGATGGGGACGGGACCAAACGCGTCCCAAAAACCCCACAAAATGCAGCAATGACAAGTCCTAGCGCTCCGGCCCTGCTTCTCACTCCCTTTTCTGGCAGTCTTCTCCCCGTGGCACTGATCTGTCACTCATTAAAAAGCGAGTATAATGCTGTCTTAATTATATGTGGCTGGGATGTTTATAATGGAAAGAATTACAGCTTCCATCTGTATTTTAATTTCTTCCATTTAAAATACCTCTCCTCGCGCTCATCGTAAAGAGCACACAGACAGTATTTCACTGCCTATGGTTATAATGTATTTATCAAAACTTGAGAGCATCAGCCTTTACACAACAGACATGGACTCTGCCCTCTAAATCTGAAGCTCCTTACCTGACAACATCTCACTGGGCAAGCGGCTTGAGTTTTCACTTCTTGCTCTTTCGGCAAATTTCACATTACAGGACCTCCCACGGGTCACACAGGTCTAAACAAGGATGCTCAGGGCAGCCACCTCTGCCTGGCCAAGCCATGCCCAGCCTGGCAAGGGACACGACGGGGACAGGAGGGATTCAGGGCATGGATGCAGCACCCCACCCCAGGTGATGTTCTCCAGACCCACAGCTCTCTGCAGTCCCAGGAGGGCAAAACACAGCAACCACTGGGGGAAAAAAGAGCTGCAACAACCCCAGGGCTCAGTCCAACGAGCCACAGAATGACTGCAGAGGGCAATCGCTCTCCCCAGTCCCTGGTGCCACCCGCACCCTCGCGGGCAGGGACAGTTTCACTGCCTTCACCCCCGCGGGCTGTGCTCCCAGCAGCACACACGCCCCGCTGCTGCCAGCTGCCAGCTAACGTGGGAAAAGCGGAACCAAACACGGAGCCTCACGCTCCAAACACCATCTGCCTCCCGTCACCGCGCTGCCAGCGCCGCCGGCAGCCGGGGACCCGCCAGCACACGGGACGAGCCATCCCACACAGCCTCGAGCAACGATTCCAGCAGCCTTCCCAGTTTAGCAGGGCAGCAGTCGGCGCCCGGCGGGGCTGCAGAGCACTGAACACCCTTTGTGTGACACACGTGGGTCACCCCCTGAGCACAGCCCTGGGCACAAGGCCAGCTGGCCCGCACCAGGCAGGTGATCGCGGCTCCTGGGTGGATTTTCCAGCTGGAACACACCAGGCAAGCACCTCCCAAGGAAGTTCCCCAACTTCCACGTGCTGCTGCTCTTGCACACCCTCGCAAAGAAAGAGCAAGTGGCACCAGCCCAGGCTGCGGCAGCTCCCAGCTGCAGCCACACTGCACAAGAAATGCCACAGCAAAAATAATTCCATTTAAAAATGCTGGTTTCACTCTGGAGTTGCCTCTATCAAGCGACTTCCCCCGGCACCCCAGCACGACCGCAAGGCCCAGCACCATCACCTCGCGCTGCTTCCAAACCATCCCGTGGGCAGCACACCCCCGTTCCTCGCAGGATGCCGGCTGTCCTACCTTTCCAGGTATTTTTCGGAAAAGTCCACCATGGCGTGGTACATGGGGGCCGGCAGCGTGTGCCGGCGCCGGGGCGAGGAGCGAGTGCCGACCCGCGGGCCCCGCACCATAAATAGTCCCGGAGCCGGCCGGGACCGCGCGGCGCAGCCAATGCGCTGCCAAGAGCTCCCCGGAGCATCCCCCGCCGGCTCAAGGTGAGCGCGGAACCCGCTCCGCATCCGCCCCTGACCCCGCCGCGCCGGGGGGGCCGAGCCTCCCCCGCCAGCCCCGGCCCCCGGCTCTGCCACGCGGCCGGAGGGACGTCCCTGCTGCAAGGGCTTCGTTTTCATTTCCAGTGCTGGGGGGGGAAATAATAAAAAGAGCTAAAAATAGGCGGCAGCGATGAGGCAGCGCGGGCCGACAGTGCCGCTCGCTGGCACAGCCGGCGAGGCCGGGCAGCTGCGTGCGCAGCCCCCTCGCACCCTGAGCCGCTCCAACCACGTGTGGCTCCTCCACCTGCCCGCCACACGTGGCCCGGGGCACAGGGCACGCAGCCACGGGCACCCCCGTGGCCCTGGCACCTGGCCGGAGCCGCGCTCCGCAGGAGTTCGCTCCCGAGCATCCTCACTCGTGCGCCCGCCCCCCCTCAGCTGCAGCTGTGTTTGAGGAGAGCAAAGGCCACGGCGGCCTTGTCCTTGCTTGCACCCACTTTTTGGCACCCCAAAGCCTTACCGGGAGCGGCAGAGGGGCTGCCGGTGTCCCTCGCGGGTCCCCGCGGTCCCTGCTCCCACCGCGCTGCCGCCGATGTGCCGCGAGGGCTGAGCCTGACCCGCGATGGGAAACCTCCCCATTCCACCTCCCCATTCCTCCTCCCGGCATGGGGCCAGCGGGAAGGAGGCCCCCAGCTCAGATTTCACCGCTTCCATGTCCTCTCCCTGAACCCGGGCAAGCTGTTTTTCCCAAGAGCCGGTGTCTTCCCCTGTCAGGGCGCGGTGGAAGGGGGTGCTCCCAGCTGGGCTGTGCAGTGCCCCCAGCACACCCCACCACCCTCCCTGGAAGTGAATTCTATCTGAAGTGAGGCCCCAGTTCATGGCTTTGCTGCTGGAAAAAGTCAGAGGGAAAAGACGGATCCTGAGGGCTCCTGGTACCAGCGAGGCTCGGCCGAGGTGTCTGACCCCACAAACAGCCCTGGCACACCCTGATGCCACCCCCGATGTGACACTTACAGGCTCCTGCTCCGTTTCTTGCGGGAGGTCTCGTCCCCTTCGTCACAGCTGCACTCAGGGTCTGCTCCACTCAGCTGGGGGGGAACAGAAAAACAGCGTCTGTGTCATCACACCAGGATGTGCCCACGGTGTCACTCTGTGTCACCAATCAGCAGGGCCAGCATCCCCATGGTCCCCACAGCCCAGACCCACGGCACCCACAGGGCTCCTTCCTCGTGATGGCAATGACATGGGACAAGCTCCTGACACAGGAACCTCCCTGCCCTCACTCCTCCTTTGCCACCGTGGAGTTCCTGGAGCATCCAAGCAGACCCCGCAGCTGGTGGCCCAGGTGCCCTCCAGGTTCAAGGTGCTGACAGTGGTACCGCCCACAGGGAGGGCATTCACAGCCCCACTCCTGATGCTCCCACTCCTGCTGCCGAGTGGGCACAGGGATCCTGCCACTGCCCAAAGAGCCCCTCAGAACCCTGCTGGGCACAAATCTATCAGAAACTCCCAGCAGTCCCCAGGCAGGAGAAATCAGAACAGTTCACCCACAACTGAATCATATTGTTGCAGTTTACAACGATAAATATCGTTGCAGTTTGCAACGATAATTTGCAAGTCTGCTCTCTGAGCGCTGCTCCAGGGCAGCCTGGACAAACCAAGGGGACCTGGGATGTGCCATGAGCTCAGGGCAGCACCAGCACAGCCTCTGAGCCACAAAGCCTGGCACCGGGCGGGGAGACCCCCGGGATCGCCGTGGCTCGGGGGCTTTAGCATTCCATCCACTCCTGAACGCTGCAGATGCTCGCAGCCAGCCCTGCACCCCGCCCTGCATCCGCCCGACCCCCGCCGGCTCATCCCCGTGCTCCCGGGGCTGCCGGGCGCTTTCCAGGATCATCATCCCGCGGCCGGGCCGTGGGAACCCTGTGCTCAGCCCCGCAGCCCCGGGCCCGAGGTTCCGGACACTTCCTTCCATTCTGCGCCCGGGTTTCCGGAGTTTATCGGCCCCGAACAATGCGGCCCTCGCCGAGCACCTTCCCCGGGCCGCTCCGGCCCCGGCAGACGGGCTGGCCGGGGCTTCCTGCCATTGTCCGGAGAGGCTCCGTGCTCGGGGACAAAAGGCAGCAGCCGAGCTCTCCCGAGGAGTCCCAGCGCTCCCCACAATGCCCAGTAAAACAACCGGCTCTGCGGGGAGGCACGCCGGGCGCGATGGTGTTAAAAAGGGCTCTGGAATGAGCCCCTCTGGAACACTCCCAGCTGGGAAAATAACCAAGAACCGTGATGGATGTGATGGCCCTGCAGCCGAGGCCGCCGGGCGCAGGTGTTGCCAGTGCTTGACAGCTCGGTGGGGGAATTCCATACGGGAATTGTGCATCAGTGCCCTGCTCCGAAAAGCTCTCCGCTTTCACTGAGCTATTCAAAGGCACAGACCAATACAAGAGATTCCAAAGTGCAGGCAGGGGGGTGGCAGTAGCCCAACCCCACAGTGGCTCAGCCCCGTGCCCGGCTTCCCCGACTGCTGCAGACCCTCCACAGGCAGCTGGAGAGGCAGGACAAGGGCAGCAGGGCAGGGGGAGCGGAGTGGGGACGGGGCAGTAGGAACAGGCAGGGGTGCCCAGGAGGACACACGGGCAGGGGATTAAGGGTCTGAGCTGGGGTTTAGGCTCCGGGCAGACAGAGCTGCTGCAGGCTTGGAAGTGGGAGCCGCAGGAGGTGCAGCCACCACTGTGCCCTCCCCGCCAGCACAGGCTGCCCCATCCCTGCCCCAAAATTCCCAGTCTAATGTGCACCAGAGCAGTTTAACGCAGGAGGAGCTGCGTTCACCTCTGCGGGTGAATCCACCCAGATGAGAGCAGCGAGTGCAGCTGGAGGCTCCCGGGGCAGGGTGGGGCACGATCCGGGGTGCCCCGGCAGGGACACGCAGCCCACCCGGCTCGGGCAGCGCTGCAGGGCTGCGGGGTTGCAGGGTTGCCAAGCTGCAGGGTTTCAGGGTTGCAGGGCTGCAGGGCTGTGGGGCTGCGGGGCTGCGGGCTCGGGGCTGCACACCCAGCAGCACGGTGAGCCCTCCTCCAGGGCTCTGCTCACAGCAGCACCGGCGGGACGCCGACACTGTCACCACCTCCCTCGCACGTGTGACAGGCAGCGTGTCCCCAACACAAGGGTGGCTTTTCTTTATGGGGGATAGGGCAGCTCTGAACCCCCCATCTCCTCCCCCACACAATTGCTGGCATCAGTCTCCAAGAGAGTTTGGACTCCCTTTTGGACAAGCAGCCCCATCCCAACATCTGTAACCCCGGGAGGAGCTCTCACCAGCTGGGCAGGGTCTCTGAGCCCAGAAAGTGCTCCAGGAAACAGCATCAGGGTGGCTTTTCAAGCAGCACCCAGAGCTCCAAGAAGCACCCAGAGCCAAGGCAGGGATGGAGCTGGGGGGGCTCAGGGGGGCAGAGCAGGGTGTGGGGCCAGAGGCCACTCTCAGCACCCTGCCAGTGTCACCCGGGGAGAACGGGAACAGCAGCACTTCCCAGGAGTGATCTCTGCACTGGCACCTCCTTTCCTGCAGCAGCGCGGTCAGGGCCAGCTCTGCTCTGGGGGCTCAGGGGGCCCCCCAGACCCCTGGGCTAGCCCAGGTCAGTCCCATGCAGAGCTCCCTGGGCACAGCCTCCGCTGCTCCTCCTGCGTGGTGGGGTCACACCTCGCTGCTGACCACAGCTTTTGCATGAGAGGGACCCCAGGGTGGCCAAAGCCCTGCTGGTGGGGGCAGAGGCTCACACTGCTCCTGGCATCCCCCGTGCTCCGGGGGCTGCGTCACCAGGGACTCTCCCCACTGCTGCTGGGAGCGGCCCTTCTCAAGCACAGACCCCCAGGTCACCTCTGCCACCACCCAGCTGTCCCAGCAGACAGCGGCTGCCCAGCTCATCATCCCCGCAGGGTCTGGGTGCAGCGGTGGGAGCGGCCACCCACGGCCCCGGCGCTGCCCTGGGTGACGTGCCCGGGGTGCTCAGCACCTCACAGGGTCCCTGCCAGGGAGCTTCCTAAGCGCTCCGAAGGCAGCTCGGCCACGCTCACGGACACCTCCACCCCAGGAGCTCTCCCAGCCCCCCGGCCGGCCGTGGCTCACCCACCTTCCTGTGGCCCGAGAAGAGCAGCGTGAGCTGGTGGATGGAGCCGCCGTTTTTCACCAGCTCTTTCTTGAGGGTCCTGGGGGAGGGCAGCGCCCAGTGCGCGGCGGTGCCCTGGCTGTCGGAGCAGTTGAGGGTGGTGTCGGAGGTGAAGCAGTGGCCCTTGGCCTCCTGCAGCAGGCTGCCCTCGCTGTGGGTGCGGCGCCGCAGCGAGCCCTGCACGCTCAGGCTGTAGCCGGGCTGCCCGCCCGCCGTCTCGATCATGCTGCTGCGCTTCAGCTCGCCCCTGTCCAGGTACTGCTCGTCGCTGTCCTCCTCCTCCTCATCATCCTCCTCATCCTCGTCTTCCTCCTCGTCCTCCTCCTCGTCCTCGCCGTCCGTGGTGCTGCCCGCCCTGCCCGCCGTGCCCGCCGTGCCCTGGCTGAAGGTGCTGTCGAGGCGCAGCTCGGGGATGACAAAGGCTGGCAGGGAGCCGGGCTGCTCCTCTCCCTTTGCGGTGGCCACCGGCTGCTTTTCCGCCAGGAGAGGAGCCTGAGCGGCTCCCAGAGCGTCCCGGGGCTCGGCCGGAGGCGCTGCCTTGGCAGCCAGAGGGACATCACCCACTGCTGCCTTCCCATCCTCCGAGTGCATCTGCCCCGGCTTCTCGGCGTCTGTCTCCAGCATCTGCCAGAGGAGAAGATAAAGAGGGATGAAAGCAGAACCACCCCAAATCTCTCTGACCGCCTTCCTGGGGAGCCTTTCCCCTCCTAACACCCCACCTACAAGGCTGGCACGGATTCGTGCAACCCTAACAGTGCTCTGGTGGGGTGGGACGGCATCGTCCCCATGTCCCCAGGTGGTGCCAAGCCACCCATTGCTCTGCCAGCGCCAACTCCTGCTCCTGAGCCCTGGAACACCAGCTTCCCCCCGCTGGCAGGGGTGGGATGGTGGCACTCAGCTCCCCCCTCCAGCACCCAGCAGCACCGGTGGGCTTTGAGGAGCCCCCGGGTGCCGGCTCGGCTCCAGCCGTAGCAGCATCCTCACCCCGATGGCCCCACGTCCCCTGGGAGCTGCTGGGGGGGCTCAGCCCCGCCGGGATCTCCCCCAAGGGCTGCAGAGAAATCCAGCAGCTCGTCCAGCAGCTCTGGCCCCTCCCGCACCGCGCTATCAAGTGCCGAAGGGAAGGGCCGGGCTCAGCCCATCCCTGGATTGCCCCAGCTCAGCCCGTGGCTCTGGGCAAGCCCTACAAAACCACGGCCACTCCTGCCAGCCCCTGTCGGGTTTTTAAGCCTTTGGGGCTGGTTTTTCCAGCTTTCTTTGCAGCTGGGGAAGGCCTGAGCAAGCTCTGTCCTTTCAAAGGGAAAAGCCCAAGGGAAAAAACCTCCAAGGCTGTTTTTGTGAGCAAGGGGAGCCTGCGATGAGCCCTCTCCTGGCAGAGTGGGGTCCCGTGTGATTTTCCTGCCTAAGCCAAAGGGGCAAAACCAGCCCAGCAGGGAAAAAAGACCAAAGGATAGAAAAATCCTTCTTTTAGGAAGCAATTCCCTCCTACACAGATCCTGGGCAGGGGCTATTCCACAGGACCACCCCCAGCTAACAAGTCCCCCAGAAAAGTCACTGTGTCCCCAGCTGAGATCCGAGCACTTGCACAAACCCGATGGCAACCAGAAAGCCAGAGTTAACAAAGACACCCCCTCTGTGCAAATTAAGTTGACTTTGGCTTAAAAAAGGGCAGCAGCCCCAGGAATGAACCCATCCAGCCTCACATCCCATTGGGAAGAGGCATCCAAGGAGTGGACAGAGGCTGTGTCCCCGTGGAGGTCCCAGCCTGTGACAGCACCCCTGGGACACCCACCCTGCTGCTGGAGGGCACGGAGGTGATGACCACCCCTGGACGTCCCCAGGCAGCTGTGTGCAGATGTTGGGCTGCAGAAGCTGCTGTCACCCCCAGGAAACACCCGGGGGTGTGTGAGCCCCACGTGCACAGAGGGGACAGCACAGACACGGCCCAGCAGCTCCTGCCTGAGCTCAGGGGGCAAAGCTGGGCAGGTTTGCAGGAGGTGCTGGAGCTCAGTGCCACAGCCAGCTGGGCAGGAGCCCACGTGTGTCCAGCTGTGCCTTGTCCTGTTTTATCTCACCCAAAGGCTCCCTGTGACACCTGCAGCGCAGAGAGCTCCCAGCCTGGCTCGGCCCAGCAGCGACTCAGCATCACCTGAACTCCCCCAGTGAGCCTGAAGAGTGAAATTCAGAGACCACCACATCCTTGGCCCCTTCGTGGCATCGCCCCATCCATGAAACAGCTGGGTCTGGTGCTCCTTTCACCCCGTCCTTGGGGCTGTTTCACTCTCCTTGTGAGAAGGGAATGCTCCCAGCCTTGGATGCCAGGCTGCCATTTGCACCCGCGTATGCCTCAGTGGTGCTGCTGATGTTTTATTTGCAACCACTGCCATCATTATCTCATGAAATAATTAGAGGAAAAACCCACACAGACCTTGAGTCACTCCCCACAAAGCCCTCCCCCAGCGCTGCCTGTCTGCCCAGTCCTGCTCACACTGCTGGGTGCCTGCATCAGATAAGGTCCTAGAAGGAAATGAACAGGCTCCTTTAAAATGAGAGACGTTTGGGGATTAAATTAAGTCCTTGCACTAATTCAATCAGAGCCTCTGCTGCTCTTCTCTGGCATGGAGGGGATGAGCAGCAGCCTCACCATGAGCGAGGGTTGGTTCCATCTCGGGCTGAGAGCATCACCAGGGCTGTGAAATCCTGTCTGCACAGGGCTGAGCTCTGCTCAGCATCACCCGGGGTGGGGAGAGACAGGGCAGGAGAGGCAGCAATGCCATCAGTGCCAGCTCGCAGACCTGCTCCTGGCTGGAGGCACCAGGGACTTCACAGCACGAAGCCAAGGCCACCTTGCTGCCCAAAGCTGACTTGGGACCTCAAGGATGGGGATGTGACCAGGTTTCACAGACTCACAGGATGGTTTGTGTTGGAAGGGACCTTAAAGCTCATCAGTTCCACTCCTGCCATGGCAGGGACACCTCCCACTGTCCCAGGCTGCTCCCAGCCCCAGTGTCCAGCCTGGCCTTGGGCACTGCCAGGGATCCAGGGGCAGCCACAGCTGCTCTGGGCACCCTGGGCCAGGGCCTGCCCACCCTCCCAGGGAACAATTCCTTCCCAAGATCCCACCCAGCCCTGCCCTCTGGCAGTGGAAGCCATTCCCTGTGTGCTGTCCCTCCATCCCCTGTCCCAAGTCCCTCTCCAGCTCTCCTGGAGCCCCTTTAGGCCCTGGCAGGGGCTCTGAGCTCTCCCTGGAGCCCCTGAGCAGCTTTTCCAGTCCCTGACACCTTCTCACCATCATTACCTCCGCGGGGCTGCTGGCAGCAGTGGAGGCAGTGCTGGGGCTGTCTGAGGGAGGTGCTGTCCTTCCACCTCACAGCCTCACCCAAAACAATCCATGCTCTCACCACAGCAGCAGCAGAAGCAGCTCAGGATCCAGCATGCAACATCTGGATTTCTCCATTCTCAATGCCTTGGTCTCACTGCTCTCAACATCTGGTGTCCCTGTCCTCCATGTGCAGATTTCCCTTTTTTCACCATCTCCATCTTCCCCTCCTCAACATCTGGGTCTCCCTGCTCTCCACAAGTTGCTTTTCCCATTCCCAGCATCTGGGTTTCCCTGTCTGGATCCTGGCAGGCCGAGGGGCTGAGGGGTTTTCCTCCATCCTCCCTGGAGGATCTCACACTTTGGTGTTTCAGTTTCTCAGACTGAGAGGCCTGAGAAGAGGAAGAGAAAGCAGAAGCAAGAGCTGCCTGCAAACCCCAGGATGGCTCTCTGGGGTCATTTTAGGGAAGCAGGATGATGGGTCTGAGACCAGAGCAACAGCAAGAGAGTTCCTAAGAATGATCTCCTCATTCAACAGGTGTCAACACATCCCAGAAAAAGCCAACACTCCCTGCCTGCTCCAACACCCTCAAACCTTACTCCTATTACCCACTTCCTGGGTCCTCTGTGCCTCCAAGGATCACTCCCTGGCCCAAAAAATTAAGGTTTTTTCAAGGTTTTTAAAGTTTTATTGAGACCAAGGCATGGCAGAAGTACTGCAAACCCCCTGCTCCTTGGTCTGTACCTCGAGCAGCTTTTTCCGAGCTGCTGCTCACAACCAGGACTGTTCCAGCTCACCAGCAGAGAAAATTCCAACAACCATCAGCACAACCTCGACTTCTCCAGCATTTCTTTGAATAATGTGGCCTTGCTGGTGGCCCACAGCTGGGACTTCCAGCTGGGAAAACCCCAGCCCTGGAGAGAGCACAGCTGGGAGCTGCAGCCTGCCCTTGCCCTGGTGCTGCCAGCTCTCCCACTGCCAGGAATGGCATTCCCAGCTTGGGGAGGTCAGGGATTTTTTTTTAGGCTCTCAGCTTCTCATTTCAAAGCCTCTGCTCTTCTCGGTCATGGAGCCACCGTGGCTCAAGGAATGCCTGGCCACGGGGACATTTAATTGAGCCTCCCCTGGCTCCTGATGGGGATGCTCAGGTTTTGACTTTCTTTTGTGCTGATGCTGAGGAAGAGGAGGCAAAACACAGCTCAGAGAGCTGCCCTGCACCCAGGTACCTCCTCAGCCAAAACCAGGGACTGGGAAAAGCAGGGAAGCCCCTGATGATGGTGCAGGAAGAGCCGATCTTGTGGCTGTCCCAGGCCACGGCAGCTCCATCCTCGATGTGTCCCATGGGGGAACCTCCCTGGCTCCTGCTGCCTTTCAAAGGACCTTTGCTCCGAGGTGCCTCACCTGTCCCCAAAAGCATTTAACTCCATGGGAATGAGACCAGCTCTCTCTCCAGGGTTGTTTTGGGAGAGGTGCAGACAGCAGTGCAGACAGTTCCCTGTGCTGGAGGCAACATCCCACCCCACAGCAGAGGGACTGCAGGGATAATAACTCCTACATCATCCAGGGCCCCATCAACCTTTCCAAAGCAGATCTTTCCTAAACCAGAAGGAAAATATTTTACAATTTCGGTTCTTAGCGTGGAACAAACTGTGCCCAGATGCACCAGATCAGAAACTTCTAACTGTGAAACGCTGTTGGTGATGAGCACCTCAGGATTTAAAAAGTGACAGCAAAGAACCAAGGAAGCTCACAGCTCCAGGGAGCAGCATCTAATGCACAGCACGGGGCTGAGGGGAAGAAAGCAAAGCCAGAAATGCAAAGCAGAACTACCAAAACTTGAGAAAAATCTTCGTGGGAGTCATTGTGAAAGTGCTCACGAGGAGCATTCCCCGAGCTCTGCTCCTGACCCTCTGCGGGGCCGGCCGGGGCCCAGGGCTGGCTGCACAGCCGGGTTTCGTACCCTCTCCCTGCTTTCTTACTGCACAATGAATAATTGATCCCGAGCAATTAGTGCTACAGCAGCGCGGCTGTACCAGCCCGAACAGCAGGGCCGGCAGTGCCTGGGGCAGGGCGCTGAGGGGGATGCACAGATGGGACACTGCGGGGGCAGTGTTTGTACCACCCCAAAAACCTGGCCGTGGGCTGCCTCAGAGCGCTGGCAGGAGAAGCCCTGTGGAGGGAGGAAGCGATCCCGTGCTCCCCGCACAAATCCCGTTCCCCATCCCTGCGTTCCCAGCGGCTCTGCCCATCCCCAGCCCTGCGCCGCTGCCGAAACTCAGCGGGAAGCGGAGCCGGCGCTTCTCCGAGGGCAGCAGCCCGGCCCGTGCCCGGGCAGAGGAGCCCGGCTGCGGGCTCAGCTTGCACCCCGCACCTCGGTGTCACCACCTGCTGAAGGTGCGGCCACCAACCCGGCACCAACCCTCCCCACGCCGCCACCGCCGCAGCTCCGGGCTGCCAGCCCCGACAGTCCCAGCCCCGGATCCCGACCCGTCCCCCGCCCGGTGCCCTCCGTCCCCAGCGAGGCTCCGAGCGTGCCACGGCTGCAGTTCCAGGCTGAACCTGCTGGTTGCTCCCCAGTGCCAGTCCAGGGAGGGTATCCAAAAGTCCTGGTGCAGAAAACCCACATTGTGGGCGCATTGCGATGCTGATCCCACAGCAAGAGCCAGCTGGTGCCGACGGCACAGGCGTGCGCAGCCCAAATTTGAGAGGGAACCTCAAAAAGTCCCAGCCGCTACAAATGCCCCCGCGCTCCTCCCGCGTGCTCCTCACCGACCCTCAAGCCCAGCCCGGTGGCAAATGAGCGGTGCAGGAGCCACAGGTCCCCCAGGAGGGAGCAGGGCAGGGAGCGGAGCGGGCGCCTCGGGTCCCCAAGGCCATCGGCGCCCCTGACGCCCGGTGCCGCTCCCTCAGCCAGAACCGGATCCTGCCCAGACAAAGGTCCGGCCCTCAGGCCGCAATCTTTGCGAGCAAAACCTACCAAAAGCGGGCTCTCAGCTGCATCCCCCGGGCCGAGCGAGCGGCATCTCCCCCGGCAGCCCCGGCCCCGCGTGTGCCCGCGGCGGCGCTCGGCTGCTGCTGGCGCGGCGCTCTGGCTCTGCCCCCGCCGTTATTAATGTCCGTGTCAAGCGGCGGCTGAAACCGCCCCAGCCTCTCCCAGACACGGCTCCCTCGTGCCCCTCGTGCTATTTTCGGCTCTGCCGGCTGTCCCTGGAGGTGCTGTTACCTGCTGACAGCAGCGGACGGCCGCCGTGCCCTGAGGAAGGGCCATGCAGCACCCCCAGAGCTCCCCTTCTGCTGCCCTGTCCTGCCCCCGAGCGACACCGAGCGCAGAGATCCCGGTGCTTCCTGCTTAAGGAAACTCTGCTGCGAGTTCGCTGTTTGCGGGGTTTTTTCCCCCAAACTGTTTCCTGTGGCAAAGGGACAGCTCTGAAGCAGGGGATGCTCTGCAATGGGGCACTTTGCCCTTTGCATCCCAAACTCTGTGAGCAGCTCGGCCCCAGTAGAATAAAAGGAGAATAAACAGGCAGGATGGTGGATGGTGTCCATCCAGGGGACAGCCCACGCGTGGCCACCTGCCCCTCCTGTTCTCCTGCAAGCCCAGTGCCCTCTCCCATGCACACCGGGCTGGGGACCTGGCTGGGCATTTCTCCTCCCAGGATAACACCTCACTGACCGAGACAAGCCAGTTATCCTGACGGCTCCAGACAGAGAGCACAGTGAGGGGTGTGCACAGCCCCTCTCGGATATGTGCTGGTTTTATCTGCCCCACAGCCACCGTTCACTGACGGATCCTCGCTGCTGCGGTGACGAGCTGTGCTCAGCTCTCCCCCAGCACAGATTTGGGGCACACACACGTCCCCGTGCCCCGGCCAGCTGCAGCCACACGAGTGCTCCTGGGATGGAGCAGAGGAACTCTGCTGCCTGCTCTCCCTCACAGGCAGCCACGGCTGTGCAGTGGCACAGGAAATGTGGGCGCTCCCTGGTGTCACTGGACACCCTCTGTGACCATGGACAGCAGTGACATGGCACGGCCACCCCGCAGCTGTGCTCAGCTCCCATCCTGCCTGCGCTGGTGAAGGGAGCTGGGCCTGGTGGGGCTCGTGCCTGTTCCCTCCCCGAGGCCACCTGGGTGGCTGCAGGTCTGTGGGATACAGGATGTCACCACACTGGGGGTACCTGGATGTCCCTGAGACTTAGAGCACCCCCGGCCTGAGGGTCCCCGGCCCCTCTTGGTCAGGAATGACCCAGGCACCACCCAAACCTGCCCACACCCACTGCTCTGTGCCCATTGTGATGGGGATACAGCTCCTGAGCCGGGCTCCAGCTGCTGCCTGCAGCCTCATCACCGCAGGGCGAGTGCCGGGGGACCCGGAGCTGTGAGATGATGTCTGGGTCATAAATATCCCTGGCAGTAAAAATCCAGAGTGGTGGGAAAGGGGGAGGAAGGAGCAGATCCTGTCACTGCCGTTCAGCCCACAGCCCTCAGCACCCTTTCCCTTGGGGCTGCTCAGAGGGGGAATCTCTGCAGCTTTAGGGGCACGGGCAGAGCTCTGTCCCCTGGGCAGGATGAGGGAGGTGACACCCAGAGCCTGATGCACTCAGCCACTGCAGATCCATCGGGAAGGACTCAGCCCAGAACCACTTACACAGGACCTGGTGCTGGAAGCTGTCCCTGCTGCCAGCAGAGATCACTGGAAGGGAACATCCACCGAGAGGAGAGGGCCCGGCAGAGCTGCTCTGCTGTGACTGCCTCCAACAGGGCCGTGGCCAGAGCCACACACAGGAGGGAGGAACCCCAAAGAGTCCCAAAACCAACACTGGTGGCTCCAAAGCCACGCACAGCCCTCCTGCAGTGGTGCTGGAAGCTCCAGCAGGAAGGTGCTCGTTCCAGGGCAGGACAACAACCCTCAGGGAGGGCCAGGGGATGCCACAGGGGCACGATGAAGCTGTGCCTATCAATCCCACACCACTCTGGGCATCACCACCCAAAGGCCCCCGGAATTTTGAATAGGTCCTTTGACTCTGCAAAGATATTTGGGTAGTTTTTGCAAGGAATTACTTGAACGGGACTTGAGAGGCTGCCCAGCCACAGGCTCACAGCCCCCTTGCCATGCTGGGGGGGAAGAGGAGGAGCAGCCACCCGAGGCAGGAGGCGTTTGGGCACAGCAGAGCAGGGCTCCAGCCTGGCAGGCTGCAACGAAGCCCTTCCAGCACCTTCATTAAACCCCAGCAGCGCTGGCTCAGAGCGCTCAGTCTGTGCCTTTGACCACCCCGAGCGAATGATCTCACACCGCTCAACCCCCGGCGCCGCTCCTGCCGGCACTTTCCCTCTTACCAGCCCTTCTGGGGATTCCTTCCAGGGTTTAAAACTGCCTCTGGCCATGATGGAAGTGCTGGCGGCTGCTCCTGCCCGGCTCCAACCCCGAGCCCTCCTGCTCGGGCGGGGCGGGGGATGCGGGCTCGCTGGAGAGCATCTCCCCGGGGAACGGGAGCCGCTGCTCGGCGGAGCGGAGAGCTCTGCTCTCCTCGTGGCTCTGGAGCCCAGCTAAGCGAGCCAACAAGCCCAGGGGAGCTGTGGCTCTCAGCTGGCCCATCTGCCCCACGCCTCGGGCGCCGGGAGCCAGCCGGGAGCCCCCGGAGCCACCACGAACGGCACCAGGAGCCTCCGGGCTGGGCAGCGGGGCCAGTGCAGCCAGGGCTCAGTGACCTTTAGGGGAGGTGACAAACAGGTCAGTGCCCCAGCCCAGCCCCACGGGCACATCCCAGCTTCCCGGGGCCTGGGTACATGTCCTGACCATCAGGGCTGGCCAGGACAGCTGATGTGCAGCTGTTCAGCCTGGAGAAGAGAAGGTTCTGGGGGAGACCTCAAAACCCCTTCCAGTGTCTAAAGGGGCTTCAGGAGAACTGGAGAGGGACTTTGGATAAGGGCTGGAGGGACAGGACAAGGGGTGATGGCCTTAAGCTGAAGGAAGGCAGGGCTAGGTCAGATATTAGGAAAAAAATCTTTACTACAGAGGTGGGGAGGCCCTGGCCCAGGGTGCCCAGAGCAGCTGTGGCTGCCCCTGGATCCCTGGCAGTGCCCAAGGCCAGGCTGGACGGGGCTGGGAGCAGCCTGGGACAGTGGGAGGTGTCCCTGCCATGGCAGGGGTGGCACTGGATGATCTTAAAGATTCCTCCCAACCCAAACCAGTCCGCAGTTCCATGACTGTTCAAGGAGGAGCAACTTCCTCCAGGTATTGAAGTGGACAGAGCTGAACTGGAGCCTGACAGAGAGGAAAAGCATCTCCAGTCCCACGGCCTCACAGGCCCATGGAGCCTTTGGCTGCCCTCAGTAAGGAGTTTTCCCAGTCCAGGTGAGCTGGGCTGTGCTCCCTGGCGTGGAAGAGTGCAACAACACAGAGCTTTGGGTTTGTGGCCTGGTGCACGTCCTGCCAGCTGGTGCTTCAACCCTCACTGGGGCAGAATCACTCTCAAGGCCTTCTCCCCTATTTGAGCCCCCTGACAGCACAAACGAGGTGCTCAGAGGGTGCCCAGGGTCAGGTTGGCCCTCCAGGTGCTGCTGTGATGTGCTCAGCCCTGCCCAGCCTCTCCGGTTGGTATCGTGGAAGGAAAGCCAGCTCTGGTGAAGATCCAGGTTTCCTGCCCCCTTGGCCATGTCCTGCCCCACAGCAGCACATGAGCAGAACCCCCTGGGGCACAGCTGGCACAGACGGGGCAGCAGGTTCCCAGCCCACAATGGAAAGACCTTGGCCAAAAACAAAATAAGAAGGCACAAAATCCTCCCCTCCTTCCCCATCGAAGAGCTGATCACACTCTGACTGAACTGCTGCGAGTGAAGCACCTGCTCAGAGGGACAGGGAGGAATGGGGGTGTCCACAACCTTGTCCCCAGGTGCTGGTCACAGCCACCCCAGTGCCAGCAGCCCCGTGACTGTGCAAGGAGGGCCCGGGAGATGCCCCAGTGTAAGGAGAGGGAGCTGCTGGGGCAGGGAGGTGCCGAGGAGCAGGACTGTGGAGGCACAGCAGGATGGGTGCCTGGGGTGCTCGGGACGAGGAAGAGGAGGCAGGGCAGGGGACAGGAGAAGGGTGACCCACACGGAAGCATCCCCAGCTGCAGGGGACAGCAGGACTGTCCCCACGCCCCCAGAGCCCTCCCAACCCACCAGCCCTGCTTCAATCAGCCCTCGATCACACACTCTTGGCTTTTGCTGACAGCTCCTTTACTCGCACTTGTTAAGCACGCTGTAAATAAGTGAGAGAAACAGCCCTGCCCTTCCTGAGCACAGGGACAGCCAGGAAGGGACTGGTCCCCCCCGGCCGCTCGTTCCCAGCACCGCCAGGAGGGGCCGGGGTCATCCACGCCTGCTCACAGCCAGGGCACAGGGACAGCAGCCGGGGCTGGGACAGCGCCGAGCATCCACCACCTCCCTCGGGAAACAAGGGGAGCACCCGTCCTGGACTCCCAAAGTCCACGCCACCGAGTGTCCGTAATTATTTAGCTTAAGGATAATCTGCATCTTTCAGATACAGCCAGCCATCATCTCCGAGGTAATCTCAGGTCACGGAGCCAGAAGGGAAGAGTAATCAGCCGTTCTGAGTGTGGAAGACACAAAGAAACAAGCAGTGAGAATCAGGCGGCGGCAGCAGGTCCATTACATGCAGGGGGGTTGTGCTGGGAATCTTTTCCCTGGCAGCCAAAGCAGCTGGAGCAGCTGCAGGCCCTGTGCCTCGCCTGTCCCTGCTCTGTGGTTTGCCCTCTCTTCAGCAGGCTGGAGCAGCCCGAGCAGTGTGAGGGTGGCCCAGCACCGAGAGTCGGCACCCAGCCCGGGGAGGCCGCCTCGTTAACTCAGTTAAAGCACAAAGCTGCTCTTCTCTAATCACGTTGCCATGGCTGTGGTTCCTGGCAGCCCCAGCCAACCTCCAGGCTCCACACAGCCCTGGTGGGGAAGGTTTGCTGCCAAGCTGGCTCACCCTGGGGTTGTGTTTTACAGGCATAGGGCAGGGAGCAGCATCCCCGAGCAGAGCCGGACACAAGGATGAGAGGGGGGAAGGCTCTGCAGATGGAGAAAATACCCACAGCATCATTCCTGGGAGCTGCTGCAGCTGGCAGGGTGGGTTTGCAGCTCAGGGAAGGTCAGCCAAGTCTTACAGTGGCAGCAGAGAAGCCCCACTTGCACCAAACCTCCAGGACACTTGGGATAGAGAGTGGGACCACAATGACAGCCACGATATCCCCAGAGCTCATCCTGCACTCACTCTGGCAGGAAAACCCCACTGGGAGCAGGGCTGGACTGTCACAGCTGCATCTCTCATGGATTTCTCTTCCTCCATCTCCAGAAGCAGATGCTGCATTCACCATGTGCTCAAGTCCCCCAGAAACCGACAGCTTTGCTCCCAAAGCAGCTGCTCTGAAAGCAGCAGTGCCAGCACGGCCCCTGCAGGGATCATCCTCCAGCCTGGCACCATCCTCCCTGGAGACACTGCCAGAGGCACTGCCGGAGGCAGCGACAGCTCTGCAGAGCCCTGTCCCTGAGCCACAGGGACTTTCCTGCCCTCGGTGCTGCCCTGCCCAGGCACAGCTCAGCGGGGCCTCAGAAAACAGCAGGTACCATCCCAAAGCCCCAAATCTGTCTGATTTCTGCGCAGGTTGAAAGTTGCCACTGGTGGCAGCCAGGGAGGCTCCTGAGGAGCTGCTCTCTGCTCGGACAGTGTCCCCTTCCCTGGCTCCAGCACACAGCTGGCACGTGGCTCAGCTCTGCTGGCACCAAGGCTGTGCTGGCCCTTCGCTCCCACCCCACAGCAAAGCCCACATCCCCCTGGCCAGACTGTGGCCGCAGCAAAACGAGCTGCCTCTTGCTGAGCTGGAGCAGCTCTGAAGGCTCTGCAAATCAGATTCCTGGCCAGGCTGATATTTCCAGCTTAATTTGTCTGTTCACAGAGCACAGACACTGGGGTTTTTTCCCTAAATAGCCCTGGTATCGAATGAGCTGTAAGCAAAGCTAATGGATCAGTTCTCCCTTGCAAGAAGCAGCTGATTTTCCCAGCTCCTGCCTCCCTCTGCTCTGGCATCCCCAGAGAGGTCTGCCCTGACAAACCAGCCTGGGCACAGCCCCAGCTGCAGCTCTCCCAGGTCAGGCTCCTGCCCAGCCCTGTGTGCCCACCCTGCCCCAAGCACCCTCCCCTGGCCCCCAGGAGCTCCTTCCCCACGCTGCTCCTGCTTGCATTTCACATCAGGTTTGCTTTAAAATTGCATCCTGGGCACTTTACACCTTGCTGGGATGGGAATGGTGCTACAAACTCAGTTTAAAGTCCCTGGTAGTTGCTGTCAGGCTCCTTTGCTCCCCCCTGGCCACACACCCCACCAATGGGATTTCCATCAGCTTTGGCAAGCCAACACAAAACCCCTTCGTCACAGCTTTGGAGGGCCCATGCTGGCTCTGCACAGCACCCAAAGAATGCCCTCTTGGCTACTGAGGCACAGAAAAGCCTTTGAAAGAGATGTGATATCTTCTGGAGTGCTTTTCCACCTGCCCAGTGGCCAGGCTCCTTCCACAACTCGGGGAGCAGACGCTCCAGGGCTTCGCTCTGAGCACAGCCCCACGCCCTGCCATGAACAGCCTGGGCTGGGGAGGGCAAACAGCACCATCCCCTCCCAACAGCCCAGAGCTCCTGTCAGGATGGGCAGCCACCAAGATGCCCCTTTTTAGGACCTATTTGAGATACTCAGGTTGGAAACGTCCCTGCACAGCTTCACCCTGGACGATCCCCAGCCCGTGGCGGGATCGCACCCAGCCGAGCACAGAGCCCCTGGCAGCGTCCAGCTCCATCCCGTGGGTTCCAGCAGGGCCCCCATGGCTGGGCACGGAGCTGTGCCAGCAAGATGCCCCACAGGACAGCAGGAGCCGCGGCCGAGCGCTGTCACCCCCGTGAATCAGCTGCCCGGGGCCGCTCGCAGAGCGGGAGGTTTGGTTGGTAACGAGGTTCTCAGGCTTTGTGCGCTGCTGTTGCTATTTTAGTCCGCCTGAAACGTGCAGGAAGAGGAATCCGGAGGCTCTGTCTCCTGCGGAGATGTTTGTGCTGACCCAGTTCGGGAGGCTGCGGAGCCACAGCCGCATCTCCCCGCTCCAGGGCCGGGCGGCGCCGGCTGTGCCGCGGCTCCGAGGATGAGGAACCTGCCCCGGAGCCAGCCCGGCCAGGCACCCACACGGGGACAGCGACGTGGGGCAGGGGCTGCTCCACCGCCCTGCACCAGCCAAGGCAGGGATCCGGGGGTTTTACCCCCGAAATCCTCATCTGCAGAATTTAAAGCTCTTCAGACACTCGGCACCGGGGGTTCTCCTCTCCCAGAGCAGCATCACCCACCAACAATCCAAACCTGACCGCGGGACACATCATGAGCCAGCAGAGACTGCCGCTGTCCCAGCCAGCTCCGTGGGGCAGCCCCAGCCCCAGGGGAGGCAGGTGAGGGTGCTCAGTTCACCCACGCAGGGCAGGAGTGTGACAGAGCCTCAAAGCCCTGCACACACACATTTCTCTGCTGAGACTGCGCTCCCGGGCCAGGCTGGAGCTCTTCCCTGCGGGGAAAGTGCTGGGGCTGCCTCGCTGGGCATGAGACACAGCACTCCCCAAACGAGCCCTCTGTGCTTTGAGGACATCTGTGGGGTCAGGATCAAACACCTGAGCCCGCCCCAGTGCACAGAAGGGGCAAATCTCTGACTCGCTACTCCCATGACCTCGGCCTTTTAATCAGCACCCAGAGATCACAGCTTGAACCTCTCCCTCTGCTTTCAGTCCTGCCCCAAAGCCAGGCTCTCAGAGCAGGCTGGCCACGGGGTTGTACAGCCTCAGCTGTCCAAATACCCAAATACAGAGGCTGGGAGGTGTCAGCCCAGCCTGCCTCGGCTCCAGCCAGCGGATGCGAACGCAGCCACTGCTCCCCAGGCAGGGCAGGAGGCTGCAGACGCAGCAGTGCCTGAATACAAACTCACTCCTCACCTGGCAAACAAAGAGCCTCCTGCACAGCCCTCCTGGCAGGAGCATCACTGAGCAAAGCCCCACACAGGCAGAGCCTGCCGTGCTCCAGGCAGGAATTTCCAGCTCCCGCGTGGGTCTCTTACCTTGCTCTCCGTAGGAGCTGCTGCCGGATGTTGCTGCTTGGTGATGTTCTCAGCCAGACACCAGCAGATCCTCTTCTTCTGCTCCTGGGAGTAAGCCTCCAAACTTAATAAGCACTCCGACTTCTGACGTAAAGGAAACACAGGCAGGGAGAAGGTCATTAGCCGTGTGTCGCAGGCCCTGCCTGGCTTTGCAAACTCCTTGCTCCCCACACACCACAGCAGGTGAGGGGACAGCTCACGCCCCTGTCCCGCACCCTGGGCACGGGAAAGTGAAAGAGGCTGGAGATCAGCTCCCTCCAGAGACAGGGAGAGTGGTGCAGGGGAGCTGACTTTGCTTGCAGGAGCAGGAGTGGAGCAGCAGGGGCAGAGCGTGGGCCACCCTGCACCCTGTGCCACGGCACTGGAAACGTGTCTGTGGAACTCATTCCGAGGGTGGAAATTGCTCTTTGCCATATGCAAACATTAATGAGGCACCAGAGCATGAACTGGTGAGAACAAGAGCCTTTGGGCTGGGTGGAGCTGGGAGGAAGAGCTCAGGGAAGCTCCAGAGCAGCCTCCCTGTCCTGCTCCTCACTTAGCACACACACCAGGATGAATCTGGGGATAAAACTCCAGAGCAGCCTCCCCATCCTGTTCCTCATTTAGCACCAGGATGAATTTGGGGATAAAACTCCAGAGCAGCCTCCCCATCCTGCTCCTCATTTAGCACCAGGGTGAATTTGGGGATGAAGCTCCAGAGCAGCCTCCCCGTCCTGCTCCTCTCTTAGCACACACACCAGGATGATTTTGGGGATAAAACTCCAGAGCAGCCTCCCCATCCTGTTCCTCACTTAGCACCAGAGTGAATTTGGGGATGAAGCCCCAGAGCAGCCTTCCTGTCCTGCTCCTCTGTTCACACAAACCAGGATGAATTTGGGGATGCAGCTCCAGCTCTGGTCACACACTGTCTGTTAGCGACACGCAGCAAGGAAGGAATTAAGAGAAATGGAGGGAGGTCATCCCAGCTGAGCCCACCTCCTCTTGTGCCACAACCCCTTCCCTGCACACATCTTTTGTTCCTCTTGGGCAGGTTTTCTTTGGGCCAAATCTTGCTCACTTAAGGAACTGTCTGACCAAGTTCTCTCAGCAGCTGTCTCGCAGCCCTACAACTGCTTCTCTCTCATGCTAAAAATTAAGCATTATAACATCTGCTGCCTGCTGGGATTCTGCACGTTTCGCTTTAGAAAGGGTCCAGAAATGCCCAGGGTTGGATCATCTCCTTAAGTGGCCAGATGGGAAGAGAAAAAAAAAATAAAAGCAGAACTTTAGGACAGACTGCAAAGAAAGGAAAAAGAGTCTTTCACTAAGGGCCATAAAAAGACCTTTTCTTTCCCCCTACAATTTCCTTCCAGAAGGGCAGGTCCCCAATAGCTGTTTTTTCCCAGAAAGGTCAGAGAGAACCTGCAGCTTTGTGACTCCAGAGACACAACACAGCCAGAAAGGGAAATGCTCTTTAGTCACACCATTTAAATCACTGTTTGCATTGGATGGGAACTCATTCACATTTCATCCAAAATCCCCTGAAGTGGTAAATAAACCAAGCTCCCACATCACCTCCTGGGAAAGAGGGCTCTGCTTCAGTCCTTTGCCCCTACAAGGAGACTTCCATGAAAGAAAAGGGTTGAGATTTCTTATGCCTGGACATCCCCACACTTATTCCTACAGGCTGAAGCACTGGAAATTCCTGCTTGGGCTTCCTGAGCACACTCAGAATGAACAGAGCTTTGGGATTCAGGGACACAGAGTGGTGGGGCTCCCTCTTCTCCCACATATCCTGGGTGGCACTGATGCTCTGAGCATCCCTGGGGTGTCACACTGCTCTGTCCCATCCCAGATGTCCCAGTCTCTCCCAGTCTCACACCAGCAAGTCACCAGGCTGCACCACTGGGACACCCACCCATCCCTAGCAAGTCGTTCCCACTTCCAGAGGAGAGGATGAGCCCCCATTTGCTGGGATGAAAATCCAGGCTGGCACTTCCCTGCCCCACACTTGTGGTCGGAAGAGAACAAAGCAAGAACTCAGCAGAGGCTCAAAGCCCTCGGGGCAGCTGCGAGGAGCCCGCCCTGGTGCTGTGCCCGCTGCCCCCTCCCAGCCCTGCCAAGCCCCTGCCATTCCCCTGGAGCGAGGCTCAGAGCAATTCCAAGGACAACCCGTGTCCCTGTGCTGTGACAGACACAGAGCTCACCTCGGCCTGCCCTGAGCCCCTCGCTGATTCAATTACAGCCCATCTCTTTGATTGAATTTGGCACAGCCATGCTCGGCTCCCGCTGGCTGCCGAGAGCAAAGTGCCCCTCTGCTCCCTCCCGCTCCCCCTCGGCTGCTGCAGGCTCCTCGGCCACGGGGAACATCACAGCCAGGAGAGGAGATTTCCCTCTGCTCCAGAAGTCAGGGAAAGGCAACCCCCCCCATGTGTGTCCCAGGCTGAGGGGGAACCTGAACAGCCAAAATTGCATTTATCCTACCTGTACATATTTTATCATCACTTTATTCCTTCACAGTGACGTCTAACCTCTCCAGCTTCCATTTCCCAAGGAAAGAGCTCTGGTTTTCCCTCTTCCATTAACTGCTCTCCCAAAAACTTTCACGTGGATTGGGGAAAGCCCAACCCGCAGGGGCTGAGCACCCGCAGCTGCCTCCAAACCCAAAGTCCTTTGGGATGCAGCCAGATGAAGGGCCGGGTGTTATTTGGGATGAAACTCATGGCTCGTGTCCCTGGAGCCTGGTCCGTGCTGGGCTCCGAGCTGCCCACCCGGGAGAGGCTGGGGAGGGGGCACAGGGAGCTGCCCCACGAGCTGGGCACGGCCTCCCCGCTGTTGTTTTCCTTCAGGGAGGCTGCTGCTGCTGGCCCTGCCAATATTTACAGAGAGAAAACAGGGTTTGACCTCCCGGTGCTGGGAAAGGAGGATGCAGATGGCGTGAAGGGGCGTTTGCCACCAGATAAAGGCAGCGACTGAAGTGGCTGCCAGTGGCTTTCTGCCTGCCTTACCCCCGAGACAAACGTGTCATTGCAGGTGCTGCGTGCTGGGCTCAGGACCCCACGGCTCCAGGGCAGCACCAGACCCCCACCCTGCCCGTGGGAGAGCAGGAAAACCCAGCAGGTACTGCACAGAATGACCCAAACCCGCCAACACCGGCCCCAAACGGGCCCTGCTACAGCCAAGGATCATCTGCAGGAAAAGATTCCTTCTGCTCCATGGGAACAGCTCCCCCAGGCTGACCCGACCCCAGGGCAGCCAGGTGACAGGGCTGGCCAAGCAGAGCTCCTGGCTACCCCAGCAGACAGCACACAGGGAGGGCTTGTGGGTTCTGTAGCCCAGGAATCATGAGAGGAGCTCCCAGAGGATGAGAACATCACAGGAGGAGCCCCAGACCCTGCACACCGAGAGCCCTCAGCACAGACAGCCCTGTGTGCAGGGCCCAGCACACACGGGGGCTCCATGTGACACTGCCAAGCTGGGAAATCACAGGAACAAGGAGCCAGACTCAGTCTGGCACCTCTGGTGCCCTGAGCTCAGTGCCCAGCAGGGCCCAGGGCTGTTCTCTCACCACTGTCTCCCCCAGCTGTGCGAGGGACACATTCCCAGGGTGGGAGGGAGGGGTCCTGTCACAGAATCACAAGATGGTTTGGGGTGGAAGGGACCTTAAATCTCACCCAGTCCCATCCAGTCCCCGGGCAGGGCTCCTTCCACCATCCCAGGTGGTCCAACCTGGCCTTGGACACTTCCAGGGAGCTGCTCTGGGCAATCTCCTCCCACAGACCCAGAGATGCACTTGAGCTCCTTCCCCGGGCTCCCCTCTGCCCAGGGTTTGTGGCAGGGTGGTTTGGGGTCAGGGCTGCCAGCCCAGCCCTGCCAGCCCCTGGCCTCCAGAGCTCCGGGTGTTGGTCCGAGGCCAACGCCAGCAGAGATCCCAGAGGGGAAGTACCTCGGAAACTGCTCCAGACTACAATAGCTCCAAATCACAGAGCAAACCTTCCCCAGGAGAAACAGCCAGCCCTGGGAATATCCTGTGCACAAAACACGGGCAGCTGCTGCCTGCTGACTTCATGCACCACCGGCCCAGGGCTGGTGAGAAAATTCTGTTTGCTCCCATGCTGGGGGGGGAACGGGGGGACCACGGCTCTTCCTGTGGGTTTTGGACTGCTGGGCACACTGGTGATGCCCATGAAACAAACCCTGGAGTGACAGCAGAGCCCTGCTAGAGCTGAGATGCCCAGAAGGTGCCAGGGGTGCTGCAGGAGAGGATGTGCATGGAGGTAACAGGGGCAGGACACAGAAATCTCTGCATGGCTCTGCTGTGGGGCTTGGTTTTGGGAGCACTGATGATGGCACGGCCTGGGGGATGCCCAGAGGGACCTGGAAGTGTTGAAGGCCAGGCTGGACAGGACCCTGATCCAGGGAGTTCATCCTGGCCACGGCAGGGGCAGAACAAGATGAGCTTTAGGATCCCTTCCCACCCAAACAGTTTGGTAAATCATGGCTCTCTGTTAAGCCTCCAGGAGGAAAAGCCAGCCTGAAGAACCTTTTCCACCCACTGTGGAGCAGCCAGTGAGGACACAGGGCTGTTTCCCCAGGCCAGGCAGTCATCCTTAAGCAGCTAAAAGCCTTCACAGGAGTCCCTGAGCTGCTGCTGCAAACACCACTCTGGCAAACAGGGAGCAGGGCCAGCACCTTCCTGCTCTGCAAACATCCTCTCCTCTCAGGGAAGAGGAAAACAGCTCCGAGCTGAGTGGCCCCAGCAACACCAAGCTCACCCAGCCACTGCCAGCACAGCCCCAGAGCTTCCCCAGAGCTTTCCATGCCTCTTCACTGGCACAGCCCCGTGGGCAGTGAGCTCCAGCCTGTGCAAACAGCCCCAGGACCCTCTGAAATCATCACCCCGTGCTGCCTGGGCCTTTTAAAAATCTCTCCAGCGCTGTAACTGCACCACATCAACTCTTCTTTTTGCCAGCATCTGGGAAATGTGACCCAGAAATTAAAGTTGTGGGGGGAAGAAAACCAAAAAACGTGGGGTTATCTCAACACTGAGGTTCAGGCTGAGCTGGGTAAAGAAGCACAGAAGCAGGAGAGCAGAGTGTCCCCGATTATCTGTTCCTGCAGCTGGGACACCAGCACTCCCTGCTCTGCCTGCAGAGCCCTCAGCTGGGAGCTGGCAGTGCCCAGGAGCTGCCCCACGCCCAGGCTCTGGGTGATGCCAGCCTGGGGCTCCTGCTACCTGTGTCACCCAACACCTGCCCCAGGTAACGCCCCTGGGCAGAGGAGGTGAAGCCCAGGGTGTGTCTGCACAGAGCAGCAGCCTGGCCACCAACCCCAGAGCCACTGCCGTGGGCGCTCCAGCTCCAGGGACATCCCAGACACAGCTTGGAGCAGCTGCAGCTGGAATTTGGGGCTGGGAATGCTGGGTGGGGCAGCTCAGGAACGCCTGGGGCAATCTGCACATGGGTTCATGGCACAGCATCCTCCAGGAGGACTTTCCCAAGTGCTGGCACTGCTCTAAGGTGGTCTCACTGCACCTGCAGCTTGGGCTGCTCAGCACCACCCAGGGAAATCCAGGGAAATTTCCTCTGGAGGGGGGAAAACAGAAAGCTCAGTTCAGGAAAGAGTTAAGCTGCTGCTGTGAGTGAGACATGGCAGAGGGACCCCGTGTCCAGCTCTCACGTGAGCTGGGTGACTCAAGGCTTGGGGAACCTCTCCGGCATCCCAGAAATGAGCCACGGAGGAAACAAAGGAAATGTCAGAGAGCAGGAAAGGATTTTTCATCCGGCAACATCTCCTGGCCACCAGGAGCAGCATGGCTGGAGCAAAGGGAGTCCCCCTTCCTCAGGACAGGGCTGGGAACAGAGAGAACACACTTCTGTTCTCTCGGAATCCTCATGGCACAGAACTGGCGAGAGCAAGGAGCCTCCAGACTGTCTCTGCCTGAAGTCCTGTGGTTGATGCCAGCCCTGCAGCCTTGTCTGCAGTGCCCACCCCTCCACAGCCCAGGGGATCCTTCCCCCTGTGCAGGACAAGCCCATCGGACACGTTACAGCCACGAATCCCACAAACACCATCTCCTGTCCCATTGTGAAGGAGAGGAAGCTGAGATACAATTCCACCGGAGCACACAGCCCATTTCCCACACAAAGGCTCATCTCCACTCCCTCCTCCCAGCCCACAGTTTCTCACCAAACAAATTCCCCTCAGCTGTTCCCTTGGTCACGTAGGTTTGATGTCACCCCCTGCCCAGCCCTTTTACCCTCTCCCCTCTCACCAAACCATCTGCCCAAGTGCCCTCCAGCTCTGCCAAGACAGTGCCCAAAATGCTCCTTGCAAACTCTGCTGCTGACACGTCCAGAACAGCCAACCCCGGAATTTCCCAGGTGTACAATATCTTCCAGGCCCCAGAGTGTCCCTGAGACTTGTCCTCTGTGCCATCAGTAAATTGCTTTTCCCAGCATTCAGATTTGCTGTTTGGGGACGGGAACCCGGGCTCTCCCTGACTTCTCCCTTTGGGACGATCCCAAAGGGCGTTCAGTGAGCAGCGCTGGCTCCTGGCAGGGGTGGAGAACACTCTGGGGAAGGAATTCTCCTACGGAATAAGCTGGGACAGGGGTGGACTGAAGCACATTTAGAGAGGCCACAGCACTGCTGTGATCCCTTCCTTCAAAGCATTGCCCTGGCAGCAGCTGGGACACAGCCCGAGGGTGGGAACAGGAGCAGTGTCCTCGGGGACCCTCTGGGTGCAGGGATGTGCCCACACAGAGCCAGGCTGTGGCTGCCCCATCCCTGCAAGTCTCCAAAGCCCTGGGACATTAAAGAGGATCTTTAAAGTCCCTTCCAACCCAAACCAGTCTGGCATTCTGTGATGGGGCGAGGTGGGGGGCAGTGGCACTTCCCTGGCACTTGTCCAGAGGCTCTCCCGTGTGGTCAGCGGGGACATCTCCAAGGCCAAGCCAGCTCAGGCACAGATTCACACCATTAATTTGCTCAGCTCTCAATGTGTGCTCACCACAGCAGCACAAGGAGTTGCTGCTGGAAGGATTTTCTGTTGGACAAGTTTCCCAAGACAAACTGCAGATGAAAACTTCCAGGGTTAAAAAAAAAAAAAAAAAAAATCAAATTCGCCAGTGCTTTTCAAAGGAAAAACTTACTGAGCTGTTTGGTTTTGAGTCGATTTGGTCTGAATGTGTTGGGTTCGAATCAAACACTTGTAACAATGCGTTAAACCCCTGACCTGCAGTTTCCTCCCAGCAGGATGTTTCCGGAGCAGGGAGGGGTGTGAATACAGCCCTGGACCACACTCACAGCTCCACATGGCTCCCTCTGAGGCTGCCCATTTCCTTCGGACAGGTTCTACACATCCCACGAGGTGTGTGTGTCCTGCAGGGGATGGGGTGGGATGGGGAAAACGGGGCTGAATTCCCACACCCCAAATCCTGTGGGGTGCAGGAATGCGGGTCCACACTGAATCCCAGAATCCCAGACTGGTTTGAGTTGTAAGGGACCTTAAAGCTCACCCAGTGCCACCTCTGCCATGGGCAGGGACACCTCCCACCGTCCCAGGCTGCTCCAAGCCCCATCCAACACCTGGACATTGCCAGGGATGGGGCAGCCACAGCTGCTCTGGGCACCCTGTGCCAGTTCCACCTATTGCAGTGCTCAAATCAGCCAGAAGCTGTCACAGGCAGGGTCTGTTCACCTTTAAACTGAGCTCTTGGGATTTAAAATCCTGAAAGGAAAGATGCCCAGGCCAGGTCTCGATGCCCTGGCAGGACTTTTCCACATATCAGCTGGCAAACAGAAAAGTTAGAGCAGCTGTAATGGCCATAAACTAAAACACAAGGAGTTCCACCCAGCGTGAGGAAGAACTTCTTTCCATGAGGGTGGCAGAGCTCTGGAACTGCTGCCCAGGGATGGTGTGGAGACTCTCCCTCTCCAGAGACATTCCAAACCCCCCTGGACACGTTCCTGTGTCACCTGCTCCAGGTGACCCTGCCCTGGCAGGGGGTTGGCCTGGATGATCTCCAGAGATCCCTTTCTGTGACTCCAGGTGCACACAGCATTCCTGAGCCCAAAAGGCACCACCTTCCCTTCCCAAGCCCTGGCTCGTGTCTGTGCTGGGACAGTCACAGCTGCTCCTCAGCCACCAGAAGGAACAAAACCCCCAAAAGGGGCAGCTCGGTGCAGAACCTCCCTCTACGTTTGCATCCTTTCCGATCCCATTCTACATTTTGCCTTGTGAGGATGCCGAGTGCCGCCCAGGGCCGGGTCCATCTGCAATTCACAGCTTTTAGAGCTGTAAAACAAACACCCTTTGTGCTGGAGCCCACGCCAGGCCCTGCAGCTCCCGTTAGCTCTGCCTGCAAACAACCAAACTGCCCAGGGTTTAACCTCTGCGCAGTGATTTATTGCACACAATCAGACAGGATGGCCAGCAGGAGCTTTTTCGTGACACTTCCTGAAGGTTGGGATTTTCTCTCCTGTTTATAATAAATTAAGCAACTCGCGGGTATTAGAACCTATTTTCATTCTGCAACACGTCAGATCCAAATGCAAACCCGTGACCTTACGGGTCAGAACATTACTCAGAAACCCTCAAAGATGAGCAACAGCAGGAGCCTGCAGCTCAAGGCTTTGGCAGAGAGCTCTTCCTGCAGCAAAGGCAGTGTCAGCCCGGCCCCGCGGGCTCCTCTCAGCTCGCAGCAGCCCTAAACACATTAGTGCTCATTGCAGATGATTTGTGGGCAAGGAACAGCAGCTCGAGAGCTTCCTCCAAGCTCCCAGCCCGGTCACAGCAGCAGGATGGATGTGTCTGCCCAGCCCACGGCGACAGGAGCCCGGCTGAGAGCGGCCACCAGCCCCCTGAGCCACCAGCAGCCAGGGCTGAGCCAGGACAGGGCTCTGGGCACCCCCGGAGCTGCTGACAGGGCAGGGGTGGAGCAGGGAGGGACGGGCAGGGACCCCAAAGGGTGACACGGGGCTGAAAAGCTGTGTCAGCTCCTGCATCCTTCCCTTATCCATCCTCATCCTGTCCAGCTGCCACCAGCGGGGACAGGGTGGGCAGCCAGACAGTCCTGACCCCCTGCACCCCAATTCCCACAGCCTGAACATGTCCCCAGGGCACAGCCAGCCCCTGTCCCCAGGAATCCATGTCCCCAGGGCACAGCCAGCTCCTCTCAGGGAATGAATCCATGTCCCCAGAGCAGAGCCAGCCCCTCTCAGGGAATGAATCCATGTCCCCAGGGCACAGCCAGCCCCTCTCAGGGAAGGAATCCATGTCCCCAGGGCACAGCCAGCCCCTGTTCCCAGGAATCCATGTCCCCAGAGCAGAGCCAGCTCCTCTCAGGGAATGAATCCACATCCCCAGGGCACAGCCAGCCCCTCTCCAGGAATGAATCCATGTCCCCAGGTCACAGCCAGCTCCTCTCAGGGAACGAACCCATGTCCCCAGAGCAAAGCCAGCCCCTCTCAGGGAATGAATCCACATCCTCAGGGCAGAGCCAGCCCCTGTAAGCAAAGATTTGCTCCCAAAATATGAATGCAAAGTAAAAAAGAGACACAACCTGAAGCAAACGCTCTTCTTGCCTTCCCTGCAGGAGTCAGAGGCTGGAAGGCTCCCAGGCTGACTCCCACAACATCCCATTATTTCAGAAGAGGCCATCCCTGCTCACCTGGGGCCCAGGGCAGCTCACTGAGCCACACAACCCCTGTGCTGCACATCTGGAAGGTTCCTGCTCCCCTGCTCCAGCCCCTGCAGCCCCGTCACCCCCTCCAGGGGACCTGCAGGTCACTGTTTCCCAGAGGAGAAGCCTGGGACGAGTCTGGTGGGAGAGCCCCGTCCTGCCGTGGCTCACTGCTGGCTCACATCCCCCACTCTGTTCCCCTTTCCAGCCCCAATTCCCCACTGCTGGAGGGCCCCATGGCACCTGCAGCCTGAAGGGCACTGTCCCCTCCACCTTGGGGCCAGGTGGTCCCTCTGGCTCAGGACAGAGCACCCCGTGGGGCTGGCAGGGAAGGGGTGCACAGGGCACGTCCTGCTTGGCAAGGTGCTGTGCCCCGATGTCACCTCAGACCTGGGCAGGGGGTGAACAGCCACTCCTGGGGTCCAGCATGTGGCAGAGCTGCTGGTCACCAGGGGCTGGGAAAGTCCCACTCCCCAAATACCCCGGGAGGACAGGAGGAACACGAAGGGTTTGCAGAATCCCACAGCGTGGCCAGACCAGACCTGCTGAAGTCTGTGGGGGAACAGGAGGTAGGAAAGCAAAAGTCTCACATTTTCTATCCAGCTACTCCACTCCAGCCACAACGGATGCCAGGGATCTCCATCACCAGAGCTCTCACAGCCAATTAGGCCCCTCAGAAGAGAGCCCAGCGCTTCATTACAGCCTGACAAAGGCACCTCTTGGCCTCTCCAGACCTCATGGCACACAGCCAGCTCTCTTTTGGTCACTCCTACTTAGGCGCGCTAAGCTTCTAAATCAAATATCAGGCTCTGAGTGAGTGTATCTTTCCAAGTGCCTGAGAAAATGCTGGAGAGCCTCATCCAAACCCCCGGCGCAGCCTGGCTGAGTCACAGCCCGGGATCAGCTGTCACCAGCCTGGGGTGACATTGCCTCGGGACACGGCACCGAGCAAACCCCGAGGGGAGGCTCAGCTCCTGCCCAGCCACCCTCCCCCAGGGCAGAAACACGGGAGACAAGGAAGGAAGAGGAGGGAAGGAGCAGGAGAGGAGCTGAGGATTCTGCAGTGAGTCGTGCCCTGGCCCAGCTCCAGCTGCTCAAGGTGAACAGCATCCAAGGCTGAGCATTATCACCCAACTCACAATGGTTCATTATTCCACAGCGCTGCTGAGCAATGTTTGTCTTTCTCCTCGTGCCCTGGGGAGCTTTCCCAGACCCACCTTTCCACCTCGGAAAATACAAGGCCTTGAAAGCAGGAACACAGTAAAGCCACTGGAAAAGGAAAAAACCCGCAGCCTTCAGTGATTAGGGAGTTAGGTTCCCAGTGGGAAGAAATTTTGCAGAGTCCTTGACTTGACAAAAGGGACTGTGCCCATGTCTGGGTGACCCCAAATCTGGTTAGAGCACTCAGGCACACGAGGGTTTAGAGCTATGATCCTGTCTTTTAGACTGGGCTTCCTTATTTTATTTGCGGGCTCCAAACCTGGATGTTTGCAGGCAAGAAAAGCAAGGTGCCCAAAAATAACGACAAAACACTTGGCAAAGAAATCTGCCCCCAGGGGAAAGAATCCCAAGGGAAAATAGAAGTGAGATGCCCAAGGAAGATTCACAGGGGGAAGGGGAAAAGACCCGTCCTAGTGCTGCCCAAACTCCCCATTCACAGCTCCTTCTAGCAGCCTCTTACTCATGTATTCTCCAGCCATTACATTTCTTTCCCAAATCCATTCAGAAAGAGAAGTGGCAAATTCATTTAAAGGGAAGTTAAAATCAGTTCCTTCAGCGCTCCTTGCCCCAGCAGAAAGGATCAGAGCTGTCAGTACCTGTCCAGCTCCCACTGGGAAGTTCAAGAGGAAAACAGCACCACTCACCTCTGCCAGGTAAAGGATGCAGAACTTCCGATCCTCGGAACCTGCAGAGAGGAGAAACCAGGGTCAGAGCGAAGCTGCAGCTCCAGGGGCGGAGGAACTGGCCGGGAGGCAGCAGTGAATGAGTGTTTGTTGTTGTGCCCCCAGTACCAGGCTGTGCCCCGGGTGATGTATGCGGCATCTGCCGGGGCCGGGCGCGGCCGGGATCCTGCGGGGCCCCGCTGCCCCGTCAGGGATTCTCCCGCGGGTTTCTCCCTTGGAAAAGGGTTTGTTCCATTCACAGGCCACGTGCAGGCTCTGCTGCCCAGCCTGCCTTGGCACCTGCAGCCTGTGGGAGCTCCCCAGGGGCTGCACAGGTCCCACACGGCCGACCTGGGAATCAGGGATGGGTCTCTCCCATCTCATCCCTGTGGGCACTTTGCTCCCAGGAGGGCTGAGAGAGAACCTCCGGTTCCTACACCTCATTCCCAGCTTCTTGCCCCAAGCCCTGGGTGGTCCTGGTGGTCCTGCTGTCCATCCCAGCCTCCACCAGCGCCAGCAGCTGGGGCAGTGCCTCTCCGAGGGGATGGAATCAAATCCCAGGGCAGTGGGAAGCAGCAGGCACGGGGCAGGGGAGAGAGCTCGCCCTGCTCTTTGGGGCTGAGGGCAGACTGCCCAACGTCCCCCCAGCACTGGCACACGGGGCAGAGCTGGCCAAGGAACTTGCACTGCCCCAGTTTTGTGAAAGGAGATGGTGCTGGGGACAGCACAACAGCCAGCTCTGCCACCCACATCCTGCAAAACCATGGGGCAGCCCAGGACAGCTCCTCGTCCTGCTGCCAGCTATCCCAGGAGATGTGGAACGCTCCAGCTGCCCCACCAGGCTGGTCCCTGCAGCTCCAGCCTTCCCTGCACACAACCCAAAGGTGTGCCTGAAGATTTGTCCCAGCCCTGGCATGTCCCCAGCCCCGAGGGAAGCCAGCTCTGGGCACACACCAGCCTCACAGAGGACACAGAGCAGCCCTGGGACAGGCTCCCCTCAGCTCTGGAGCAGGACATCCCTTCTCCAGGAGCTGGCTGGCTCCTTCACAGCAGCTCTGCCCTTGGCAGCGCCGTGGGGCTGCTGCTGCTTCCCTGATGCTCCTAATGCCATTACCTGTGCCAGGAGCTCAGGGCTGCAGCCCGGGCAAGGCTGCAGATCCCGCTGGAAGTGGTGCCAGCACAAGCTCTGCTTCATTTCAGCAGCCTGAGCTGCTGGATGGGAGCAGGCTCTGCCCAGGGCTGGAAACACCCTGTTCCCCTGAGGAAAACAATCCTCCCGCTGCAGGCAGCAGCCCAAATGTCAAGAGAAGAGCTGTGACCCACTGAGGGACTCAGCTGCCTCCTGAGTCACTCCCTGGGCAGTGTGAAACCCACCAAGAAGTGGCCTGGAGCCCTTGGCTGGATGTCTATTGACCCCACTCCTCGTGGGCCTCTGTGGATTCTTTCTGCAGTAACAGTGATAATAAAGAGATCCTGACAAGCTCCAAACCCACCAGAATTAAGTTCCCTTCCAAATTGCTCTCACTGAGCTGTGAATCCTGGCACCAGCAGCCTCCAGAGCCAGCAGCTCCTGTTCCCTGTCCCTCCAAGACTCGCAGCTACACATGGCCCAGCAGCCCAGTGCCTACAGGACACACAAACCAGGGAGCCAGTCTGGGCTAAGGAATGGCTTAAATCCTATTTTCTACCAGCCTTTAGGGACAACTTTAGTAATAAACTGGCTGCCCACGCCAGCAGCTGGGCTGGAGCCAGGGCCCATCCCTGGCGAGGCACAGGGGAGGCTGGAGGGCGATGGCAGAGCCAGGCAGGGCAGACCCGGGTGCAGATTTCACCACAAACCAGGTTTGCCAGGATTCCTTCCACTTGTTTCAAGTCTCTGGAGGGTCAGGGTGGAGCAGCAGAGCCTGATGTGCCCCAGAACCTAGGAAAAACATGGGAGAGGCACAACCTGGCACTGGAGAGGTGGCAGATGCCCGGGATGACCCCCAGCTCTGCTCCCCACATCTCTTGTGACAGCACAGCACATTCTCTCAGCCAAACTCGGGGAAAAGCTGAAAGGAAATAAGCAGGAGGGAAAAACTCACTTGGAGAGATTTCCCTCTCTTCCTGATGTGCTGTGGTGGGGGCTGGCTCGGCTTCCAGAGGAACACGAGCTGTCCCTGTGCCAGGCTGGGCACCAAGCACGGTGGGAGCTCTGTGGGGACACATCCCCTCTGCAGCTGAGCCCTGTCCTGCACCCTCACTGCCTCTCCCCTGCTCTGCCCTGTGCAGCCCTTGGACAGCACCCACTGCTCACAGGATCTGGGGGCTGCGTGCCTGGCGTTGGGTCAAAAAGATGGGAAAAGGGGGAAGCTGGTCCTGCTCCTTTGCACGGCCCTGGTGAGGGCAGGCACCCCGATCCCACATCTGCTCAGCCAGGCTGGGACTGCACCCAGCAGCCCTGGATGTGTGGGAAGGGAGGGAAGGAAGGATGCTGAGCACATCCAAACCTGGCTGCCAGGAGGGGACGAGCTCGTCCCACTGGGGCACACGTCCCTGGGGGAGCGTGGCAGGGTGCAGGCCCTGGGTGCTCCCCAGCACCCCAAGGAAGGACAGAAGGCCCATAAATCCCACTCCTGGCCCTGGCCTCCCTTGGAGCTGCACGACACTGCAGGCTGGGGTGTCAAGGCCAGGGAGAAGCCCTGGTTTGCAGCATCCCAGCTGGGGATGGGGCTGCAGTGTGGGGATAAAGGAATGCTCCTCTCTGCCCCAAAGCCGAGCACACCCACCCAGGGGGGAACCAGGATCCCGGCGCGTGGAAATTCCCACAGTGAGGAAGCCAGCCCTGTGTCACGGGGAGCCCGGGCTGGCGTGGTGCTCATCAGCCGTGCCGGGCTTGTAAAGCAGGAAGGCAGAGCATTGTGAGGCAGATCAGGCTGATCTGCTTTCGCACAGAGTGGCAGGAACAGGAAACAGCACAATGGCCCTGAGCGCACCGGAGATGTCTCAATTGTTGGAGGCAGCCACACGCCTGTTCCTATTCTTGAGCCACTCAGTCACTCAGGAGAGCAGCAGCAAAGCCCTGCCAAAGGGGACAGGCATCTTCTTGCTCTCTCCACCCGCTTTTGGAGCAGCCCTGCCCGAAGCAGGAGGGTTTGAGCTGCCCGATCAAACTGCACTGGATCCCCGGGGCTGGGTCAGTGCTGCAGGGACCCCATCCCCTTTGGAGAGCCTTGGGAAGCTATTCCAGACGTGACTCGGCCAAGTTATTATGGCCACAAGGAAATACGTGGCAGAAAACTGCCCAGCAATCCCCCGTGGCCGAGGTGAGGAGGCCCAGCCCTGTGCTGAGCTGCAGGCCTGGGGGTGCAGAGCCAGGAGCAGCTCCAGGGGAGCTGATTTCTCCAAGCAGGTGAACAGGAGCAGAGCTACTCCCCAGCCTTTGGGAGCAGCCAGGGGCACTTCAACAAGGAACAATTTCTTTTGTCCCTTTCTTAGAAATAAACAGTGCTGAGGACACCCTCGACAAAGCCCAGGGAGGCTTCAGTGGCTTTTCTCAATGGCTCGTGGCTGCCTCACTTGTGCTTCTGCTCCCACCAAATAGGTCAGGGCATTCATCTGGAAACAGAAATGTTGCTGGAAATGGGAAATAACAACTGACAGGCAGCCCGTGGTGTCCAGCACTGAGGCTCAGAACAACGTGGGGCACGTGGAGAGACACAGTCCATCCAGAGCTCATGGCTCAGCTGGGAAAAGTCATGGGAAGCAGCAAAATCCACCCAGAAAATGATCCCTTTGGAGAAGCAGCCCAGATCTGGATTCATTCCTTTTGGTCAGGGCCACAGGACTGCAGAAGGACATTGGCTCATCAGTTCCAGAGTAATTCAGGTTGGAAGGGACCTCTCTGGTGGGCTCTGGAGCCCAATCCCCTGCCCAAAGCACCCAGATCAGGACACCCAGGAGCCCTGAATGCCTCCAGGCATGGAGATCTCACAAGCTCTCCAGGCACCTCAGTATCTGACCAGCCTCATGACAGGAAAGTTTTTCCTTCTGTCTCATCCCAGTTTCCCCCGTGGGGTCCCAGCACAGCTGCCTGGGCTGGAGGAGGAGCTGTGGCACCAGCCCCAGGCTGACACAGCCAGGAACTGCACCTAAAACAATCCCATACCCCAAAAACAACCACGCCACACAAGGAACAAGGTGAAACTGGGCCCAGGGCCAATATGTGGCTCCACCGTGGCAAATAGGATGTGGTAGAGCAATTCCCTCATTCCTCTTATGACCCCGAGGAGCTAAAGGGAGTCTTTTGTACAGCCTCAGCATTTCAACCTGAAATAACCCATTTCCATCACCCCCTGCCCTGGGAGCCCTCTCTGATCCCTCAGCTGGGCACAAAAGGTGTCAGCCAAGTTGGGGAGTGAGGACAAGGTCCCCAGCCCTGCTCTGAGGCTTTGCTCATTCCTTCTCAGGGGGTGAGCAGGGGGATGGATGCGAGCAGGGGGGAAACTGTGGGTGGCTGAAGAGAGAAGTAGCAAAGCAAAGCAGCCAAGTAAAGGTCATCAGAGCTTGGCCAGCCACCCTCGGAGCCAATCTCTGAACTCCCTCGAGGCACCACGGGGAAAACCTCAAGCCTTCGGTTCCCTTTCCCAGCCTCGGCCAGTCCCTGCTGTCACAGCGTGACACCAGCCAGGGGAACAGCAGCCCAAATTCTGGGACATGCACCCAAAAACGGCTGGAAAGGGCCTGAGTGCTCCTGAGGTGTCCCAGGAGATGGAGCTCCCAGGGCCTGGTTAATGCAGGGGTGGGAGGGAAGGATGACCTGGAAGCACCAGCTGGATGGCACTGGAAGCAACAGGACACCAGAGTGCTCTCCTGTGGGAGGCTGGCAGCCAGAAAAGCCCCAAAATGCCTCCCTCTGCTGCTGCAGACACTCACCCTCCTGGAGCTTCACACTCTGCAGGTACAGAGGGTTCCTCAGCACGTTGCAGCGCCCGGGCTCATCCTCCTTGGTGAAGAGCAGCAGGTCGGAGTAGACAAAGAGAGTCACCTGGAGGCACAGGAGCAGCAGAGAAGCTGTAAGGAATTCATCTCTTGGCACTGAGAGCGTCCTGGGAATGTCCTCTGCCCTGGGGAGGGGCAGCAGCCACAACAGGGAGCCCAGACAGCCCTTCCCAAGGGGCTGATTGCTCCCGGCAAAGCTTCAGATGAGGCTCCCCTCACATGGCAGCCGCTTCCCGAGGCTTGTGGAGTCCTGCGACGGGAGGGATCAACCTGCCCGACAGTTCCACGCTGCACGAACACACCCTCTGCTCCCTCCTGTCACTTCCCACTTCCATGAGGTACAAATCAGAGCGGGAGGAGGGAATAAGTCACCGGCTAATCCCAGCACACCGCAGAAGTCACAGCCTGAAAGCAAATCTGATCACCCCGGGCACCCTCACGGAGGAGCTTCTCACTGTTCTCAGTAGGAAAGTGAAGTGTGGTTTTTACAAGAGCAGGACCCACGAGAGCAGCTGCAGGGGACAAATCTGACACCTCAAACCACGGCGGGGGTGGAGAGGAAACAGCAGCCCGAGCGCCTGCCCAGAGCTGTGCTCGAGCTGCACCTCGAGGGTCCCAGGGGCTGGGAGCTACTCCAGACCAGGGGGAAAAGTCTTGCCTGAGGTTCCCAGTCCAATCAGTTCAGATTAGGGAGACCTTTAAAGTAAGAATGAGCTTCTTCACTGCACTGGAGATCCTGGCCCCAGAAGCCTGCCAGGGATGAGCAGCTTGGTGCCACAGCTGGGGTGTGAGCCTGTCCTGCCCTCCAGGAGCTGGGACACACAGAAAACCTCAAAGATCACAGAACCATGGAACCATGGAATATCCTGAGCTGGAAGGGACCCCCAGGATCACCCAGTCCAGCTCCTGGCCCTGCCCAGACCCCCCAACAACCCCACCCTGGGCATCCCTGGCAGCGCTGTCCAAACGCCCCTGGAGCTCTGGCAGCCTCGGGGCCGTGCCCATTCCCTGGGGAGCCTGGGCAGTGCCCAGCACCCTCTGGGGGAAGAACCTTTCCCTGATCTCCAGCCTGACCCCTCCTGACACAGCTGCAGGCGTTCCCTCTGTCCCTGGTCACCAGAGATGCCAGGGAGCAGCTGCAAAGTGGCCGTGGCACCGTGGGTGCCACACCTGCTCAGGGTGAGGGCCTTGGGGTGCCCCCCAAAACCTCCCACAGCAAAGGGAAAGCTTGGCAACACTGAGCCACAGCAAGGAGGGGTTTGTGGCTTTTTAGCATTGCTTTTGCAAAAGGAGACAACACCCAGAGCCCCAGAGGGGTGGGAGAGAGCCCAGGGAGGTGACTCTGCTCCCACAGGGACCGAGCCCCCAGTGCCAGCACGGTTTGTGTCCGTGGCTGATGGACACGTCCTGGGGACAGCCTGGGTAAGTGTTACCACATGCTGGGGAGTCACATCAGGGCAGCAGCATCTGGCTCTGAATCCAAGACCAAGCCCTTGCCACAAGATTTCTCCTTGCAATGCAAGTTCATTTTTGTGGGATTCTCAGTACATACAAAGCTGCTGGTGGGGCTTTCACTGACAGTGAAACCAGAGAGGAGCTGTTCTTCTCTGTGTTATCTGGAAAATCCCCTCCTCTGCTCCCAACCCTCTGCTGGCCCAGCGCCCACATCCACCCTCTCCATTCCTCCTGATCTTGTTGGTAATACAAGGTAACAACCAGGTACAAACTGCACTATAACCTTCCTCCCATGCCCACCTCGTGCCAAAGGGTGACATTTCTGGGACGTGTCTGGTGCCATCTCAGTTCCCTCAACCCCAAAGAGGAGATGCTGAAGGGATTTTGGGAATAGCGACCCAAAGTGAAGGAGACAAAAGCATGATCAGCAAACGGTCACATGGAAATGGAGGAAAGAAACTGAAAACCTGCTACCTGTGGAAGTTTAAAGGGTAGAAAAAAGATTGGGATCAGCAGGGAAATCACTTCAAAACCATGCAGGTTTCAATAGGGAACCTAGGAAATAGAATTAGATGACTGTAAAAAGGCTGAAAATGAGTTTGGAACACCTGTGCCAAGGAGTAGGTTTTGGGTGAAGCTGCTGTGTTGGCCAAACTCAGTCACCCACCAAAGCAGGGAGCTGGCAACCTCTCCAGGGCAGCAGTGCTGGGAATTTGGGGTGCAGCATTTGGGAAGAGAGAGAGAGAAGGGAAAAGCCTTGTGCTCTACAGAGAAGAGAACAAACCTGTCCATGCCCATCCATGAGGTTCCAGGACTCCGGGGAGGCCCATCCTGACCTGCCAGGGTGGCAGAAGGGAGGGATGAGAAGGGCACGAGCATGGCCCACGCTGAGCAGACACCTCAGGGCTTTGGGAGGCCTCCAGGTCCATTGGAGAGGGATGGAGAAGGGCAAAGCCCACGCTGGACACCTGGTGTGCCATGGCCTGCTGGCTCCTCTGGCACTCCACGGGCCAGAGGGATTTCAGGAGACCACAGAAGTGGAAATTGCAGCGAAGTCTAGACAGGATGTGATTAAGGCCTGAATAAGGATTGCCCCAGAGGTAAGGTCAGGGAAAGGACAGACCCTGGCAGGCCTCCAGAGAGATAGGTTGACTCCTTCAGGAGATGGGAGAGAGTTTGCTCGGGGACAAGGATGCAGCGCCTGATGTGGGAACTGCCACCGGGAAAAGATTCTGGGGGTTTGGGGGGAAAAAATGAAAGGAGCAGGACCTCCAGCTCCAGCAAATTCACCTGGGCCCTCCTCTCTCAAGCCACTCAGTCCTGGAAACCACAGGAGCTCAGCTTGAGAGAGGCTGGGTGGGGAGAGCAGTGGGAAAACAGAAAACCACGTGGAGCAAGGAAGAAAGGACTGCTTGGGCACAAGACAGGCTCTGTCCAGGCATCAGAGGAGGCTGGAGAGGGAAAGAACCCAAGTCCAGCAAAGAGAGGAGTCGGAGCCCTCCAGCACCAGGGGCAGCTCTGCTGTGTCCAGGCTGGTTTAGGTCCTGCTGGCTCCGGAGGGTCTCTGCCCTCACAGCCCAGCAGGAGCACAGCAGACAGCCCTGAGAGACTCCAGAGAGACCTGCACGCCTTCCCTGAAGCTCCACAAAGCCTTCCATGGCCGTGCCACACACTCAGGCGTGGAGAGCCCTTCCCAAGGGCTGCAGGAGAGGTCCTGGTGCTGCTGCCTCCACCGTGGCTGCCAGCACGGGCTCAGCACCACGCGGTGCTTCCCTTCCTCTGTGCTCACCCCACTGACTCAGCCCTCCTGCCCTGCCCTGTGCCAGCTCACCCAGACACCACAGCCCCAGGGCACCAGCATTCCCAAACGCTGTCTCACATTCCTGGCCAGCACCCTGCCCTTTCCTGGCACCAGCTCCAGCTGGGAAATCCTCTCCCAGCTCCACGCTCATCATAAGCAGAGTCCTTTCTCTGAGAGATTTTTCTCTACTCAATCATGGAATTTTTCATTTGATGTATTTTCATGTACTTGTTGGCAGAAAAATACCTCAATTACACCACGAAATGAATTACACCATGAAAACCAGAAAGAGAGAGGAGTCACTTAGCACAACCCTGTACTGGTTTGTACTGGCCAGTGATGGGAAGCAGCTCTGGGCTTCTGCTGCTGGCCACTCAGAAGCTAAAACGAGTGAAACAGAACCTCCTTTGCAGACCTATGAAGATGACCCGCTGTTCACTCCAGCTGAATTCAGCCCCAAATTACTCTGTGCAGTGGTGAGATCCTCTGAAACTGCCCCAAAGGAAAAGGGGCAGTGCATAAGTGGGCTCTGCCTCTCTCCCAAATTCCAAGGCTTTGCAGCTGGATGCAAGTGGAGCCAGCAGCAAATGTGATCAACACATCCAAGCTCTGTAAAGTTGTCACATCCTCAGGGTGCCAAAGCCCTGTTGTGTCCCCAGATTTCCAACAGCTCTCCAATAACACGGCAGAAAAGTTGAAGTGTGAAGAACAAGGGGAATTTGGACAGGACACGTGAGCTGTTTCAGGAACTGAAATTCTGAGGACACCTGTAGCAAGTTCTCTGTCTAGTTCTAGTTCTAGGTTGTGGATTCTCCTTCCCCAGAGACGCTGCAAAGCCCTGTGGGCACAATCCTGGGGGAGTGACTGCTCCGGGGAATCCTGCCTGAGCACGGAGGTGGCACTGGGTGGCCTCCAGCAGTGCCTGAACCATTCTGTCATCCTGTGCTTCTCTAACCTGGCACAAAATATCCTTAAACCCCCTCCTCCTGAGCCTGCTGGGCTGCCACTGATGTGCGTTTGCCACCCGCAGTTTCCTCTCCGTGAGCCCAAAGGAAACAGGAACAACAGCTGATTTCTAGCACAGAAGGGGTTTGATATTTAGTTTATCCCACAATAAACTGGCTACAAGTCTTTCCAAGGATCACATCAAAGTAATTACTGCACAATAAAACGTTTCCCTTCTCAGTGTAATGGGGTGTCCCTTCCAGTCCCTTCTCAAAGTCCCTCCACTGCTTAAAGGGGCTCCAGGAGAGCTGGAGACAAGGAAAAGAGTATGGAGTGCCAGGACACAGGGAATGGCTTCCCACTGCCAGAGGGCAGGGATGGATGGGATATTGGGCAGGAATTGTTCCCTGGGAGGGTAGGCAGGCCCTGGCCCAGGGTGCCCAGAGCAGCTGTGGCTGCCCCTGGATCCCTGGCAGTGCCCAAGGCCAGGCTGGACACTGGGGCTGGGAGCAGCCTGGGACAGTGGGAGGTGTCCCTGCCATGGCAGGGGTGGCACTGGATGGGCTTTAAGGTCCCTCCCAACCCAAACCATGGTGATTCTATGATTCAATCCTCTATACAAGACAGCAGAAAAGCAGGTTTAGAGAGCTCAGACAACACGGAAGAGTTTTACCTGTGTAGTCCTGCTCCTGCTCTCGTGAAGGAGCAGCTCCTCCGACAGCAGCAGAGTCCGGGCTGGGTTGCAGAGATCCAGGGGCTACGTTTGGATGGAAAAAAAAGAGAAAAGAAAACAAAAGAAACAGTCAGACCTTCCAGTGGCAGCGTGGTTTGTGAGATAAACTTTCCACCCACCAAACCCACTCTGTCTTCACTTTGAGCTGTAACTCACCCGAGGAGAAGCCACCCCTCACTGTGCTCAGAGGCACATGAAGTCTGCAGTCCAGTCGGAGCAGAAAACAAAGCCTTGCACTCACACCCACGTCAGCTCAGCTGTGAAAAGCCAGCCTGCCCTTGCCTCTGCACAGGGGGTGTCACGGGTGTTTGTCAGCAGGAAGCACAACCACAGTGCTGGCACGTCGGGTCCCCACGTCCCTCAGCCACCAATATTTGCACCTGATGGTGGGGACCACTCTTAAAGCAACTTTTAAGAATTCCTGTCCCTTCCCGTGCCACACCCAGCTCCCCAGAATGGGACAGGTTCAGGTGTCCCGAGGGCAGAACAAACCCTGCCCAGGACCACCCTCGGGAGCAGCACAGTGGGACCAGGAGGGGACCTGCACGGGGCCCTGCAGATGAGACAGTGCAAAGAGAAAAACCAGCTCCTGAAGTGGCAGATTCCCAGGCACAATCCAAGACGAGTTTTTGGAGTCAGGAGGCAGAAAGAGCCAGCTCTGTTCCTACCAAAGACCAACCATGCACAGCCCAGCCAGGTGGACACAAGGCGAGTGGTCACCCAGGTGGAGCAGGGAGGAGGGAGGTGACCAAACACCTGCCCCCAGCTCCAGCCCAGCCCACACACTTTGGGAGGGGCACTGCCCACATCCCAGCCCCCTCCCAGCTGCACTGACCTGCACGAAGATGGGGAACACCAGCACTTTGGGAGCCAGGGTCACGTAGGTGCCGTAGGAGTGGGGGATGTGGGGCTTCACTATGGTGCAGTTCTGGTAGTTCCCGTAGCTCTTCATGGTCTGCACAGTCTTCATCAGCCTGGATTTCCTCCCGGAGCCCGTGTGGGATTTGCCTTTGCCGGCATTCCCTGGGTGGACAGAGGAGGCAGAAGGAGACAACAGGATGAGGAGAGAGCTCCAGCTCTGCCCACACCAGCTCTCCCAGGCTGGAGGAGGGCATGGAAATCCTGGGAAACCGCTGGAGCCAAGAGCTGCAGGGACAGGCATCACTCTGCTGTCCAGGAGTCCTGGGGATTCATGGAATAACAGCACTGATTCCATTTTTTCTAATGGAGAACAAGCTGCCCCTGGGTGATTTTGCTCCAGAGCCGCTCACTCGGTGACCTGTGGACCTCAGTGGGTGCCACCAGCAGCACAGACACGGCTGGGGAGGTACAAACAGGACCCCAGGGAGGCCACAGCAAGCTCTGCTTCAGGCCAGCACATCCCACCAGGTGCTCTGCCCTCGTGAGTCCCCACCTGCAGTGCTGTGGCCCAGCACAGGAAGGACATGGAGCAGCTCCAGAGGAGGCCACAGAGATGCTCCAAGGGCTGGAACCCCTCTGGAGCCAGGCTGGCAGAGCTGGGGGTGCTCACCTGGAGGAGAGAAGGCTCCAGGAAGAGCTCAGAGCCCCTCTCAGTGCCTAAAGGGGCTCCAGGAGAGCTGGAGAGGGACTTGAACATTTTTATCCACACAAGTGCTGCCTGCTCTGGATTCCAGGCATGGAAGTTAGCAAAGTGCAGGGGTGTCAGGACAAGGGGCAATGGGTTAATCACAGTTTTCAGGAGATCCTGAGGTTGGAGGTGTCCAAGAAAGAAGCAGAAGTTATAAATGCACCCATGGCTGGGATCAATCCCTGCTGCTGCCAGCAGCAGTTACTCAGACATTGGGGGTATTTATAAAGGATGACCTCACTGTTCATGAGGCTGGCACCACAGCATCCTCTGCTTTTCAGCATCACGTTCTGGGGCTGGAAAAGGTCCGAGCAGCCTGACTTGGGTTTCAGCCTGTCCCTCTTCCCTGCAGAGGGTTATCCTCACTCAAAGCAGGGATTACAGGAAGCTGCACACCTCAGCTGCTCGAGCAGAGCCCGGGCCACATCCTGCTGGGCACCAACAACCCGTGCTCTGCCCTAGCATCCCTCCTTCACAGCTCCAACGGGAGCTGAATGGCTCTCTAGCCAAAGATCCACAGCTTCTTCAAAAGAAACCCCACTGAAAAATCAAAATATTTCCTTCCTCCCTCCTCCTGTAGCTGATGAACCCAACTGAGCCAGCTCAGGGCTGCAGGCAGAGCTCTCCCCTGGGACTGAACATATCCAGGTGAGCAGCTGAAGCATTCTCCTTCCCTCCCACAGGGATGTCTCAGCATCCCTCCTGCAGCTCCCTGGGGACCCCCAGCATCCCTCCTTCCCTCCCTGCAGCCCCCCCAGAGCTCCTGCTCCCACCACAGCAGCTTTTCACCCTCGCACTGTAACAGATGCCCAGAACCTTCCCAGGCACAAATGAGCCCAAACACTCCTGACCACGGCCCGGGCAGATAAGGTCTCATCCAAAGCAAACACACAAACCTGCCCAGCATTACATATTCCATTAAGCATTAGGAAATAGCACATTTACTCCCAGATAAAGGCAGCAGAGCCAGCCAGAGCTGGGGTGGGAAGCCAGCCCTGCTGTTTACTGCTGCTGCAGCAGCTGCCTTTGCTGGGGGGGACCCTCGTGACCTGCGAGGTTGTTTCCACCTCTAAGTGCACTAATCCTGACATTTTCCCTTTTCCCTTTTTCATGGTTGCACTGCCAGATAACATCGGAGCACAAGAGACAGCTCAGCACAGGGCAGATAAGATCTGTCTGGGCTGTTCAGGATTTGCTTTTGCTCTTATCCCTAAATCACCTCGTTTTATCAGAGGAAATGATCACCTGCACAAGTCCTGGCACAGAAAGACACCCAAATGTCAGCTGTTGTCACTGGGTGGGCAGCTCTGTGCTGCCACACTCCATCCCTGCTCAGGTTAACTGATACCTTCCTCCCTCTGGACTTAACATTACATAATTAAAAACAAATCCATAAAAATCCCAACGTTTGTTATGGGAAGAAGCCCAAGCCTTTCAAATCCCACCCCACTGCAAGAACAAGTCCCCGTGGTCCAGCTCATCTCTTCACAGGCTCCACAAACAGCAGGAAAGAGCTGCAATTATCCACGGAACAAAACATCCCCTGCAGCTGAGAGTGGAAAATTCTCCTGGCTGCAGAGCTCCAGGGCTGGCAGCACCCGAGGCACGGGGGCCTGGCAGCCCCACTGCTCCCTCCTGCTCCCCAGCACTCCCCCCATGGCTCTGCCAGCCCCACACTTTGCTTTCCACTGCCCCACCTCAGAGACAGCACCAAGTTCTCCAGCTGTGCCCTCAGCAGAGAGGGAATGCTGAGGGATACACACTCAGCTCTCCTAGGGACACACAGCTCATCCTGAGGCCATCCTGACAGGCCAGGGTGCAAGCACAGCCTCCCAAAGCTCCCAAATCCACGAGCAGACAAGGGGTATTTCCACACGGACCTCGATTCCTGCAGCGCCCAGCCCTGCCACCCACCCACCTCAGCCCACTCGTCCCACAACTCCAACCATCCCCAGGGAGCTCCAGGCATCCCACACACACACCTCTCACAGGTGTGGGCTACGTTATGAGTTTATATTTCAAAGGTTTTTTGAGGAGAGCTGGCCCAGAGACTTTGCAGCAGCCCAGGGCTCAAATATTGCCCAGATTTGGCACAAGCACGTGCGCTGCTGCTGGCCCTGGTCCGAGCCATAGGCACCCTCACTCCTGTGGCACTGAAGGGAACCTCAGGGCAGGGGATCAGCTCTGCCAGAGAGGCCTCGAGGATGAGAAGGGAAACGCGTCACGGACGGGCCCACGGACACGTGGGGAGCCACGACACCCAGAGCTTTCACACTTCTTGTTCTCACCCTGCCCCGATGGAAAGTCCCCAGCAGCCCTCTGTGAGCTCCCACAGCCCCTCTCACGTGAGGCACACCCAGTTCCACCTCTGCTTTTAGGTGTGAGCCACAGTGCGAGGGTGACCCCACAAAAAGCCCCAGGCTGCCCTCAAAACATGAGGCCTTTGCAGGGCTCAGGAATAAGGATTTGAGGGTGCCAGGAAGGCCAGCTTAGAGCTGGGTGCTCTGAGCAGCATTCCCAGCACAGGGATAACTCACCCACAGAAGTGCTGTCCTCTTGATACACGGGCCTCAGCAGCTGTAAGGGACAGAGGGGACACGGTCACCTGCAGCAGGCCTCAGGTACCGAGACAACAACCAACTACAAATCTTAACAAGCCAAACCCAGCCAAGCCAAAGCACTTCAAAGAGGGGGGAAACCGCTTTTGCAGCAGAAAATGAGAGCAATGGCTTGCAGCGTGGTGTGTGCAGTGGGAACACTCCCCACATCCTTCCCATACCCCTGCAGTGAGCCCTGAGGTGAGGGCAGCAGGGAAACGTTTTAAGAAAACAGTGAAAGCTCCACCAAGGGACAGAGGTGTGGCTTGTGAAATTGGCTTTACTCTTGCAAATATTTAGAGATGATGCCGGGTGAGGCTGAAGCAGGGGCCGGGAGAGGCGGCAGCCCCCGAGGCCTACCTGGCTGCCGGGGTTCAGCGGAGCCAGGATGATGTAATTCTGATCTGCGGCCGAGGGCACCCGGGACAGGGCTGGCAGCGTGTTCTGGCCCCGCTTGCCCAGCTCCGTGTACCTGTCCCAGGTGTGCAGGCCCAGCCCCTCGGTGCCATCGTAGAGGATGTGGCAGCTGCGGCGCTGCTCGGCCTGCGCGGGGCCGTTCTTCTCCCGCTTGTTGGGAGGGGACTGCAGGTCGTAGGCGGATTTGCAGGAGGACCTGCGGGTCATGGCCTCGTGGGCCGGCTTGACCTGAGGCACCAGCCTCCACACCAGCAGGATGATCTCCGTGGGACAGTTCCTGAGAGAGGTGGGATGGGGAAATCAGGGCTGGAGCAGCCGCGTCCCTCAGCCAGGCACGAGCCCTGCAGGCCTCCCTCCCTCCCTCCAAAGCCTTTTCCCCTCTCCTGTGCTCCCCGTCCTTCCTTCTGCTCCAGGGAATCCTTTCCCAGTGCTCTGCATCCCTCAGAGCTTTCCCCTTCACTCAGTGCTCCCACCACCCTGCCCTGGGTCCCTCAAACCTCCCTCTCCCCGCCCTGGGGTTTTGGGGGAAGCCTCACCGGATTTCGTGTGCCAGCTCCACGCATTTCCAGTGCTCCACAGGCTGCTCGTTCAGCTGCAGCACCGTGTCGAGCTGCTGCAGACCTGCCTTCTCTGCTGGGCCACCTGCGAGGGACAAATTCCAGTCACCTGCCAGGCAGGAGGCTGAGGGGGAGAGGGAGGAGAAGTCCTGGAGCTCGGAGACGCCCAGAGAGCTCCACAGCTTGCACCATTCACTCCCCCAAACCCCATCTGACACCCACACCTGAAAATGAAGTGGGGTCAGCCAACCTGGAGCTTCCCCTTCCAGCACATTTCACACACAAACAGCACCAGGCAGGAGCCATCAGTGCTCCCTCAGAGCTACTGCACAGACTTCTCCTGTTTCCTGGGGTGCAGTGGGGAGCACTGGGGCACAGTGGGGACACCAGTCCATCCCACAGGCCCACAGCAAGAGGATCTCCTCAGGGAACTGGGGATTCCCACAGTCCTGTTCCCCTCTGACCTGTTTCCAACCCAAATTATTTCCGAAGGTCTCCAAAGCAGACAGACAGTTCTCAGGTTGGAGAGGGAAGGGAACAAAATCTCTGCAAACTACTGCACAGCACTGCCAAAATCGTGACACAGTGCCTGTGACCCCTTTAGAGGCAACACAGAATTCATTAAATGAAGTTCCTGGGAGGCACCCTGAGTCCTGCAAGGCCTGGGAGCTCCAGAATCACAGCCAGCTCTGGGAAGCAAAAAAGGAGCAATAATTCATTCAAACCAAGAGGGATGAGAAGGATCCCGTCTCTTACCAGAGTCCACTGCCTGCACACGGACTGGGGAGTCACAGCAGATTGTGAAGCCAAAGCCATCAGTGCCTCGAGGGATCGTGATCTGCAGGGAGACACCGGAGCCGCCCGTTAGGTGGGAAAGCAGCCACGGTGTGGGGTTCCCTCATGCCCACACTGTTGCCCTGGATTTTGCTAAAGCCTTCTGTTTTAACCTTGGAGTCAGAATTCTTTCTCACACAGTTTCATGTAAATAATAGCCAATGTTTACTTAACGGTATTTTCTGGTTTTCATTCCTTTTGTGATATGACAACTTTGACGAGCACCTTTTTTCTCCAGTGGGATTGAGAAGGAAGTGACATGTCCTCCAATCCCTTGTGGAGTTGAGAATTGTATAAAACGTGACATATGTAAATAAAGTGGCCTTTTCCCTCCTTTCTGCTGAACCTAGCAGGTGTGAGAGCGTCTTTATTGTGTTTTCCCAGACACACCACACTGCCCCACAGGCTCTGGAAATGCTGGCACACAGCATTTAGAGATGGGGAAGGGCTGTCGCTGCCACCCCCACGGATATCGGGTGGAAAGGGTGCCAAAAGGCAGTGCCAGCTCGAGCCAAGGGTCTCTGGGATGCCACAGAAGGAGCGTTTATTCAGCACACACTCTGCTCCCAGCTCTTCCGAGTGTAAGGAAAGGTCTGAGCAGCCACTGGAAAGGAAAACCTGGCAGTCTGGCTCGGACACTGACTTCTCAGAGCAAGTCACTTGAACGTTTCGTTTCCTGTTGGAGAATACAGAAATAGCAGCACTGCCCTGCTCCGGAGGGAGCCGTGAGCTCAGCACACTCCTGCCCTCCAGACATCTGTGTGCATCCCCCCCTTCCCTGGGCTGGGCAGGTTTTCCCTCGATGAGTTTGGAGAGGATGGATGCTGGGTTGATTTAGGCTCATTTCTCCTCCTGATTCGAGGAGCATTGAGCTCATTAATAAAATGATGCTTATTTTTTGATGTTGGCTCCCAGCAGCAGCTCAGCGTGACAGATCCTGTAAATACCTGATTAGCCCCCGAGACATTAGTCAAGATGCTTGTTTTACTGACAGAGAAAAGAAAACTAAAAATCCAGAATCCAGCCTGTATTATTTTGAGAACAAACGGGCAGAAGGAAGTGGAGGAATTCAGCAGAAGTTGCCAAGGAGGAGATCTGGTTCCTCACTCCTTTACCACGGGAGGACAAAGGCAGTGAGATTTCTTCTCCCTGCACCTCGTCCCTGTGTGATTGCTCAGCATAAAATCAGGCTTCAAAAGAGAAACTGGCTTGCCCCGGCAGGATCAAAACACAGATCCAGTCCCACTACACGGAGTATTTTTCTCTCTGGAGTTTGCTGGATCCTCAGAGAGGTGGTTCTGCACCTTCAAACCAACCTCACAGCTCAGTCCCACCAGGAGCTGGACTCTGTGAGTCCCTTCCAGCTCAGGATATTCCATATCCCACGATTCCACCTCCAATACCAACCACTGGCACCTCAGGAGCCAGCCCAGCATCTCTCCCACCACGGAGACTCCACAGGCACTTCCCAGCCCAAGGTTTCCCCTGTGCCTGATCCCCCACTCCTTCCTGAGCTGCCTGGCTTGTGCCCCACCTGAAGAGCAGCTTCTCCCTGCTGCTGCTCCTCACCTCCCACCACCATGGCCATCACAGGCACTAATTGCCCATTTTTTGCCCATTTTTGCTGCTGTGCACAGCACTAAAGAACTGCGAGCATCTGCCATGAGCTGGGAGGTGGGTGGGGAGGTTTGCTGTCCCCAAACTTGGCCAAAAAATGCAGAGGAAATTTCCAAAAGAAAGACTTGAGGAGGTCTCAGAGATCGACCAGGGTCAGTTGTTATTCAGCCAAGGCAGAGCAGCTTTCCTGCACGAGATGCTCGCCACAGCCCTGCCAAGAAGGGGGCAGTTGGGTTTGGAATTCTGCTGCTTTTGTAATTTCCAATATTTGCTGTCCCTCACAGCAGCTTTGGAATAACCTGAAAGAGGAGCACAGGGAGGAGCTGACCCTGAGCTGGGAGTCCCAATCCAGACCACGGAGGGAATATTTCTTTGAAAAAGAAAATATTTCTTTGCAGGAGACTGGGACCTGCACGTGGAAAAGCAGCACCTGGGATCACGCACCGGGAGAACTGGAACCAGCACAAGCTGCTCCTCAGGAGACAAATGCTGTTGGCTCCCAAAAACACTAAAATCATTTAAAAAATTAAAGTAACTTAAAATAATTTTAAAAGAGGCAGTAGCAGCCTGCTGTGCCTGCTTCTTCTCTAATAAAAGGGAAATTAAGACAACACCTTGCAGCTTAACGCTGTTACCGTCAGCATGCTACCTGCAGGTTGTACAGTAAATATAAATTTTATATTTAAATCTATTTCTATACTTTAATACTTTATATATATTTTCAAAGCACCCCCCTCTGCCCATTTCTCCACTGCAGCAACAGGCAGAGACCAGCCACAGGCACCCACGGGAAGATGCTTTCCTCATATTCCCACTAATTTACAAATTATAACGATATCAAGTCAATGCCTCACCAGCAGCACCCACAGAGCCCAGCCACGGCAAGAGAACCCCCAGACACTCAGAAACTCATCCAAGGCTTGCAGCCACGCGCTGGCCCAGGGGTTCCTGGCAGGGGGATACAGACCTGCCTGTACCTCCGCTCCGAGCACACCTTGCAGAGTCCACTGAAGCGGTTCATGGCTGGAGTCACCGTGAGCCCATGAACACCCCGCAGCTCCCCGGAGCCGCCGCGATCCCGAGCTCCTCGCAGCGCGCGAGCGTGGAAGGAGCCCCAGTCACACTGGCATGACCGCCCATGGGAACCCAGCTCCCGAGAAGAATGGCAGGAAGCCACCTTTCACCTCCCCGGCCCCTGCGAGCGCTGCGTGCCGCTTTACGATAAGCCAGAGGCTTCCTGAAAACCCTCGCTGACGAGGAAGGGAGAGAGTTTTATATTAAAATTCCTGTCAACTCTTTAGTATTCCCCAGTCCCCGCTCTGTTGATGTGGCTTTTGTTCCCGTGGCATTCTCCGGGCGCACGGAGCACTTTGTTATTGCGGCGTTCTCACAAACACTCGGAGGATGTTTGAGCGGCGTTTCACAGGCACCGGCTGGGAGAGCCTCGCTCCGTGAAAGACGCGACTCCACGCTCGTAAAAAAAATCGGAGGTTGGGATTTAGAGAAGCAGAAAAAAATAAATAAAGCAGAGTTTGTTTTTGAAAGCACAGACCCAGAGGAGACGCACGTCCCCCTGCTCTCTGCTCGTAAAGTCACCGAGCGGGAAGCACCGAGGTCAACTGAGCTGCATCCACGGTGGGATTTGGGAATTAAAGGCCAAGAGGAACTCTGAGCCTTTAATTAAAGGCCAAGAGGAGCAGCCAGCAGCAGGGTACGCAGCAGGGCTCAGCTGCCCCACTGCCAGAGCTGGGCACAACTCCTTGGAGATGGGGTTCCCATGGAGAAGAAAACACCTTCCACACTCCTCCATGGGGATGAAAAAGGAGGGAAAGCTTGAGAGAACCCAAAATCCGGGTTCTCTTGCAGACCAGCTGGGGTGGCAGGGCCAGGGAGGGAGCTGAGGAGCCTCCCAGGGGAGCCAGCAGTGGCAGAGCCATGGCAGCATTGTCCGGGCGGCCGCGCTGCCCGGCTGGAGCTGGGGCTGGAAGGAGGAGCAGCCTTCCTCCCCAGCCACCACCTTTCAAGTCAGTGGCGACGGCCGGAGAGGAAGGGAGGAGAGGGGCGCTGGCTTTGTTTGTCTTGCTCAGCCCCGCGCTGTAAAACAAATAACTGCAAACGCAGCCGAGGGAAGCGCAGGGCGGAATTCGGCACAGATAAATCACGGGGCCGCCCGAGCCCCGTTTCCGATGCAAACCATGTGTTTGTGTTCCCGTTTCCCATCCTTGCCTCTCCTATAAATCACCCGGGCTCCACCACGGGCCTGCCCCAGAGCACACGGTCCTGGGAGGAGGAGAGGAGCACGCGTGTCCAAGGAGCCACGGAGCCGGGCAGGGGCTGATGCCATGGGGCAGGGTCCTGCCAGCCCCAGCACCCCCAAACCAGGCACTGCTGGTGCTTTTTCTTGAGTGGGAATACACTGGAAAAACAGGAGGTTCCTGAGGCAGCAGGGGTTAGCACCCAAATCACCCCCTCCAGCAGCTGGGGCCTGACTGGGGTAACAAATTGCCTGTGACAGCCATGGTGTGACAGGGAGGTGACAGAGCACCCTCCCCTCAGCATCTCCCCCACCAACACGCTGTCCCTGGGCTCGTCTGGACCCCTCCAAGCACCCGACCCCACAGCTTCCCAGTGTGAGTGGGTCACAGCCCTGTCACACCCACCTTCAGCTGCTGCAGGGTCACAGCGTCCTGGCTCTCCTGGGCTGCACCTTGGCTTCCTGGGTTGACTTCTGAAACAATTTTTTAAAGAATTTTTAAGAAGGAAAAGGCCCCGCGAGGCTGATGGCACATCTGACAATCCCACACTGCAGATGGGACCTTTACATGCCATGGGCACATCCCCTCCAGGCAGCAGCTCGGGGTGGCTGCACCCCTGAGACGGGCACTGCTGTCCCACCCTGCCCTGGGCCAGCCTCTGCTCCTCCACGCCCTGGCAGCAGGACCAAGGCAGGAGAAAAAGCTCCAGCACCCTCGGGGCAAACAGAAGAATGAGCCCCAAGAGCTCCCCAGTGAGCTCCTGAGAGGCAGGAGGCAGCACGAGGATAAGGCCAAGCAAGGGGGACAGATGTGGCTGCAGCGTCAGCGTCCCCACAGAGCCCCAGAAGTGAGGCTGGAGGGGAGAGCAGGGCCTGCTGAGCCAGCCAGGATCCCCACCCCACAAGTTTTTGGGATCCCAGTGCCCATGGGGCACCACAGGGCTGAGCAGTGCCATGGCTGCTCCACACCAGCACAGGCTCACCCACAGGAGTGACTCCCCTTCCAAGCCTCGCCAGCACCCCCTGGGATATTCCCCTGACGGGACACACCTGTGCTCTGCTTCAGCCTCCTCATGGCCACCTTCAGGTGCTTGGTCCTGCCCAGGTCCTCCCCCAGCAGGTAATACCAGCCACTGATCTCCTGCGGGGAGGGAAGCAGCTGTGGGTGCAGGGAGAGATACTCAGCCCCCTTTCACCCAGCCAGGGCAGGAGGTGCCCCAGGACAGCACACAGAGGTGCCCAGACACACCCAGAGCCCCCAGTCCTTCTCTCAGCAACAGCTGAAATCCCATCCTCCCTGCGAGGAGGGAGGGAGCAGCACTGAAGCAACGATTGCAGGTTTTTAGAGGGACATCCAGCAGCATCATGCCAGGGGACAGGGCCACCTCATCTCAGCCTTGCTGAGGCCCCAGGAGCACCACACTGTTTCAGAAAAGCTGCACCTCACTTGTCCAAATTTCAGAGGAGGCCATGCTTAAGCCACCTCTCACACCACTGCCACCAACAGCTCCTTTTTAGTCTCCTGCTGTGAAGAAAATGTCCACACCTCAGGTGGGGAAATTTAAAAAAATCAAGGAGCATTTGGACAAGGCTCTCGGGCACTGGGTGGGATTGTCTGTGCAGGAGTTGGAATTGATCCCTGTGGGTCCCTTCCAGCTCAGGATATTCTGTGGTTCAGTGAGCTCAGGGGATGTATTAACACTCCCAGGAAACCCCTCCAGCTTGCCGAGATATCCTGCTGCCCAGGGACAGAATCCCTCACCGGGGACCGCTGGGATGAAGCTTTCCCATGCTTTGGTGGTCACTGGGAGCTGTTTCCACTGGAGCCGTGCCCGAGGAAGGCAGAGCCGGCTGTACTAACGAGCAGCAGCCAGGCTGGGGCAGCAGCACTGTGACAATGACAAACCCGCCGCAGCAGGGACAGGCATTGTGGCACAGAATTCCTGCAGAAGCAGCCCAAACCCCTCTGTGTGTGCCCAGCACACACTGCTGGCAATCAGGCAGGCTCCTGGGGGCAATGTGTCCCCACCATGGCACCCCCTCAGCCCCGTGTCAGATGTGACCCAGCCAGGCTGGCCCCGTGTCCTGTGTCCCCTCCTGCAAACTGGGCAGGCAGCCTGTGCTGGGGACATGGGGACACCTCTGTGCACCCCCAGTCCTGCCGAAGGGAGTGACATCCCCTGAGCCAGGATCCCTCCTGTGACATCCTCTGAGCCAGGATCCCTCCTCTAACAGCCTCCCCACCCATCTCCAACAACCACACCAACTCCAGGCTCACACTGGCCATCCATGCCGGGAATGGGAGCAGGGAACTCCCTAGGAAGGTGGTCCCACGGCAGGAAAAGCCTGGTTTCATCCACCCACCGAGCCCAGAGAGCCCAGAGAGCCAGGCGCCAGCCCCACAGCCTGCACTGGGACACGGAGGTACCTTGTCCAGGGACAGCAGGGACTTCACCCCAAAGCTCATGCAGCCGATCAGTTCACTCTGCCTGCAGCACAACCAGAGTTCAGGCACCGTCAGCACACGCCTGCTGAAGCACCAGATCCCCCCGTGCACCCCTCTTCAGGGAGCCCCCAGCCATCCCTGGCCGTGCTGGGAGCCAGGCAGTGCCCAGGCCGTGCCCCTGGCCCGTGGTGTGGGCAGGCATGGTGTAACCCCACGGCTCAGCTGCAGCAGGGCCAGGAGGAGCCGGGCTGGAGCACCCAGGTCGCCTCCTGGTGCTGGCAGCAGCTTGGCCGAGGAGGCAGGTGGCACTCGCCTGGGCTGGCAGCACAGCCTGCAAGGTGCCAGACCCCTTGGTGCCCCTCGCTGCACTGTGCCCAGAGGGAGGGCAGGTCCCAGCCCACTCCAGCCCCACCTGGCTTTGGCCAGCAGTGCAGGCACGAGTGGCTGCAGGGGGTTAGATGCTGGCCCAGCTGATGGCTACCAAGCAGCAGCGATGGCAACAGAGTGCCAAGGGCAGGGTTTGCTCTCTGACAGCCTGCCCGTGGTGCCCACCAGCACTGGCTGCCCACGGGCGTGCCCCCAGCTGGGACAACCCTGGTCAGGGCCAGCCCTCAGGGCCCTGGAGGAGCTCACAGGGGGTGACCAGAGCAGGGGGCAGGTTCTGTGCCACAGCAGCCCCCTTTGAAAAGCACCATGAGACAGCTGGCAGCCCCTTACCTGGAATTCCTGTCTCTGTTCCAGACTGTGACCAGGAGACGCTTCTGCTCATCCTCCTCTTGCACTGGGCTGGAACAAGAAGAGGGCACAGCCCATCAGCCTCCCCCGGAGCACTCAGCAAGGGCTGCCCTCGCAGCCACAGCCTCCTCAGCCTCCTCAGAGCCGGGTCTTCCCCTCCAGTCCCTGCACAAGCACTGCAGCAGCTCCCCAAACAGCAATCTGCTCACTCCTGGCACACACCCGCGAGGGGATGTGACCTCTCCTGGGCAGGGGTGGGGACACCACTCAGGCGGTTTCAGGGGGGAAATAATCGTGCAGGAAGACACACATTCAACATCAAAGGGTAAATGCAAGGAACAAGCCACAGTTCATGCTCCGAAACCACCTCCCTGTGCCAAATCAAACGCTGCACGGGTCAGAGGGCTGGCACAGCCTCAGCCGCCAGCAGTGACAAGCTCTGCTCAAGCACTAAGTCATGCAGCTCCTTTCCCATGCTGGAGCTGTAGGAAACCCTTTTACCTTCCTCATTCACACTACTGCAGGTGCAAGGTGTGGGAAATGGAGTGTGTTTGTCCAACTCCTGCCCAGCAAGGGAGCCCGAGCACGCAGGGGCAGCGCTGCCATGCTGTGTGTGCCAGCAGCTCTGCGCAGCTCTGCCTGAAAGTTCAAGGCACTTCAGCTACAAAAACCAGCAGAATAATGTCTGTCACTCCTCATCTCAGCAGCAGAGCTGCTCAGGCGTGCCGAGTGTTTATTGGAGATCACAAAGCAAAAGCAAACACAGGGTTTTGGCGTGGGCAGGGAGCCCCGGGACAGCAGGCACGGGGTGCCCACGGCTGTGTGTGACACGGTGCTGGGGGATGGCCCCGAGCTGCCCCTGCCCTGCCATACTCACAACACAAAGTGCTCATGGAACACAGGGTTTTTGCTGTCTGGCACAGTCTTGGTCTTTTGCCTGCACTTCCAGTCAGCATCTGGCACGATGGACATCTTTGGGAGGGAAACAAGCAGCGTGTTAACACCCTGGAGCTGGCACAGCCCCTTGTAGGGTTGGCTGAGCTCAAAGACCCTGCTGAGCCAGTGGTTGGGGTCACCTCACCCTTCTGCCTGTCAGGTAATTGCATTACAGAACTGCTCGGGGCAGGGGAGGGAGGGAGAAGAGCAGAAGAATCAAGGAGTGATGTACACGAGTGTGGCTGGCTGGTGTCTGACCCGCACCCCTCTCAGGGGAGCTGCTTCCTGCACTGTGCACATCCCAGCAGGAGATGAACCCACCCTGGGCCAGCAAACATCCCCTCCAGGCTCTGGGCACCCGCTGGGGCATTCTTGCAGTGAATGCTTGACACAGGCCCCAGCAGGGTCCTGTCCTCCCCTCTGCTGCCTCACACAGACACTGCCAACAAAACCCACGAGCTGGGCAGCGCTGGGCAGGAGCCCAGCCAGCTCCCTGCGAGCTGGGGATGCTCTTCCAGAGCAGGGTGGAGAAGGAAGGGGAAGGGACAAACAGTGCAGAGCAAGCTTGGAGGGGCCAACCACAGAATTCCCCCAAAAAGCACAAAGCCCCAGGAGGACCCACCTTCACGTAGGAGTCACAGGCACGGCACTCCGTTCCCATCAGACCTTTTGCTTCCATGACTGGAAAGGAAATGAAACAGTCACATCCCAAAGCAGCAGGGAAGGCATCTTCCTACTCCACAGGGGGATCCCTCCTCGTGGGGCAGAACCCACAAACAGGGGCAGGGGTTTATTGTACTTCCCCTTTAACACACCCGTGCTATAAATGCAGGCTGTGGGTGAGGTCAGCGGCAGAGGCAGTTCAGCATCTGGGTGGCAAATTGCATTCCCTCTGCCTGACTTCCCCCAGCCTCGCTCTCCCTGCCCCGGAGCCAAACGTATCATCCAGTTAAATATCGATGGCTGCATCCTGACACCGCCCCGAGGCTGCTCGGGGACCCTGGGGCAAGGGGTGTGCCCGGGATGTGCCAGGGATGTGCAGCAGGGCCTGGAGAGCACAGGACGGGCTGCCAGAGCAAGGCCAAGCTCCCTCCTCACAAGCCCAGCAAGGCAGCAGTGGCTCTGCCTCTGTCACAGGCAGATTGTGCTCCTAACAAACACACCCAGCCCGAAGGAAAGCCCCGGGCACGAGGGGAAAGGGGCTCTGCCAGCCCCTCTGGTGCTTCACTGAGTGGTTTGTAAGATTCCTCCAGGAACCTGTATTTGCCTTTTTTCTCTTCACATGGAATAAAAGAAAAATAATTCATACGCAGGGTGCAAGCACAGTGTGCACCCCGAAATGGAGGTCTCTGGAAATCTCAGTTTGCTCTCTCAACCAAAGAGCTCCCAGCTGTGCCCCCACACCACGGAGTTGTTCCCAAGAGCTGCCAGGAAACTCCAAAGAGCCTAAAGGAAGGGCATGGAATCACTGTCCCCACCACCAGCCCCCTGTGGCTCTGGGGCACTTTGGGATGCTCCAGGGACACACTCACCGTGCAGCACCAGCGTCCGGCCCCACACCTCGATGGACAGCTTCAGCTGGCCTGTGGACAGGAGAGGACAGGCTGGAGGAGAGGCTGCAGGAGAGCCTGCAGGAGAGGCTGGAGGAGAGGCTGCAGGAGGCAGGACTCCCCCACCCCACAGCTCCAAGGCTCACCCAGGGCCATACACCTCCTGCCTCCCCACCCCGGGGGGCTGAGAGGGAACATCTCACCTCACAGAGGGTCAGGCTGGAGATCAGCATTGTCCACCAGCACTGAAAACCCAGCGGGTCCCAGCCCCTGTGCAGGAGGTCAGTGCTGGGAGGGCCAAGTTGTGCCCTGCTGGGTGAGGGCACAGCTCCCTGGGCAGCACCACTGCTCTGCCAGCCTGCTCACACCCATTCCCTCGCTGTTCCATGCTCTGGCAACTTTGCACCAGCCCAAAAATACCACACAAGGCTCAGGCTGGCAGGAAGACTCAGCCCATGGTGTTTGCCAGAGTCTGGTGCAATGGTTCAGGGGTGCAGGGTGGGCGGCCTCCCCTCTGAATGTCCTCCCAAAAGGTTCCCTGGGAGCTTGGGCCTGCCAGCCTCGCTGGGATGTGCAGATTTTAATGGCAATGAAGGGTCTCTAATCATGGAATTGTTCTGGATCAACTCAAAATGAAACCTTTCCCAACACCCCTGGAGAATCCAGACTGAAACCATCACTACTACAACGTTTCCCTTAGTCTGAAGCAAAATATCCCATTTTCACTTCTTACCCAGTTCACAAAACACAACAAATGAGTAAACATAATTTACAGGCGAGTAAACATAACGTACAGACACATAAACATCTTGCAAGTTAAAACCCAACATTTCATTTTGCCCAAGACACACCCAAGGGCTCGGGCTTGCTTGGGAGGGGATATCTGATGGGATTGTTTAACCTGAAACAATTCAGAGAACACATTTTTCGCTCAAAAAAAAAAAAAAGTCCAACCTCAGAGCAGCTCACGCGTGCCCACGTGTGCACGGACACGTGGAAATGGTGTCTGTGTGCATTTCTACAAGTGCAAGGTGAGAGAGCAAAGACAGGGATCGGGTGGGATGAGTCGGGACAGCTCCAGCACCGGTGTACAACAGACAGAACGCTGTCCCCCAGTTTCACCCTCCCATTCCGGGCTTTGGGCACGAGGTTTGCACCCCTCTGCTCCCTGCAGATCTCTGAGGCTGCGGGAATCTCCCTGCTCCGCTGTTAGAGCACCAGAGCTGCTGCAACACGAGAGCAAAGTGCCCCTGAGCGGCCAAGCACGGCGAGGAGCGAGCGGGGACGAGAGGAGAGGGGAAGGAGAAGGGAAAGGAAGTTTTGTGCTGGGTGTTTTGGGGGAATGCCAGTTTGGGGCCTGTCCTGCCCGGGGGTGGCTGGCGCTGCCCTGTGTGTGACACTGCTGCCCAGCCATGGCACTCGGGACACCCGCGGGACACCCAAACGCAGCTCTTGGCAGGGAGGCACTCGGGGCTCGCAGCCGGGGGCTCCTCACAGCCGAGGCAGCCACAGAGACCCTCAAAAATAGAACCGAGGGCACAGCTCCAGCCAGCCCTGCCCCAGCTCGTGTCCATCCACCCGGACACCCGGACAGCGCTGCCCGCGCCGCGGCGGCCCCGCGGGGCTCAGGGCGCTCCCGGTCCTGGGCATTATCAGCAGCAGGCGCTGCTGCCCGGCCCTGATTCCTTCGGGGAGCGGCTCCCCGGCCCCTTCCCACGGCAGCCCGGCCGGGGTGACAGCCCCAGGGCTCCCCGGGCCGGGGCTCCGCGCTTACCGAACGTGCTGAGGCAGAAGGGAGCTCCCGGCAGGGCCCCGGCGCGGCGGGGGCACAGCGAGACTCTGTGCCCACTGCCGGCCTCCATGGCACGGCAGCTCCCGTGGGGGGCTGCGGGAACGGGAGCCGTGCCTGCCGAGCCCGCGGGAGCGGGGTTTTCCTGGGACACGGAACAACCGCCGCGGTTCGAATGGAGCGGCTCCCATCGGCCCCGCGGGTGTGAGCGGGACCGCACCTGTGCAGGGTGGGGACAGTGCCCTGCCCGCCCCTGCGGCAGGGCGGGGACAGTGCCGGGATGGGGACAGTGCCAGGATGGGGACAGTGCCCTGCAGGACCCCGGAGCAGCCCGTTCCGTCCCCCAGGAGCTGGCAATGCCCCCACCGGCGCTGGGCGCTGCCCTGCACCTCACCGGGAGGCACCAGAGCTGAGCACCGGCTCCGGAGGGTGTGGAGGAATGATGGAGATGGTTTCTTGGGGGGAAAAAAAACCTCTCCAAAGGCTGGGCCGTCCCAGACCTCTCTGGGATGAAGAAGAACAAGATCTCCTGTACAGCTCAGGGTGCTGGACACAGCCCCGCACCCCTCCCGTGGTGGCCCCTCCACACAGCCCTGGCCAGGGCTGAGCCCCGGCTGGCCACAGCCCCTCGCACACCCCCTCACTCACCTTTCCCTTTCACTCGGGCATGGCTGATCCTCCTCCTGCTCGCCGAGGCTCCCCGCCGGCCCCGCAGGGAGCGTTGTCCAGCCCTGGTCACTGCTGGCAGATGCTCCAGCACCGGGGGACTCGGCCCTGTCCCTGCAGGGAAGAGAGGAGATGAGAGGACAGGAGATGAGACACGGCAGGACGGGGAGCGGGGACCCCGGGGACATCATGGGCTCTGCTGTACTCTCGGCTTTCCCTGCCACAGGGCTTTGTCTCCAGCTTGCCCCAGCCTTTCCCGGGAGCACACAGGAGAGGAACCAAGGCCGTTTGCTCGATGCAGTGTCACAGCAGGACACAGACAGAGGGAGTCACCCCTGGCAGGAGCCCCAGCTGCAGCCTTGGCCGTGGCCCTTCCCATCCCACGCACCGAGCGAGTCCCAGGGGCTCTGCTCAGCAGTTTTATTTTATTTAAAACAGATGACCAGTCCTGTCAGGGCTTCATTGATCTGTAAGCCTGACAGGACTTACAGATGTCCAGGACGCTGGAGATGCTGCCCTGAACTGGCTGTTCTTAGAATCACAGAATGGTCTGGGTTGGAAGAGACCTTCGAGACCAAGCAGTTCCATCCCTACTTCAGCTGTCCCAGGCTGCTCCCAGCCCCAGTGTCCAGCCTGGCCTTGGGCTCTGCCAGGGATCCAGGGGCAGCCACAGCTGCTCTGGGCACCCTGGGCCAGGGCCTGCCCACCCTCCCAGGGAACAATTCCTGCCCAATATCCCATCCAGCCCTGCCCTCTGGCAGTGGAAGCCATTCCCTGTGTCCTGTCCCTCCATCCCTCGGCCCCATGCCAGTGTGACCAGGATGGACAGATGGACAGCACCTACCATACTCTGTCCAGTGCCTCCAGGTACCCCAAAATATCCCCAGCTCCATCTTCACGGCCCCTAGACACAGCCAGCAGCTTGGAAAGGCTGTTTGCCCACCAGAAAAGCAGCCTGTTCCCCCAGAGTTTGGCTGGGGCACTGGTTTGATTCAGCTGAACTTCCACCAGCAAAACTGCCTGAAACTGCAGGAAAAGCACCAGGAGGGACACAGCAAACACGGGAGGGAGGGAAGGAGGAATGCTCTGTGCACAGCCCAATCCATCACCGCCACACACACCTACTGTACCACTGCCAGAAATCCAAACCCCTTTGGGCACTGGTGGAGACAAAAACCACCCCAGCAGCCTCCGAAGCCTCCGGACAAAGAGCACAGCCCTGCTGGGGCTGCCTGTCCCCGCAGTGTCAGCCTGACCTTGGCACCCTGCAGGGTGGCACTGCCCAGGGCCTGGTGCCTCAGGAGGTGTGCAGAGCTGGGGAAGGCCTGGCAGGGTTTGTGCTGCCAGCTCCCACGCAGAGCTCCTGCTTTCCTGGTGGAAAGGGGCCAGGTGCCTCCCTTTCCCTGCTTCCCACGGCACAGCAGCGAGGCACGAGCCAGGATGGGAGCAGGGACACGTGCAGCTCAGGGACCAGTGGGGCAGAAAAGGCCCAGAGCTGAGTCCCCTGAGGCTGTGAGAGTCCCTTTGCTGCTCTGGGAAGCACCCAGATCCACCGCCGTGGATGCCCCCTGCACCCAGGGCACAGCCCAGGCACAGCCCGGGCACAGATGTGGGCACAGCTGCGGGCACAGTTGCTAAAGCCTGCCCTGCTGGAGCTCCCCATCACCTCCCACTGCCTCCAGCCTCTGGGGTCCAGAGTTCAGCTTGGGGTGAGGAGGGGGCCCCAAACAAAGATGTGATTTATTCTGGTGTTGCCCTGGTTTTTGCTAAAGCCTTCTGTTTTAATCTTGGAGTCGGAATTCTTTCTCACAGTTTCATGTCAATAATGGCCAATGTTTACTTAATGGTGTTTTCTGGTTTTCATTCCTTTTGTGATAAGAAAACTTTGATGAGCATCTTTTTTCTCCAGTGGGATTGAGAAGGAAGTGACATGTCCTCCAATCCCTTGTGCAGTTGAGAATTGTATAAAATGTGACATATGTAAATAAAAAGGGTCTTTCCCCTCCTTTCTGCTGAACCTGGCAGGTGTGAGAGCCTCTTTATTGTGCTTTCCCAGACACATTCTGGAACTGCTGCTTGTTTGTTCAGTTTGTTCAGTGGCCCTTACTGCCCTCAGCCAGGCACAGGGGATGCACGGGCAGTGCAGGAGCAGCTGTGAGACAGCACCAGGAGCCCCCCAGCATCTGCCTTTTCTCACACCCCTGCTGGATCTGAGTCCAGGGGGAAGCTGGATCCCCACTCCTTTCACTTCTAAATGTTCTGCTTTCGGGATAATCAAAGACTCCTCTTCATTTCTTCAGCTGAATCCATTTGCTGATGGTGATCTCTGTCTGCCACCCATCAAAATTAAAGCTTTCTCCCAGCAAATTGACTTGCCCCTGGGAAAAACCAAACCAGTCTGGGACTGCCTTTTCCCCTGCGCTGAAGCTCAGCCCACAGGACGGACAACACCGAGCAGCCTCCTGAGCCAACAGCAAACAATTCCCCCCACAATCCCAGGAACCCTGAACCTCTGGGATGGGAGCAGAGCGTGTACCTGCCCAGCCTTGCCGTGTCCTGGTCCCCGTCACAGCCCAGCACCTCGACAGCCCCAGCACCATGATTTGTGTGGCTCCTCTGCAGCAGCGCCCGCAGCTCTCCCAGCACACAGAGGTGTTTACACCCTCCCTGTCTCCCAGGAGCTGCCCAGGCTCACACAAAGCCTCCTCTCTCCGTGCCTTCACTGCAAAAGGCTTTTAGGAGGCAAACAGGACAGTAACAAATGCTCTGTCTCTCCAGCAAATCGCAGCTTTGGGTGAGAGAGTCCCAGGGGACAGGGCTTTCAAAGTAATAATAAATACATTCTAGTAAAGAGTCTCTGTGGGACTCCCAGGCCACGGAATTCCCCCCACGCATCTCCCAGAGGGTTTGAGGCTGGCTGGCTGCAGAAATCACTCCTAACACACAAACCCAGGAGATTCAAATCTGCTCCATCCTGCAGCAGGGAGAGCCCCGAGATCAAACACGATCCCACGTGGAGCTGGGCATCTCCAGCCCCCCACAGCAGGCACAGGGAGATACAGACCCTGATCTCCTCCAGCCACCAGGATCTGGCTCCCGTGCCCAGCCACCCACAGAGCCATCACCCATCCTCCCCCCAGGAGCAGGGAAGGGCAGTGGGGAAATCACCCGAGCACTCACGGCTGAGCCCTGGCTCTCCCAGCTGCTCCATGACTCCCACGCAGGCTCAGGATCCTCTCCAGAAACGTCCAAGCTGTGCCTGAGCTGCCACGAGCCTTTGATTGTGGTACCACTGCAAAGGAGGGGGGAAAAACCCAAACCCAAACCAGTGTGTAAATGTCCCAAGGGAGCAGAGATCCAGTCTGGGGAGGCACAAATTAAATTGTAAGCTGGGAAGAGATGGTGGTGTTGGAACAGCCCCGTTCTCTCCTGGCTCCCAAGAGTGAGGAATTGACTCCTTCTAACTTCCCTCCTCACATTCCAACCCCGGGACTGACCTTAACCCACAGTTTTGTTGGAGTCTCCAGAAAACTGCCCATTCAGCTGGTTGGCCTGGGAGTTAATGACTTTCTTTTAAAATTTAACACCGTTCTCCATCACAAATTTCAGTCTGCCAGCACCAGGGTCTGCCTCTGGTTGGATATTCAAATCCAAACACGTGCTTAGACAGTTATTCCAGGCAAAAGGGTAACATATGCACACAGAAAACCCACAAGGTTGAGGCTGCCTTTGGAACTAAAGAAACTAAATCAGACTGGGGAAAAAATTATCTGGCTTCCCAGATGGTAAGAGGATTGCAAGAAGGAGGTTTGGGCTATTTCTGGGCAATCCTGAGGGCAGATTTCTGGGATTAGCACAGCCTGCCATGTAGGGCAGATCCACAAACCACGTTCCAGCAGTGGGAAAGCTGCAGCCCCTCTGACCCAGGGCCCAGCTGAGGTGCTGCTGGCCCTGACACCACCTCTGCAGCAGGCACAGCTGAGCCTTTCCCTGGAAAACCCCAGTTAGGAACCCAGCAAAGAGGCAGATTGGCTCCTTAGCAAATCCTTTTCCAGTCTGAGGCTCAGGAAAGGTTTCTCCTCCTGCCAGGGTATTTCAGACACACCACCCCTTCTCTGCTCACATCCCAGAGCGTGAGCAGAGTGTTGGAGCCCAGATCTGAGCCAGAGCAGCAGCAGCATCCCCAGCAGGGTCTTGGCTGCTGCCTTTGCCACCCTGCAGCTCCCTTGGCAACAGCTTTTGAGGCAGAGGAACCTGGGAGTCCACATTCCTGGAAAAGGGTCCCTCCCAGCTGGGAGAGGACAGTGCACTGAGGGTTAACCCAGCACTGACCCAACCTCACGGGCTGCTCCTGCCCCTGCCCACTGCCCAAATCCATCCATCCCTCCCACAGTGTCCCCACAGCCCGCACAGGATCCCAGCCCAGCACTCAGCTCAGCGCTGCTGCTTTGCCAAAATATCGCAGTCTTGGCAACGCCCAGAGTCTCCCAAGAATTGTCTCTGCCTCTCCATAGGACTCGGTGTGTTTGGCATTTTGCACCCACCGTTTTGGCTAACAAACTTCTCTGTCTGATCTTTTCTAAACCTCCCTCTCTGCCCCTTCCATGTGTCTGGGAAGACACAATAAAGACGCTCTCACACCTGCCAGGTTCAGCAGAAAGCAGGGGAATGACTTTTATTTACATATATCACATTCTTATACAATTCCCAACTCCACAAGGGATTGGAGGACATGTCACTTCCTTCTCAATCCCACTGGAGAAGAAAGATGCTCATCAAAGTTCTCTTATCACAAAAGGAATGAAGAACAGAAAATACCGTTAAGTAAACATTGGCCATTATTTACATGAAACTGTGAGAAAGAATTTCTGACTCCAAGGTTAAAAACAGAAGGCTTAGCAAAAACCAGGGCAACACCTTCCCCACACCCCAAACAGTTTGAACAAGCCCAGGGAGCAGCCCACAGGGGTTCCAGGGCTCTGAGGTGCTGCTCTGAGAGCTCAGGATGCCCGTGGCTGAGAGCACGGGGTATTTCTGGGGCAGGCAGAGGCTCTGTAACAAACCCCACGTGAGCAGGAGCTGGCACAGCCCCTGGGTGGCTCAGCAGGGATGCAGAGCACAGAACAGTCTCCGTGCACAACCACTTGTGCCTGTGCCCATCCTTGGGCAGGGCCAAGCCTGCTGGAAAGAGCTCATCTTGTCCCTTTGCCACTGCTGAGCTGCAGCATGGTTTGTGTTAGAGCTGCCCCATAAACCAGCTCCTCTCCAGCAGGAGAGCAGCGGGGAAAAGGGGGGAGAGTGAGAAGCTCTGGTTTTATTTCAGTTCAGATTTTCACCCGTCCTGAACACTCTAAAGCTGCACTGGCTGCTTCCCTTGCCTGCCCTGGGGCTGCTAAGGGAGACATCCAGGGTTAATCCAGGAGAGGGATCCCTTGGAGGCACAGGGATGCCTCCTGATCACTCCAGAAACATCTGGACAGAACATCTCCTGTAGGGCTGGCAGAGCCTCCCACTGTCACCCTTCACAGTGAGGAAACAGCAATTAGAGAGGACAGTGGCCATCAGAGCACTGTGGGTGTGGATTCCTCACCCCTGGCAGTGCCCAAGGCCAGGCTGGACGGGGCTGGGAGCAGCCTGGGGCAGTGGGAGGGGTCCCTGCCCATGGCAGGGGTGGCACTGGATGGGATTTAAGGTCCTCCCACCCCAAACCAGTCTGGGATTCCATGATTTTCTCCTCAGGAAAGGAACACAGCACAGTCCGATTCCCTCTGAGCAGCCTGAGAGGAGACACTGATCCCAAAGCACTAATGGGGCATCATAAACTATTTTTTTCTTCTTTTTTTCCCTCCTTTTCCCCTTTAGCTTTGCCTAGCCTGCAGGATAACAGTAGCAGGATAACAGTACCCAAACACCTCACAAATTTCCCAGCTGAAGGCTTTGTCCTTGGTTTTGCATTCCCTTAGGGCAGTGGGAGTTTCTCAGGCCAGGTTTAACACACACCTGTCTCACAGCCCTAACCTGATGAAATTCCAGTGAATGACAGCAGCACATCAGCTCACAGCACCATCCTTCTGCACTCTGAACCCTCAGTGACACAGAAGAGCAGCACCAGGAGACATTCCAGGTCTCTTAGAGGGTGTCTGAGCTGAGCATCCAGCCCTGCTGCAGCATTTTGACAAACGCCGAGTGTTAATCCATTGTTGATTTATTCTAATGCAATAAAAACAATGTAATAACCAAGCTGGGTCTTTAGTGACACTTCCCATAAAAGAGATCAGTTTCCATGCAGCAAAAGGTCTCTTGGGAATTTCGCTTTTGGCCTTAGAATCCTCAAATGGATCAAAGTAATGAAGTTAAAACAGCCTGGGAAGTTATTGCCTGTGGCCTGAGCTGAACTGCAGAGCTCAGCCTGCAGCTGCAGGGAGTGGCTGAGCTCTGCTCTCGGGTACCTCACACTGCTCTGCCCCCCACTCAGCCAGGTTAGCTCCCTGATTTCACAGAAAATCAAATATTTCTGGCATTTGGCACACAAATGGATGTGACCAGGGCATGTGACAGGGGGAGACAGAGATCAAATGCCAGAAATCTTAGCCTGGTTTGGGCTGGGAGAGACCTTAACGCCCATCCAGTGCCACTCCTGCCATGGCAGGGACACCTCCCACTGTCCCAGGCTGCTCCCAGCCCCAGTGTCCAGCCTGGCCTTGGGCACTGCCAGGGATCCAGGGGCAGCCACAGCTGCTCTGGGCACCCTGTGCCAGGGCCTGCCCACCCTCCCAGGGAACAATTCCTCCCCAGTATCTAACTAAATGTACCCTACTTCAGTTTAAAGCCGTTGTCCCTTGTCCTGGGGCACAGCAGAAAGGGGTGAGTTTCTCTTTTTCCTGACAAAGCTCTCCTTTGCCCTCTGCTGAGGCCCCATGCCCAGGCTGGACAAAGCAAACCAAGGTTCCCCAACACTTCTGTGTTCAGATTAAGCTGGACCAGAGTGAAGCTGCTGCTCCAAGGGCAGCTGCCTCCTTTCTCTCCCCACAGGTGTGATCCCAAGTTCCCCCTTTAGCCCAAGCATGGGAAGGGACACGCAGAGTCTCTCCAGCTAGAAGGGACCCAGAAGGATCACCCAGCCCCTCTCCCTTGCAGGACTAGGATTAAATCCTATGACTAATCCCATCCCCCGGATGTTTCTGGAGCTCTGGCAACCTTGGTGCCACTTCCCCCAGCTTGTGCCAGTGACCCACCACCCTCTCAGTGAGGAATCTTTACAAGAACACTGAAGGAGATAAGAATATCCAAGAATATTGAAGAAAATAAGATCAGCCCCATTGGGTCAGACAAAGCTCCTGTTTCATGTCAGAAGGTGATGAACACAACAATTGAGCGGGCACGTGAGACATTTTCCAAAAATAGCTGCCCAGCCCCAAACCATTTTCAATTCAAGGACTTTCCACTCCACTGGGGTCAACTTAAATGTACATTTGGCAGTCACAGAAGCAGTTGGATCCCATTTGGGTAGTGGCACACCATTAGCCCAGACCTTTAAGCCACCTCTGTGGATTAATTCTGGCTCAATTAGCCGAGCACAGCTTGATTATTACCTCTATTGTTTAACCACGATCCCATCACCTGTACTCAGGAAGGCATCCCCTTCCCTCGGAGCTGGGAGCACCCACTCTCCCAGTATTATTCCAGTTTTTCTGCCCACGTGAGGCCGTGCCTGGCCCAGCTCAGCTCAGGCTGAAGCACAGCACAGCAGAAGCAAGATTCACGGTGTCTCCAAGCCCAGTGAACACCACGAGAGGTAACGCAGAGGTTACCCCACAGGTTTCCTTCCCAAAGCACTTTGCAAAGGGAGTAACAAAGTTAGGGTTAATGCAATATTCAGTCCACGCAGCTGAAAATAGCTCCTGACCTGGTGCTCAGGATTTGTCCACGTCTCTGCCTTAGGTCACACGGGAGAGTCCACTCAATCAGCAGAACTTCAGCTGGCACTTTTTTGACAGTTAAAGCTGCTGAATTAGTTTATGGTTAAAAAAAGAACGCCAGGAAGATATTTTGAGAGTGAAAAGAGCCGTGCTCGCAGGCTTTCGTCAGAGGTGAGCTCAGCTTAGAGGGCCTGAGGCAGGAAGAGAAGGGTGAGTGACACCTCCATGGTACAGCTCCATCCTCTGGGAACCAGGCTGCTGGCTGCAGAGCCTGGCTTGTCTTTAGGGGAGGGAAAAATGGAATGATCCCAGGCACTAGCTCTAAGTTAGAGGCCTGATGCACTTAAAAATGTAGAGATTATAATGACCAAGGAAAAGCTTATTTCCTTTTTTAAAGGATGCTGCCAAGTGTGTCATATTCATTCTTCTTCCACAGCCAAAAGGGGAAAAAAACTCTTCTAAAAAACAGAGCAGTCATGGATAGTCTCCCATGGAAATTTAAACTGGTGAGTGCAAACCATCCAAAACCAGTTTGGATGTGTCCCTGCCTTCATCCAGCACCAGTTTGGATGTGTCCCCGTCTCCCTGCCTTCATCCAACACCAATTTGGATGTGTCCTTGTGTCCCTGCCTTCATCCAACACCAATTTGGATGTGTCCTTGTGTCCCTGCCTTCATCCAGCACCAGTTTGGATGTGTCCCCGTCTCCCTGCCTTCATCCAACACCAATTTGGATGTGTCCTTGTGTCCCTGCCTTCATCCAGCACCAGTTTGGATGTGTCCCCGTCTCCCTGCCTTCATCCAACACCAATTTGGATGTGTCCTTGTGTCCCTGCCTTCATCCAGCACCAGTTTGGATGTGTCCCCGTCTCCCTGCCTTCATCCAACACCAATTTGGATGTGTCCTTGTGTCCCTGCCTTCATCCAGCACCAGTTTGGATGTGTCCCCGTCTCCCTGCCTTCATCCAACACCAATTTGGATGTGTCCTTGTGTCCCTGCCTTCATCCAGCACCAGTTTGGATGTGTCCCCGTCTCCCTGCCTTCATCCAACACCAATTTGGATGTGTCCTTGTGTCCCTGCCTTCATCCAGCACCAGTTTGGATGTGTCCCCGTCTCCCTGCCTTCATCCAACACCAATTTGGATGTGTCCTTGTGTCCCTGCCTTCATCCAGCACCAGTTTGGATGTGTCCCCGTCTCCCTGCCTTCATCCAACACCAATTTGGATGTGTCCTTGTGTCCCTGCCTTCATCCAGCACCAGTTTGGATGTGTCCCTGTGTCCCTGCCTTCATCCAGCACCAGTTTGGATGTGTCCCTGTGTCCCTGCCCTCATCCAGCACCAGTTTGGATGTGTCCCTGTGTCCTTACCTTCAGCTCTGTGAACACTGGGTCTCCTGCTGTTTGTTTTGACTCTCTCGAGCACTTCCCTGTCCCTCTGAGTCACCCAGCGCCGGCTCCCCGAGAGCTCGGGGTGGATCTGTTCCGCACTAATGAGGGGGGAGAGGTGCGAAGTGACTCACGGGGTTAGGAACGCACTGAACGATTCCCAGGCTCCAGACCTCCCAGTTAATCCTGCAGCCCCAAAACATTCCGAGCAGAGCCAGGGAGTGCCGAGAGGGAAGGGTTTGCACCTCAGAACGTCAGTGCCTGTGCACCACGTCCTGGCACACCTCAGCCCCGATTTTGTGAGAGGAAGGGTGAATCCTCTGCATCAACAGCCTCCTCTTTACAGGACTTGTAGGGCACCCATCAAAACTCTTGTCTGGCTTCAAGAGTGCTGGGAACAATACAGGTGTTGCACAAGGACTGTTCGACACCGGAATAATCTGTATTTTTGTATTGATATTTCTTTGGCCACGATGGTACTGAAGTGTCGTTGTCACAGAAGGCAAGTGAGGTCCAAGCCTCTCAGTACTGACAGTGGGTTCTGAGGGGTACAAACACTGCTGGGTAAGCTCTGTGCCTGCAGCTAGCCCATAAATGTCACATTTTTGTGCGATTTTGGTAAAAACAAGCAGGCTAAGGGAGTGCTCACCCTCCCTGCAGGCTTAAAGCTCACAGTGCTCATTTCCTGACATCAGCGCAGAGTCTCAGAGTCACAGAATAGAGTTTGGAAGGGACGTCAAAGCTCATTTCATCCTGCCACAAGGCCAGATTGGACGGGGCTGGGAGCAGCCTGGCACAGTGGGAGCTGTCCCTGCCCATGGCAGGGGTGGCACTGGGTGGGCTTTAAGGTCCCTTCCCGGAATCCAATGTACCAACCTCCAGACATTGCCATTAAAAACAAATAGAGACTCACACCAGTGACCAAGGAGGAGAGGCTGTTGTGTAGATTGGATATCTGGGATCTTAAATTTATGACCCATCAAGGGCATTGAAATAAGCAGAAAATGCAGAGGAGATTAAGGCCTGGAAATGTGGCGGTTCCCTGCCTGAGAAAAGAGATGATAAAAAGAATAAAGAATGTGGACCACATTAACATGAAAAGCAAAAAATTAATAACCAACAGTCGATAGAATCCTAAGTAATGAAGAGAATTATGTAACTTAGAACAAATGAACATTAATTTCTTTGCTAAAATGTATAAATAAGTGAAAAAGTTTTGTATCTGCATCAGTGGGGAGGCTGGAACTTTGTCACCCACACACCTCTTGGCCAAGGATACAGAAATGCCTTACTGGATAACAGCGTCAGAGAGTGTCAGAGGGAGTCTTACTTATCCCAAAGATTTTGGAGGATTTTGGTAACACTCCCAGGGCTCCACCAGCTCCCCCTCCCCAGGCTGTCCCTGTGCCCTCGCTCTGCTACCAGCCCCGACAGCCCGTGAGGCCCCACGAGCTGCTGGTGCCTGCGGGGTAACACCTCCTGCACCTGTCCCTGTCCTGTCCCATCACCTCCACCTGTCCCTGTCCCATCACCAACCCCTGTCCCTGTCCTGTTCCATCACCTGTCCCTGTCCTGTTCCATCACCTACACCTGCCCCTGTCCCATCACCTACACCCCTCCCTCCCCCTC
>VYXC01010870.1:219124-232613 GCA_013397175.1 Platysteira castanea
CCCCGCTCGGGTGCCGGGGGCTGCAGCACTCGCAGGGATGCTTCCCCTGTGCAGCTCCCGCAGTGGCACTGTCAGAACCAGACCCTCCAAAAGCTCAGCGCGCAAGTCCATGTCTATATAAAAATCCAGTGTAATTCCCAGTGGTTAATTCAGTACGTTTGGTCTGGAGCGGAGAGGTGTTGCTGCGTGGATCTGGGTCTGGCTGGGGTGTCAGGAGCTGGGTAGTCACAGGATGAGTTACCTGGAGACAGCGGCCAGACCCCAAACTCCAGAGTCACTGGGCTTCTGCTCAGCTCGGTGCCTTTGAGGGACACGTTCCTACTGCCCCTGGCCTCCAGCTGGGAGCAGAGCTCCGGTGACAGCACCCCAGAGCAGTTCCCAGTTCTTCTGAGTTCTCTGAGTGCCTTAACAAACTGACACGTGAATTATGTGAGTTTAAGTCGTTTTTAGCAGCTGCTGATAAAAGTTGGATTTGTTTTTCAGCTTCCTGATGGAGTGAATATTTCCAAAGAAGCCCGGAGCGCGATCTCCCGAGCAGCGAGTGTGTTTGTGCTGTATGCAACATCATGGTAAGGGCTTGGTGCAGCAGTCACTGGGGCAGTTGATTGATAATTCACCTCTCTGCTGGCCTGGGGACTCTTTCTCAGTGTTTGTTTCTGTATTGTCTGTTTATATAAATAAACCAGTCTGCCAGGCTGCAGCAGGTGGGTTGGGACTGCCCAGAGCAGCCTGTGGGAGGGTAGCTGGGCTCTGGACACAGACATGTCCCAAAAAGAGGGGTCCCAAACTGTCATTAACCTTAGAGCGTGGCTGCACAGCCTTGCTGGCAGAGGCAGGAGCACCTGACTCACTTTTCAGGCTCCTCATGGCAAAGCTGTGTTAGGGCAAGAGCTGCCACAGAGGACACAGTCACATTTTTGGGGGGGCTTGGCATATTTTGTGCAGGCAGTCACTTCTCTGGTGTCACACGCTTCCAGGGCTGTGTGGAACTGTCACACGCAAGGTTCAGGCTTTCTCCTCCTCCTGCTTGTGTGCAAGCAGAAACTAACACTGTGGGAAAGCACAGCCAGCCAGTGTAAACAAAAATGTCTCAAACTTCCGTTAGTAAGTGATAAAAAACCCCTAAAAGTTTAGGGGATGGCTTTTTTAAGTTGCTTGTGACTTTAATATAAACGAAATGGACTTGACAACAGTTCCCAATTACCTCTCTTTTTGGTTTTGCCTAGTGCAAATAACTTTGCCATGAAGGGGAAGAGGAAAACCCTGAATGCCGGGGACGTGCTCTCTGCCATGGAGGAGATGGAGTTCCAGAGATTCGTGGCCCCTCTGAAGGAATCCCTGGAAGGTACCGTGCCACGTGGGTGTCCAGGGAGTCTGAGAGGCACCAAGTCCTGTTTTCCTCGAGCGCTGGACAAGCAACACTTACTTGCCTGTCTTGTTTCTCTTCTCTTTGCCCAGCATCCTACACTGCAGTTTGCCTGGGGAATAACTAATGTGCACCTTAACGGGACTGGGATAACATTATTGCACAACTGATGAGGATTGAGAAAGTCTCATCTGCTCTCACTCCCCTATTATGTTTATCTAAGGAGAGCCGTAGGTGCTGCCTGTAAAAGTGACCTCCTGCATCCTTTTCAGCATTTTTCTGCTGAAATTTAACCTGATTTCCTACGGAGCTGCTCAGCACAGCTCAGCTCGTAGGGTGAGTTGTGCTCTGAGTTCCCTGCTCCCCTCCAAAGCCAGGAGAGCAAGTGGACATTGGACCTCAGCCACTGACCTGTCCGTGCCAGCTCCAGCCCCTCACTGTTCCCTCTTCTCCAGTTTACAGGCGTGAGCAGAAAGGAAAGAAAGAGGCCAGGAAAGATAAAGACAAGAAGGCAGACTCGGAGGAGCAAGATAAGAGCCGAGAGGAGGACAATGATGACGACGACGAAAGGATGGAGGAGGAAGAACAGAACGATGAGGAAGAGGTGGACAACTGAGCTGGCTCGTGGGCAGGGGCTGGGGCGTGCTCAGAGGGATATAAACGCTGTAAATCAACCCTGCTGTGTCCCCTCGTGTTTCCAGTAGAGCTTTGTGCTGCCCCTCTGTGGCCTGTCCCTTTTGGCCCGTAATTTGTACATAAAGGACTTGTGCTGAGGCTTTTCCCATGGCAGGGGGACTTTGGCCCTCCCCAGGCTCTGGGCTTTTGATGCTGGGCTGGCTCTGAAAGAGAGGGAAAAAGAACTGCTGGGTGCTCAGTGCAGAAACTGGCCAGGAGACTCTTGAATAGGAGGGGCTGAACCCAGTAGATCATTAATAGATCACTCCTGGGCTGTAGAACACAGGTGGTGATGTCCGGAGGCTTGGAAGCTGCACATTGAAGCTGTTGATCCAAGTGAGCTGATTTTTTTCCCTTTGTTTCCTTGTGTCCTGGCTGTGCCTTGTCCCCCTGCTGTACTGTGACAGTGACACTGTGTCCTTCAGCCTGAGCAGCAGCACAGGGTGGCTGTACAGGGACCGTGAGTTCGCTCACTGACTCACCCAAACCAACCCAAACCCGACAAACTCTCAGTGCTGACAATGTAAACTGCACACTTGGAAGTGTCTTTGAGAGCCCTGAGAGACAAAGAGGAGATTGATTTAAAATCTGAAGCACAATGAGGGGCTGAAATGAGGAGCAGGGCTGAAAACGGGTGGCTTTGTGCAGTGCTGGGGCTGTGACAGGTCCGTGGTGGCACCGGGCTCTGGTGGTCTCACCTGTCCCCTGCAGCTCCTGCAGCAAGCTGAGATGTGGTAGAACAGAGTGGGGAACCGTGGGGGTTGTTTTTTCCCCTTTTCCCAGTTGGAATGAGCTAATTCCATCCAAGGCCCCTCTGAAACCTTTGCTGGTCATTGCAGGGACACGGATGCCTCTGGGAGGGCAGCAGGGGCAGGACGTGCCCACCCCAGGAGGCCCATGTGGGTTCAGAAAAAGGTTCCTGCAAGAAAGATGGGTTGGAAGAAGCTGTTGTTATCCCTTGTGCCCATGTAGGTTTGTGCTCTTCCACTTGAACTGTTAGTGCTGATGCCTTTCTCCCTCAGAAAGTTGTAGGTGCATTTAAAACCCCCAAGTTTTGATGATGTGCAGTTTTGAAGTAGCAGTCATGAGGCATCCTGGATCCTTTCCACCTAGAAACTGTCACAGAGCTACCCACAAGAACCAGCCTGCCTTGCTGCTTTTCTGGCACGCTGGATTTTCACACGCACACAAGCCCAGCTTCTGAAAAGAACTGAACCAACACGGATTTTCTGCTGTCTAGTTTCTGCTGGCACTCAGGCAGGCTGTGGAAAGCCGGAGCTGATGATGTGTTCCCAGCATCTCTGACAAACACCCACCTTCCAGCTCTCTTCATTTCTTTTTCTCTGTTCAGCACATATCTGGGGTGCGTATTCCGTAAGGGAACGAGATCTAAATAAAAGCCAGGGTTTTTTTTTTTACAGAAACGGAGTCTCATATTTCGGTCCGTTATAAAATAAGCAGGTTGTGGTTGCGTAAGTGGGATGGGAGCATGCAGCCAAGGCAGCAGCAAATGCTCTGGGAAATGGATGAAGGCTGCTGCAGCCTGGCCTCTCTGAGAGGAAGGAGGGAACTGGGGAGACTGGGAAGAACAAGGGGATCTCCAGAAGTGAGGTTGGGGTGCTGATATTTGCTGGAAGAAGGAGCCTTCAGCTCACCCTTGCTGCAAGGAGAGAAGATCCGGGATCTGGGTCCAGGGTTTCTGCACTGGAGTGAGTCAGGGAATGATGCTTTGCTGCAGAATGCCCTGCACTAAACCTGATCCTGGCATCTCCCCTGCTCTCAGAGCCCAAGGCAGGGGTCTGGGCTGCCCTGGGCCTGGCAGACCCCCAGCACCCCAAAGCCCAGCTCCAGGTCCCTCTGTAGCACCCCAAAACCCTGCTCCACACTGCCACAGCCTCTCAGCCATGCTCCTAAACCAAACTCTCCAGCACCCCAAACCCTCACAGCACCCCTGTGCCCTGCTCCAGCCACTCCAGAATCCTGAAACCTGGCTCCAGCTCCTCCCACAGCACCCTAGAACTGGACCCCCAGCACCCCATAACCCTGCTCCACGCCCCCCTCAGCACCCCACAACCTTGTTCTGGGTCTTGCAGCACCCCAAAACTGCACTGCGTGGCTCTCCAGCACCCCAAAGCCTTGCTCCAGCCTCCATGAACCCCCAAAACCTGCCACCCCTAGCACCCCAAAGCCCTGCTCCATGACCCCAAACCCAAAAACCTGGCTGAGTCCCCCTGCAGCACCGCCAAACCTGGTTCCAGGCGCCTCTACAGCACCCCAAAAGTGGATTGCTTGGCCCCCCGCACCGAGGCCGTGCTCCGTGCCCCCCGGACCCCAGCCCCGCTGCAGACCCCGCAGCCCCGCTCCGCCTCCGCCACCGCCCCCGTCCCCCCCGCGCCGCCTTTCCCGCGCTCCGCCGCGCGAGACTTCCCGCCAGCCCCTCCGCGCGGGGCGGGGCTATGTAAATTAGGGGTGTGGTTATGCAAATCACGCGGGCACTGCCGCACGGCCGGAGCGGACGCGGCGATCGGTGAGTGCCGGGAATGGGACCGGGACCGGGAATGGGAATGGGACCGGGAGCGGGAACCGGAGCTGGGGCCGCGGCGTCCACCTCTTTTCCTGTCCCCGACCCCGGCCCCTTGCAAGGCTGTCGGGGAATGACTCCAGGGACGGGGCCCGGCCGCGCTTGGGTGCAGGCAGGAAGGGCAGCCCTTGGTAACGCAGCAAGGACAACTCAGGTTTTGCTCGATTTTGTTCGGTTTTTGCTTGGTTTTTGCTCGGTAACCGTGGCAACGGCGGGGGAAGCACCGAGCAGCGTGTGATGCTGCGAGCTGGCGTCGGTCCTGAGCTCCCGCTTGTCCTGGGGTGTAATTCCAGACCCCTGAGCATTCCCGTTTCCATCCTGGAGGCGGAAACCTGCCCTAACAGCTTGACCTTCGTAGGTAGCTCTTAATTAACCCTGCTTGGTCTCCGTTACTGGCTGTTAATTACCCCACAGCTCCGTCGTCTGCCCGGGGAGCTCCACTTTCCAAGAACACCCAGTCCGTCCCCAGCTGGGATTTTGGGAGCTTGAATGTCCCTGGGATTTAGCTGAACAGTTGTGCGGCGAAGGCTGAGGCCACGTGGGCTTGGGACACATCTTCCTGCTGTCTCATCTTGTCGGGGAACAAACGCTCCCAGCTCCTGGGGCGCTGTCGGGAGCCGGAGCCGCGTCGGGTCTCGCTCCAGCCCGTCCCCGAAAATTGTCCGGTTGGTGCCGGTGCCGAGGGCCGGCGTGTGCCGGCTTCTCCCGCTGGGAAGTCGCTGCTCGTCCCTGGAGAGCAGCGAGGCACCGAGCACGGGCACGGGCTGGGCACAGCTGCGGGTTCGGGAGCTGCGGGTTCGGGAGCTGCGGCTCTGGACTGGTCCCAGTGCGGAGGAGCAAAGGTGAAGCCGCTCTGCTGCCCAGCTGTCCTTGAACTCCGGAGTGCACGGAGCAGAGCTTTGGAAAGACAGGCTGGGGCCGTGGATGTTGGAGAAGGGTTAATTTGCTCTGCCGGGAGCTCTGCGGGATCTCGGGGGCAGCAGCCCCAGCCCAGGGCGCAGCGGGTCGCACAATGTCCCCACTGCGCGCTCCTGCAGCCCTCGCTCCGCGTCCCTGCCCTCCCTCCCCGATGTCCCCGGCTGTGCCACCCCCGTGCCCTGCGTGGGCAGCAGCTTGTCCTGGCCGTGGGGCTGGGAAGGAGGACCTGCCCCAGCAGCCTGGGACCCACCCGTCCCGCTGTTATCTTGGCACTGCAATCCCACCCGGACCCGTCTCCTCCTCGCTCCAGAGCGCAGATTCTGGAGCTGTGGCCTCTATCTGTCCCACACAGCCAGGTGCCTGTGGTCCCACCCGGCCCCCTCCCCTCCCTCTGGTGGGATTAACTGTTTAAAGCATTTTTTGGATTCTCGAGGTGGGTTTTGTTCACTGAGCCCTTTGTTTGCCATTGCCTGGAGCCCTGCCTGGAGCCAGGCGCCTGCTGGAGCTGCCAGCTCCGGTTCACCCGAGGGCTGTCCCCTTCCCTGGGGTAAGGACTGGGGCGGCAGCTTTCCAAGGGCTAAAAATGACTCGCCAAGGGATGCCATGACGCTGCCAGCGTGTCCATCAGCTGCTCTGCGTCCCCCACGAGCACCACCTGATGTTTTTATTCATGGTTTTTATACGTGTAACGCTCTAACCAAGAGGGGCCTTTCCCCATCCCCAAGCAGAAGCGATTGCTTGGAGTATGAGAGGCTCAATTCCAGCCCTGGACTGAACACAATTCCCCTTTGTTCCAAGTGTCCTGTGCACTGGGGCGCTCTGACAAAGTTTGGCTCCATATTAGAACATCTTAAGGGTCTTGAGTGTGTAAAATAGGTGAAACACCTTGTATTAAAGGTTCTCCAGAAGAACTGAGCCATCTCCTGCCCAGCTCTGTTACTGCCTGGTGTCGTGGGTGCCGGTGTAAAACTCTGTCCCCTGGATTCTGTGCTGTGAGCTGTGCCTCTGGAGAGACTCTGATCCCACTCTGTTCTCCGGAGAGAACTGGATGCAGGCCGAGGGTCAGCGAGGTTTATTGCCTGGGGAATCCCTCCTGGGGTGGGATCAAGGCTACTCCCCTCCCTAAGGATACTCACAGCAATCCTCCTGCTCTTCTAGAACCCCATCTCAGCTCTGCTCCTGCCCACCTCCCTCAGCCTCCAGCTCCCAGAAATCCATGTTCTCCAGCAGGGGCTTGGCTTTGTCTCCTCTGCGGGGGTGTCTGGGGGACGTGGCCCCGTGTGAGCAGCCAGCAGCAGTGCTTGGAGCTGCTCTGCACAAGCAGCCTCTCGCTGGGCTGGTGCAGCTGTGCCTCTGCTCTGCAGCCAAACCCCTCGTCCCAGGAGAGCTCCCTTCCCACGGCCCCGTCCATGGCATCCACCAGCAGCGTGGCGGTGGGAATTGAGCCCTCGTGGAAATGGAATCCTTAATGGTTAATCACAGAATTATTACCGGGTCTGCTCGAGAAGAAAACGTTGCTGCAGAAGAAGTCTCAGCCGTGAGATAGTGATAACGATTGATTTGTGTGAACGTTTTGTTATCTCTGAAATCAGTTTTGCCCAACTCCGTGGTTTTCTTTACCCAGCAGTAAGCGGCCACTGGAGCTGTGCAACTGTGAGAGTTGTGTGGTAGCTTTAGAGCCCTCAGGATGATCCCGTGCCCCTCTCCTGCAGTGCCCCTGCCCCTCTGTAACTGCACCTTCACTGCGGCCACAAATGTGTTGTGCTCCAGGGAATCCTGGAATGGTTTGGGTTGGAAGGGACCCTCAGGATGGCACAGAGCAGCTCTGTATCCTCTCCGTACAAAAACTGTGTCATTAACTGAGAAACAGTTTCTCAGCACTAAGGAAGAGCAAAATGAGTGAAGAATGACGCTCGTGGGGCTGAGGGAAAGGAGCCTGCGGGGAGGGTGAAGGTGATGCTGCTGGGGGAGGCTGTCAGCAAGTGGGGATTTCACACAGAGAACCAGGGGGGCTTGTGGGGAGCAGTCCCTGACATCCCCGTGAATGGGAAGGGCCCTGCTGTGGCTGCTGCTCAGGGTCCTGCAGCACCCAGGGTGCCCAGGGTGGAGCTGCCTGGGCCCAGCCTTCCAACCTGGCGTGGGGCAGGGTCAGTCCTGCAGTGGCCGCCTGGATCCCGGCCCCCTCCTCACGGGTGCCAAGAGCAGCAGCTCACCAGGACCCCGCTGGTTTGTTGTGGTGTTTCAGAGCCTCCTTCCCTGGCAGCAGAGCTCACCATGCAGGCAGACTCCGTCCTCCACAGCGGCTACTTCCACCCCGTGCTGCGCTCCTGGCAGTGCACGGCCACCGCCTTCGACGCCTCCAACCTCATCTACCCCATTTTTGTCACGTGAGTGAGCCCCAGCTCCCCGCTCAGGGATGGACCTGGCTCAGGGTGCCTGGCTGGGGCCACCCCTGCTGCCCCCTGAGCCCTTGGATGGGTTCTGAGTCGCTGGGGACAAGTCTGGGAGAGGGGATTCCTTCTCACACCGAGTCCTCACGTCTGTCCCATCCACCTCCCACAGTGACAGCCCTGATGCCGTGGAGCCAATTCCCAGCCTTCCTGGACAAGCCAGGTATGAATCCAGCCCCCCAGTCACTGCTGTGCCCTGAGAAGGGTTCAATTATGCCCTAAGTGTGAGCCAGGGGCGAGGCTTCCAACTCTCTGGTTCCTGCTTTGGAGATCCCCCAGCACCAGGAAAAGCAGGAATGTTCATCCCTAAGGGAGTGGAGGGATTCAGGGAATGCTGGAGAAGTATCAGTGCAGGGAGGGACAGCACCAGGGTCTGGCTCTGTCCTGGAACGTGCCCAGGCTGTGTGGGCACACGGGGAGGCTGGAAGTGAACAGGAGCAGCCAGAAAACCTCTGCAAGGACGTGGGATCCGGTCCTGCCCGGGATCCCACTGGGCTGGCAGCTCCCGTCTGCATTTCTGCCACATTAGCAGGGCTTTGGGCAGGGCTGTCTGGTGGGAAAAGGGGGCTGGATCTGCCACAGGGACACCAGGATAAGGGATCCAAGGGCAGGCTGTGCCCATCCTCCCAGAGCAGTGTCCAGGCCGGGCAGGCAGCACTCCCAGAGCCCAGAGAAGGGCTCAGATTGTTCCTCCCAGTGCTCAGGCAACACCTCCCCTGCACCTCCAGCCACTGCCTGGTGCTGCTGGATTGCTCCCAGAGCAGCATCCCCGTGCCAGACCAGCTCTCCAGGTCTGGGTGCCTGGCAGCTGCTTCCCTCTGCCCTGCTCAGGTACGGGGTGAACAAGCTGGAGGCGATGCTGCGGCCCCTCGTCGAAGACGGCCTCAAGTGTGTGCTCATCTTTGGGGTGCCCAGCAAGGTCCACAAGGTCAGTGCACGTCTGTGGGGGTGCTGGGGCAGCCTCTGGGCTGTCAGAGCAGCGTGGGGCTGGGCAGGGAGGGTCCCAGATCAAACAGGAGCAGTTTGGGGGCTCTGGCTGTGCTTATAGCCCACTCAGCACAGCAGGTGGGGATGGGACATGGCCATGACACCCAGAAAGCTCTGCAGGTGACCCCAAAACCTGCCCTCGCTGCCCAGAGGCAGCTCCTCCATCACCCTTTTCCCTCAGTGGGGTCACACCATCCAGCCTTCCAAGGTCCCACAGCTCAGGACACGCTTCCTGGGCAGAGCCACGGCCCCGGTGGGAAGTGTCAGTGGGGCAGGCTGAGGTGTTCCTGTCCTCACAGGACGAGAGAGGCTCTGCTGCCGATGCCGAGGGCACTCCTGCCATCCAGGCCATCAGGAAGATCCGCTCCACCTTCCCGGAGCTGCTGATTGCCTGCGATGTCTGCCTGTGCCCTTACACCTCGCACGGGCACTGCGGTGAGCACGGGGCCGGGCTGGCTCCGGCCTTTTCCTGCCTCTGGGATTTGCCACTCTCTGCTGAGGGTCTGGCCAGCTCCTGCTCTGAGACCTTCCCTGTGCTGGTGTAGTTGAGCCTGGGCGACTTCTCCTGGGTTTTGACCACAAGGCACAGCTGGTTCAGACCCTCCCTCAGGCCACCTGAGTCTGAGCACCCCTCCGTGTCCCCCTTCTCTGCCTTCCCTTCCCTGGAGCACCCACATGCTGTGCCCAGTCCCCGGAGGGCTCCTGGTCCTTATCCACCCCCCTTAACACATCGAGTTCCCCACTGCTGCTCTGAGCTTGTCCCCAGAGCCACACTCACCCCTGGGGACCGAGGCACCGGCTGTCCCTGCCCTGTGTAACCCCGGGTTTGTCTCCCAGGCATCCTGCGTGAAGATGGCACCATCCAGAACGAGCTCAGCTGCCAGCGGCTGGCCGAGGTGGCACTGGCTTATGCCAAAGCAGGTGGGGAGCCCCGGGCAGTGACAGCCCAGCTGGGCTCTCGCAGAGCTGCCCCTCAGCTTTGGGCAGACCCAAAAGCAAACCGGGCCTGGCTGCAGCTGGGAGCGCTCCCTTGCCCTCCCCGCGCCACGGCCTCGGGTGCTCCCAACGCCCCTGTCCTGTCCGTCCCTGCAGGCTGCCACATCGTGGCCCCCTCGGACATGATGGACGGGCGCATCGCGGCCATGAAGCAGGCGCTGATCTCCAACGACCTGGGCAACAAGGTGAGCCAGGGACCTGCGTGTGCCACGGGCAGGAGCCACGTCCACGGGCGAGTGGCAGCAGGGGCAAACCCCCACCTTGGTGCCACGGGCAGGGGCCACGTCCAAGGGAGGCTGCAGCACAGCGGGGCAGGGCGAGGGGCAGCAGGGGCAAACGCCCATCTTGGTGCCACGGGCGCTCCCCTGCCCTGGCACGCACAGGAGGGGAATGTCCTTGGCTGGGCCCAGGTGTGCTGAGGTGCCAGGCCTCTGCCAGGGGAGGATAAAGCAGCCATGGGAGGGAACCTCTGCTGTCCTGAGCTCATGGCCCCTCTCTGCCCCGCAGGTCTCGGTGATGAGCTACAGTGCCAAGTTTGCCTCGTGCTTCTACGGCCCCTTCAGGTGGGTCTGTCCCTCTGCCAGGTGTGCCCAGCTGGGGCCAGGCTGCCTGGGAGCGCATTCCCAGGGGGTTACTTGGGAAAGAGCCTGGGCCACAGCTGGGGCCACACTGGTCACTTTGCAGCACCCTTCTCCTACTTCTCCATGTGAAAAGGAGACAAATGTACCTCGCCCAGGAGAGGCTGGCTGGCGGGAAGGTCACTGAAGGGTGATTTTCCANAGGCCTGGCTCCAGCTGGGAGCGCTCCCCTGCCCTCCCCGCGCTGCTCCAGCAGCGCCACGGCCTCGGGTGCTTCCCAACGCCCCTGTCCTGTCCGTCCCTGCAGGCTGCCACATCGTGGCCCCCTCGGACATGATGGACGGGCGCATCGCGGCCATGAAGCAGGCGCTGATCTCCAACGACCTGGGCAACAAGGTGAGCCAGGGACCTGCGTGTGCCACGGGCAGGAGCCACGTCCACGGGCGAGTGGCAGCAGGGGCAAACCCCCACCTTGGTGCCATGGGCGCTCCCCTGCCCTGGCACGCACAGGAGGGGAATGTCCTTGGCTGGGCCCAGGCGTGCTGAGGTGCCAGGGCTCTGCCAGGGGAGGATAAAGCAGCCATGGGAGGGAACCTCTGCTGTCCTGAGCTCATGGCCCCTCTCTGCCCCGCAGGTCTCGGTGATGAGCTACAGTGCCAAGTTTGCCTCGTGCTTCTACGGCCCCTTCAGGTGGGTCTGTCCCTCTGCCAGGTGTGCCCAGCTGGGGCCAGGCTGCCCGAGAGCACATTCCCAGGGGGTTACTTGGGAAAGAGCCTGGGGCACACCTGGGGCCACACTGGTCACTTTGCAGCACCCTTCTCCTACTTCTCCATGTGAAAAGGAGACAAATGTACCTCGCCCAGGAGAGGCTGGCTGGCGGGAAGGTCACTGAAGGGTGATTTTCCATCCCACCCCTTCACCTGCTCGTCTGGGGTGCTGGTGGCAAGGCAGGCAGAGAGGGNCGTCCCTGCAGGCTGCCACATCGTGGCCCCCTCGGACATGATGGACGGGCGCATCGCGGCCATGAAGCAGGCGCTGATCTCCAACGACCTGGGCAACAAGGTGAGCCAGGGACCTGCGTGTGCCACGGGCAGGAGCCACGTCCACGGGCGAGTGGCAGCAGGGGCAAACCCCCACCTTGGTGCCACGGGCGCTCCCCTGCCCTGGCACGCACAGGAGGGGAATGTCCTTGGCTGGGCCCAGGTGTGCTGAGGTGCCAGGCCTCTGCCAGGGGAGGATAAAGCAGCCATGGGAGGGAACCTCTGCTGTCCTGAGCTCATGGCCCCTCTCTGCCCCGCAGGTCTCGGTGATGAGCTACAGTGCCAAGTTTGCCTCGTGCTTCTACGGCCCCTTCAGGTGGGTCTGTCCCTCTGCCAGGTGTGCCCAGCTGGGGCCAGGCTGCCTGGGAGCGCATTCCCAGGGGGTTACTTGGGAAAGAGCCTGGGCCACAGCTGGGGCCACACTGGTCACTTTGCAGCACCCTTCTCCTACTTCTCCATGTGAAAAGGAGACAAATGTACCTCGCCCAGGAGAGGCTGGCTGGCGGGAAGGTCACTGAAGGGTGATTTTCCATCCCACCCCTTCACCTGCTCGGCTGGGGTGCTGGTGGCAAGGCAGGCAGAGAGGGAGCTGCCTGCAGCTTCCAGGAGCAGTCAGGAGTCACTGGTCAGTGTTGCCCCACAGGGTGACTTCAGGGACAAGCCTCAGCTTAGTCAGCTGTAAGACCTTGTCCCAGGAACAGCCTGACCCCAGCGGGCTATCCCTGAGGAACCTACCATGGAAAAGAGCCTGACACAATTTTACCCAGGCTCTGGGCATGAGAAGGGCAGTGGGTGTTGAAACAGCTCCCAGGGCCAGCCTGGGCCTGTAGGACCTCCCAAGCAATCCCTGGGTGCTGAACTGGGTCGGGAGTGCCCCTTTTTTCTGCCTCAGTGACTCAGGTGCTTGTCCTGGCCTGTCCTCGTGTTTCTGAAGCTGTAGGAGGTGGGAGGCAGCTCCTCACGCCCTGCCCTCTGTCCCTCTGTCCCTCTGCAGGGACGCGGCGCTGTCCAAGCCCGCCTTTGGGGACCGGCGCTGTTACCAGCTGCCCCCAGGCGCCCGGGGCCTGGCCATGCGTGCTGTGGTGAGTGTGGGGCGTGGGGCCATGGCCGTGGGGTGGGACACCCTCTGTGGGGTGAGTGTGGGGTGTGGGGCCATGGCTGTGGGGTGGGACACCCTCACTGGGGGCTGGGTGATCACATCAAGCAGGGCTTGGGGAGAGCCAGGAGGGTGGGAGGTAAATGGTCAAGGGTCTTCCCCTTCCATGATCCAAAGAAAGACGAGTCCCTGCAGCCTGGCAGAGCAGGTCCCAGCGTGTGCCCGAGGGCTGGGCACTGGGAGCTGTGCCCTCGCTGTCCCCGTGCCCTGCTGGGGCTCGGCGTGCCAGGCCCGGGCACACGCAGCCATCGGCTCTCCCCGGGCACCGCACGCGTGGCGAGGGAGCACCAGCCCCCTTCACCCTGCGGGGCTCGCAGCCTCCTGTGATCAATCCCTCCTGGGAAAACAACCACCGGCTCGGAACTGCTGGGCACAAACAGCCTGTTCTTGTCCCCGCGCTGCCGCCGCAGGACCGGGACGTGCGGGAGGGCGCGGACATGCTGATGGTGAAGCCGGGGATGCCCTACCTGGACCTCGTCAGGGACGTCAAGGCCCGGGTGAGCTCCTGCCGGGCAGGGAGGGCTCTGGGGAGGGGCTGTGGGTTCTGTGGGGCTGTGCGGGGTTGCTGTGGCCGCCGCTGACCCGCTCCCGCAGCACCCCACGCACCCGCTGGCCGTGTACCACGTCTCGGGGGAGTTCGCCATGCTGTGGCACGGGGCGCAGGCCGGCGCCTTCAGCCTGGAGGCGGCGGTGCAGGAGGCGATCACGGCCTTCAGGCGCGCAGGTGAGGCTGCGGCCCCCG